>CM053593.1:199553730-199597135 GCA_028646575.1 Pseudocheirus occidentalis | reverse complement strand
AATAATAATAATAATAATAATCTCTCAGATATAATGTGATTGGTTGGAAGTTATCTGCTGTAGTCTAGGAAATGATGAGCTGGTTGATTTAGAAAAACATGGAAAGACTTGGACTTATATAAAAAGATGCTATCCACCTTCAGAGAAAGAGATGACATGTATAAAATAAGCATAGTATGGTCTTACATGTATAAGCATATATGTGAATATATGTGCATGTTTATAGATATATGTGTATGTGTGTACATGTATATATGTATATGAGTGTGTCTATGTGTGTGTAACAGAGTTTAATTGGAGCCTTTTTTGAGAAGGATGGAAGTAGGTAAAATTAAATTAAAAGTGCACAGCAGAGAAAAAAGAAAACCTATAAGGAAGCAAAGAAAAGTTAAACAGCTTTGAAAACTACATGTAGAATAATAAATATAGGTTTTCTTGAAATGGAAATGTATTGCTTTATATTGAATCCTCTTTTATGTTCTGCTGTGTACATGGTAATTTTTTTTCTTTTCTTATTTTGTATTTAAAATACAATTTAAAACTAAAAAAATAGCAAAAAAAGGAAATTTTGTATGCAACTGTAAACTTCTGTTATGTAGTTTTTAAATTTAATTTTATCAAAGAAAAATATTAATACTGTTTAATTTAAAATATTAATATTCCATTTTGGGCACAAATTTACCAGAAACAAATTTGTTTGTTGTAATATTAATCTCATATCCTAGAGAGAGATGTCCAAACTGACATAGCTCTCCCATGCCCTAACATGTCTCCAAGACAATTTGTGTTAACATTTATAGAAATTTCTTAAATTATTTTTATTTCATTAAATATTTCCCAATTACAGTAAAAAAATTTTAACAATCACTTTTTAAAAATGTTGAACTCCAAATTCTCTTCCTCCTGTGCCTCAATACTCCTTGAGAAGGTAAGCAATTTGATTTTGACTACTATATGTGAAGCTATGCAAAATAAATGTCCATATTAGCCTTGTTGCAAAGGAAAACATGAACAAATTAAAGTGATAAAAATAAAGTTTTTAAAAGTATGCTTAAATTCATATTTATTGTTCATCTGTTCTCTCCCTAGAGGTAGACAGCATTTTTCATCAATTCCTTTGGAATTGTCTTGGATCATTATCTTGATCAGAGTAGTCTTGTACAGTTGATCATCCTTACAATATTGCTGTTAGTGTGTACAATGCTTTCCTGATTCTGCTCGCTTCACTTTGCATCAATTCATTTAAGTCTTCCCACATTTTTCTAAAACCATCCTGCTCATCATTTCTTGTAATACAATAGTATTCCATCACAATCATATACTTCAATTTGTTTAGTCACTTCCCAGTTGATTGGTATCCCCTTGGTTTCCAAGTCTTTGGCAGCACAAAAAGAGTTGCTACAAATATTTTTGTACAAATAGGTCCTTTTCTCTTTTCTTTGATTTCTGGGGGATTCAGATCTAATAGTGGTCCAACAGGGTCAAAGGGGATATAGTTTTATGGCCTTTTTGGCATAGTTCCAAATTGTTTTCCAAAGTGCATAAATGTCCCAGCTTTTCCACATCCTCTCCAGCATTTGTCATTTTCCTTTTCTATCATGTTAGACAGTCTGACTGGTGTGAGGTAATACCTCACAGTTGTTTTAATTTGCATTTCTCTAACCAGGAGTGAGTTAGAGCACTTTTTTCATGTGAGTATTGATAGTTTTGATTTCTTCTTCTGAAAATTGCCTGTTCATGTCCTTCGATCTTTTATTAAGTGGGAAATGGCTCTTGTTTTTAGAAATTTATAGTAATATTGAACAAGGAAAAGGTTTAAAAAAATGTTAAAATACAGTTTGGGGCTAACCACAATGTACCACAAAACAGTCATTACTCAATTCCTTCCTTGACCACTACTCTGGGACTGAAAGGGCTCTTTCCTGTGATCAATATCAACACAGGAATCTATTCTGAGTAAGAAAAGGCAACTTTTCATTCAGATAGTTGATCAATCACTTCCAGTGAGTGAAGAGGAAACAAATTTACCTAGTCAAGTGTCAAGTTTAGTTGTCTCCCTTACTCTAAGAAGAGCCTTAGTTTTTGTAAAGTGAACAATCTGGAAAGGATTTTAAGCTGGAGAAGGGAAGGAAAGAAGCATTTATATAGCACCAGGTGTTATGCTAAACCTTTTTTGTAAAACAAATATTATCTCATTTGGTCATTTTGATTTGAAGAAAATCTTATCTCTAATATTTTCAGCTGAATTAAGAAGTTTTTTAAAAATATGTTTCTATACCATATGCAGCTTGTTTTTTGTTTTCTTAAATTACAGAGCTCTTATATTTGTTTTACAGTATGTCTCAAATATGAATCTCATTGGAGTAAGGTATAAGAGCAATATTTGGCATAATTTGCAACTGTTTTAATCCAAACATACTTACTATTCATGCATATTCCTATAACATAAGCCACCTTGAGACTTTAAAGGTATAGCTGTTTAACAGTTAAAGTTTTAACTCAATTGTTATATCCTATATGGTTTTGTTTTCTGTTCTCAGAAATACTGAACTTGAATTTTTAAAATCACAGCATAAATCACAAGCCTGTATTACAAAACTATTATATTTCATTTTTATTCTTTAAAAAAAAAAGTTGACCAATAGACATGTAATAAGGACTTGGATGCTACACAGATATAGTGGATGGAATCAGAAGGGGGGGGCGGCCCATAATGAGTACAAACTTTTACCTAGCTGCTCTAGTGATTTTTAATGTACCAAGACCCTCTTCCTTCCTTGTGTTTCTTTAGAGGCTTTTCAGGTGTGTGTGTCTGTGTGTGTCTGTGTGTCTGTGTGTGTCTGTGTGTGTCTGTGTGTCTGTGTGTCTGTGTGTGTGATGAAAGCTGCAATGAATGGTTCCCCTGTACTCCTCCCCAGAAGCCCACAAGTAATGTTATACCATTTGGTATATTTCTAGCCCTGAAAGAAAAAAAAAGGAGGAGGGGACAATTATTTTCTTTGCTACAGCAACAGTTGTTGTTCAGTCATTATAGATTCCTCCCAACCCTATTTGGGGTTTTCTTGACAAAGATACAGGAGTGGTTTATCTTCCTTCTCAAGCTCATTTTACCTATAAGGAAACTGAGGCAAAGAGGGTTACACAGGTTACACAAAAGTATCTTAGGACAGAATTGAACTCTGCTCTTTCTGACTTCAGGCCCTGCCCTTGATGCACTGTGCCATCCAACTGCTCACAACAGTAACAGAGAAGTACACAAAGCCATCAGCAGTAGTGTTGGGATTACTTGCATTCATGTGCTTTAACACACAATCCATTTCAACATTGTTTGACTTGAATAGTATTTCTGTGCCTTGAAAGTTCTCTCTTTTTTTGAGGCCAATTTGACTTCATCTTCTTATTCAAATTCAACAAGTGCTTTTTTTTTTCTTTCTTCAAGTGGACCACCTTCTCTGGTACAGAAGAAACCAAATGCCTGATGCCCCATTTTGAATTTTGAATTCTGAGAAGTGTTGGACCTCATTACTTGAGCAGGACCAGGGCAAGGCCTTGGTGTTTACCATGAAACCTTCTCTTCCTTTAGTCCTTAGCATCATTTATTTAGTCAATCTGTTCCTCTCCTCCCCAAAGAACCACTAATAAAGAAGAAAAATATAAGGACTTTTAAAAGTTCAGCAAAAGTGGTCAACATCTTAATGTCTGAAATTATATGCAGTGTTCCAAACCCATAGTCCACCACCTCTTCAATAAGTGTGAAGTATCATCTATCTCATTTTCAGGACCATGATTGGTCATTATAATTTTCATAGCTTTCAATTTCCATTGTTGTCTTGTTGCTGTTCTATTTATAATCTATAAATTATTTTCCTGGTTCTGCTTACTTCATTTTGTATCAGTTCATGTTTTCCTTTTTCTCTGTATTCATCATTTGTATAGCACAGCAATATTCCATTATATTCATGTACCACAATTTGTTTAACCATTCCTTTAATCAATTAATAGCTTTTGTTTCCAGTACTTTCCTACCACAAAAAAAAGAATGTTTATGTTGGTGTATACAAGCCATTTTTTTGTTTTGTTTTAAGGTTTGGGGGTAATTTATCTCCTTGGAATAAGTAGTAATGAAATCTCTCGTTCAAAGGGTGGTTCAGTCAGTCACTTTGTATTCTTTTGTTTCTTTTACTTAATGATTCATTGATACTTTTTCTTTATTTTTAATAGCACTATCCCTTCCTTTATCCCTTTCTGATTCTCCCTTACCTCTTAAAAAATGTCCTTCTGACAAATAAGCACAATGACACAAAACAGATCCTCACATTGATCAACCTTGAGGGGAAGGTGTTTGTCTCATTCTGTTCCTCTAGTTCAACAAGAAGTGGGAGGCATAATTCATAGTTAGGCTTCAGAATTGTAGTTGGTCATCATCACCATCACTGTCAAAAAGCACATAAGGCAGGCCTTCACAATTTATGGCCCTTCGGACACTTATAACCCACCAAAGGATTTCAAGTGGCTCTGGAAAAATATAGGATTGCCACTACAAACTCTCTCCTGTTTGTCATGGGACTGTAGCAACCAATCATCTTCAGTCGCCTCTAGTCTAATTTATCTGCTGCCTGAAGAAGTTTAACCTACTTTAATTTTGGCCCCTACCTACTGCCAAGTTGTGCAGGTCTTATTTAAGCCTATATGCCAGTCACTACGCTAAATGCTGGTACTACAAAGAATGACAAAATAATAGCTTCTGTCCTCAAGGACCTCACAGTTTAATGAGGGAGACTATATGAAAACTCTATGTATTATAGAATTATATAGTATAAATGGGAGATAATCCCAGAAGGAAAGGACTATGAAAGGGTTTGGATAGGAAGAAGAGACTGGGAAAGGCCTCTTGCTGAAGGTAAGATTAAGCTGAGGCTTAAAGGAGGCAGAGGTAATAGAAAAAGAGATCATTCTAAGAATGGAGTAATGTTCAAGGAACAAAAAAGGCAATGTTGCTGCAACAGTAAAAAGAGGGGAGTATGATATAAGAAAACTAGAATAGTAGGAAGTTGCAAATTTGTGTAGAGCTTTTAAAAAAATTGCAGGGGGTGGGCATGAATCCTAAAGATAATATTTAGTCAAAGGGTGCCATGGTAAGACTTGTCCTTTAGGAGGATCACTTGGACAGATGAATGGAAGATAAAATCTATCTCAAGGGAGACCAACCTGAAAGCTTTGCCATAGTACAGACATATGAGGATGGGAATTCTGTATGCAGAAAGGAGATGTATGGTGGAAATATTGAAGAAAATGACAATGAAAAAGGTTATTTCTCCTTTTGTTGTTTATTCATTTCATCTTGTTTGACTCCTCATGAGCCCATTTGGGGTTTTCTTGGCAAAGATACTGGAGTGGTTGGCCACTTTGTCCTCCAGCTCATTTTAATAGGAAATTAAGGCATAAGTGTTAATGTCTGAGGTAGTTAATGTCTGAGGCTGGAATTGAATCCAGCTAGTGTCTGAGGCTGGATTTCAACCCAGGTCTTCCTGACTCAGACCCAGAGCTCTACCCATTGCACCAAATAGTAGCCTCCTGTTCTTCCTCTACTGCTTATAAATATGCTCATGTTTCCCCATACTTTAAGAACTTTCACTTGACCCTACATTCCCTCAAGCTATCAGCTTATTATCTCTCTGTTCATTCTGACCACACCCCTTTAATAAAGCTGTTCTCTCAAAAGTTAGTCATTTAACATCTACTCCCACTCCCAGACCCCCTTGAGGTCCATATGTGATTTTAGTTATGTTGGCTATTCTCCCTATAGGTGGCTTGGTTGCAGTTGATAGAATTCTAGACCTAGAGTCAAAAAGACATCTTCCCAAGTTCAAATCTGACCACACTTACTAGCTGTATGACCCTGGGAAAGTCATTTGACCCTGCTTGCCTCAGTTCCTCAACTGTAAAATAAGCTAACCACTCCAGTATCTTTTACAAGAAAATCCCAAATAGGGTCACGAAGTGTCACATAACTGAAACTACTCAACAACAAAAATCCTCCCTAGGATTGTTTATGTCCAACGGTCACAACAATATCCTGCTTCCTTCAAAGAGGGTGGATTCAATTCATAGCCTTAGTAAAAATGACACTTAAATCCATAGCTTCCTTAAGGAAACAGAATCAAAGCCCCAAACAGGACTCTCCTGATCAATTAGCTATACTAACTGCTAAAACTGATAGTCTTTTTGCAAGGCCTTGATCTCTGCAACTTTTGACACTATTAACCACTCTGTTTCAAATGTATTGTCCTTTGGTTTCTGACACTGCTCTCTCTAGCTTTTCTACCTGTCTGACCTTCTGACCTCTCCCTCCCTTTACTATATCATCAACTTATTATCCACACCCCAAATGTGGGTGTTTTCCACAGGTCAGTTCTGGGATCTCTTTTGTTCTTTTTCTATTATGATCTTCCTTGGTGACCTTCATCTGCTCTCATCTATCATTTCTATGTAGATGACTCTCAAATCTATATATCCAGCTCTAGTTCCTAGTTGGATAGTTCTGTCCCTTTCATTTCTCTGCCGGATATCTGTGTTTAGATGTCCTATGTATATTTCACATTCAACTATTCCACATGCACAGGTCCTTGACTCTACCTCATTGCCTAGCCTGCATTCATGGGGAGCAGATATAAACAGCTACGGAGGTTGTACCTTCCATAAAACGGCGATTCTTTGAGAACAGGAGCTGTCTTGCTTTTCTATCTGAATCTAACGCTTTAACTTTCAGTCAGTGGTTGGGCATTTACATTTCTTCACAGCCTATTATCTTCTGTCTTCTTACACATGACTCTCCTCCGCGTACTCCACAATTTAGCTATATTTCTAGGTCTACTTGCTTGCTGTTCCTTACACACAATCTTTCATCTCGCATCTTCACCAGTGAGTTACCATGTATTTATTAAACATTTAACACATGCCAGGCACTATGGTAAGCACTGGAGATACAAATATAAAGGGGGAAAAAGTCCCTGCCTTCAAGTTTATATTCTAATGGGAGGAGAGAGGGAGGACACATAAATGGGAAGCCAAAAGTAGAGAAGGATGAAGAGTAGATACCTAAGTCCAAAGAAATCAAGGATGGCTTGTCTGAAGCCCCTCCCCAGGATAAAGATCCTGGGAAGAGCTCACCTATGGGAAAAGGGGCCTGAAGGAGTGGTCTGGAGGTAGCTAAAGTATGATGTCTAAATCTGGAGAAATTTCTAAGGTTGTGCATCAGTTGCCCCCATTCCTGGAATGCCCTCCCTACTCACCTCTGTCTCTTAGAATCCTCTGTCTTCCTTAAAGACTCAGTTCAAATGTCATCTTCAAAAGGCCTTTTCTGATTCCCCCCTCCCAACCCCCCCAAGGACTATAGCCTTCAACTCTAAGGATATGCTTTTTATCTAGTATGTTTTAATGTATTTGTCTTGTCTTCTACTAGAATAGAAGCTCCTTGAGGGCAGGGACTGGTTTTGCCTTTTCTTTTTATCACCAATGCTTAACACAATACCTAGAACACAGTAAATGCTTAATACACACTTGCTGATTGTTCCTTGTTCTTCTCTCCACATCTATTTTTCTTCCTCCTGACTCACAAAGTCATACCCCTCCAAGTAAGTAATGTCTTTATTTTTTCTGTCGTTCAGTCATTTCAGTCATGCCTGACTCTTCATGACTCCATCTGGATTTTCTTGACAAAGATACTGGAGTGATTTGCCATTTCCTTCTCCAACTCATTTTTCGGATGAGGAACAAAGGGTTAAGTGACTTGCCCAGGGTCACACAGTAAATATAAGTATTTCTGACTTCAGGCCTAACACTCCATTCACTGTGCCAACTAGATGCCCTTTATTCTCTTTATGCTGATCTTTCTAGATTTGTTGTCACTGCTGATATCATTATCATGTACTATTTTGAATTACAGTTGTAAAACCAGTTGGTCATGGGTTTCCCTTGTGGAGAGAGTGCTTTTGCTCCCTTTCCTTCCCATTGGACTTGTGTTTGCAGCAGGAAATTTAATCAGCTGTATCTTGTTAAAGTAATTAATTCAAGTTTGGTTACCACCTCTGCTGCTTTATGGAATTTAATATAACTAATAGCTAGGAGTACAGTCACAATATAGCTCAGAGCTCAAAGCTAGCAAAGTTTGGGACATTTCGGCTGACATTAGGCTATCTGTCCCAATTTAGGTGTAACTTGATTTTTCTCATCACAAGATGTTTCTTATGGTCTGAAAGTCATTTAATTTTGTCCAATTAAGAGCTTGTTAACATCAAGTTAACACTTTATTTGACCTCTAGTCTAAGTCTTCAGTAATGAAAAGGGGGTGGAGGTAGAATCCCACCCTCACATAGTCAATAGACACTTGTCCGTTAACTGTTTGTGGGGGAGTAAACGAGATTCTCAGTAAGAGCGAAAATTCACCTCCATTACTGTTTTTTGCACTTGGGGGAGAGCAGAGAAAAAATAAACAGCTCTCTTCTCAGAGCTTAACATTCCACTTGGAAGAAACAAATACATACATAAATAAATGTGTGTGTGTGTGTGTGTGTGTGTGTGTGTGTGTGTGTGTGTGTAGGACTGAGAATGGCTTTAAAAATGAGATATTAATTCAAAGAGGTGAATCGGGATGCAATTCCATGCTCGGGGATGTGGGGGAAGGGGCCAGAAACTTCCTGTGGGGGGGGGAGGGGGGAAGAGCTCGGGGAGAGGGGGCGGAGGCAAGGAGGTTGTCTGAATGTCATTTAGGAGAAACAGTAGAATCCAGAATCTGAAAAAGAGTAATGTGAAATCAGTCCGGAATTAGATCTAGGAGTTGGATTAGGAAGGGCTTTAAATGCCAATTTTTTAGTTTATCCTGGAAGCAACAGGGAAAGTTTCTGGAGGTCGGACTTCGGGAAGGTCAGCTTGGTAGCTTTGTGAGGAACGCATAGGAGTTGGAGAAAACTTGCTTATATAGTCTTGACTTGAGGAAGGAGAGATCAATTTAGGAGACTACGGCAATAATGCAGGGAAGGGCTTGAACTGGCCCGGTAATCCTGAGAATGGAAAGGGACATGCCCTTCAAAGTTTCCCAGACAGCAAGCGAAATCTACACACCAAAGTGGGTCCTCCACCTCCAACCCCTCCAGTACAAATGCGCCATCCACGCTTCCCACCTTCAGGCTGGCCCTGCCCGTCCCCCACATACACCAAGATCCCCAAGGCCCACCCTTCCGCTGAAACCAGGCCAAGGGTAGAGGTGGCTGCAAAGTCACGCCCTAGGGTGAAGTCGGAGGAAAAACCAGTTAATCTGCCCGCCCCTAAACATTCAAAACCCACGAAGGTGGGGAGGAAGATGTCACAACGCCCAAGAGGAGGCCTGAGCCCTAAAGCTCGGCCCCCTCGCTCCCTTAGCTCGAGCGCCTGCGCACCACCCCCGCGGCCTTCCCCCTCCCCACGGTTCCCCTCCCCCCTGCCTCCCCTCCTCCCACCACTTCGGACCGCACCCTCGCGCCTGCGCCCTGCCCGCTTTGGGGCTGCGGTAGCCATGCTGAACCCGGACTGGGAAGAGAGAGGGGGGGAGTACGACAGCGGCTGGAAAGAAAGCCAGATTGGGAGAGGAGACAGTAGCAGGACCGTGGGGTTTGGTCCGGGGTACGGCGAGCCCCAGGCCTTCACGCGCACCCCTAGAAAACCTACGGAAAACTTGCCCGGATGACTAGTTGGGGGGGCCGACGGCACGTGACCTGCCTTGACCAATCCCAGCACTGCTGACGTGGCCGCGCGGCCCCGAAACTCTCCCCCCCAGGAAGGGAGGGGCCGGGGTGCCGCCCCCCCCACCGCTGCGGTTTCCGGGGGGGGTGACACCCCGGATTACACCCTCCCCCCCACACCGAGCCGAGGGGAGCAGCAGAGCCCCCGCGGGAGGGTTGCCGGAGCCAGGTGAGATGGACCTTCTTTGGGAGGGGGAATGTCAATCATTCATGTTTTCGGCCAATAGGTAGGGTGGTGGAGTGGGGTCCTAGGGTTTGGCCAGGGGGTCGTGTGGAGGGCGGAATATTGTCAATCAAGCATTTTGCAACCAATGGGAATATGGGAGAGGGTGGGGTCGATCCTGGGGTAAGGGGGCCCCTACGATGGGGGAGGGGAGGTGTCCAACCACCCGCTTTTCTGCCAATGAGAGGACTAGGGGTTACGGGTGTGAGTGACCCCCCCCATCGTCCCCTAGGGGTGCAAGAAGCAAGAGCCAGGTGAGAACGGGCGTATTTGAGGGGAAGGGGGGGATTTAATGGACTGGGGGAGTGAGGATGATGCTTGCAGCCCATCCCTACTGAGGGTGTGATGTTTTTAAAATGCCTTTTGGCTTGGAATTATCCAGGGGAACCAGCCAGCGAGGTGCAGTTGTGTTCAGATGCAGGTTTCCCTCCTTCCCTTTTCCTTCCTAACCCTTGGAGGGGGAAGGGAGGGTTACAGTGCTCCCATTGTGTCAGTGATGTTGGGAAGTTATCACATGGCTGTTCCAGGAGGTTATGCTTCGCGTCACTTATCAAAATTCGGCTGTGCATTCACGTGTATGCGGCCTGAAGGGCGCAGTGCGCCCCCTTCCCCCCCCGCGGCGCAAAACGAGATTTGTCTTACGTTTAGTTTGGCTGGGAGGCAGACAAAATAAGCCAGGAGCTTTGGGTCTGTAAAAGGGCCGACAAGGAGCTTCAAGGTCGAGGCTGAGGAGGAGAGAATGTGAACTGCAGCCCGGGGTGGGGACGGTACCAGAGCCTCTAAATACAAGAATCCTCATTTTACCCTTATCTTTTGTCTAGTTTCACCCTCTAATGCCCCAAATTATTCCCTAAATGCGCTGCTGTGTAAGGAGAATTTTTATTTCCAGAAGTATTTCACAGCTGCTTCAGCTGGGCCTGACTCAGAAGCCCGGGAGGGGCTGGGAAGGAGGGGAGGAATCTGGTAGGAGTGATTTTCCGGAATCGAGGGAAGGGGGAAGGGTGTTCTTTGTCCTCTTCTCTCTTGCCAGAGACTCGTGCTTCTCCTCCACCTCCCGGGCGGGCCCCTCCGTAGGCCTCTGACTGTTTGGTGCGGGGCCCAGGGAGAGGGAGGCACCGCAGCAGGATGGGGGAAGGGTGCCAGAGCTAGGAAGGGGGAAGGGAGGAAGCCTGGCAAAGTTGCTGTGTCACGGCTGCAGCAAGGGGGGAGGGTGGCGGCTCCCCCCAGAGGGGAGCATCTAGGCCTCCCTGTGTGGGAATGAGGCGAATATCTCCCAGCTTCCCTTCCCCAGCTGCCACACCGGCCCAGGGTTGTTCCGATTTTCGGTCAATGAGGGGGAAAAAAGAGGCCGCTGACCTTCAGCCATCTTTAATAGCAAGAGGGCCCATCCCGCCTCTGGCAGTGAGCTCAGCCCAGACCGAACTCTGTGTGGCAGCCCTTAACCAACTCCCCTAAACTGCAACTTCCGGGAGGGCAGAGGTGCCAGATCCGGGCACCCAAGCCTCATTTACAGCCCCAGAGAAGTCAGCGAAAAAGAGGAGGCCCCTAAAAAGCCTCTACCCCGCGGAGGGTAGAGAAAATCTTTAGGATGGGGAATTAGACCCTGCCATGGAGGATTGAGGGAGAGGGAGCTAAGGAGTGGCGGTCGGCCTTGGGAATTTTGTGGTTTTCCTTTAACTGTTTTGTGGCTTGAATTTTTCCGGACGTGCAACTTGGAGCGGTGGCTGGGCACTGAATGTGCACGATTTAAGCCCTCTTGCTGCCAGGGCCAGTGGAGTGCGGAGTTCTATTGAATTCTAGTGACCTTTTTGTTCCAAGCTCGTTTCACCGAACCAGGGAAGAGCGAAGAGAGGGCTGTGTGAAGCTTAGTCTGAAGGGAGAGAAAGGCAGTGATGGGCGCGTGAAAGTGCCTGCGAGACAGGGTTTTTATTTGTTGGGCATTTTGTGCCCTTAATGGTTGATCTTTAAGTTAGGATCTTTGTAACAGAGGAAGGAGAAGCAGGACTTTTAAACAACTGCGAAAAATAGGTATAGAAATAGGTGTCCATGAGGGGGAGGACGTGGGACCCCTCACGGGCGTGTTCCGAGGACACAAAGCAGGCCCTGCTCTTGTACTTCTCTAAGATGGCGTCTCCTTCCCCTATTGCAGGGACCCAACTGCTGCAGCTGTAGCGTCTTGGAGAACAACAACCAGCGGCCGCGTCCAACTGCCACGCCCCCGCCCGGGCGCAAGACCAACGACGCCCACGTGGCCCCCATTCCTGTTTCCCCCCCTGCCCATCGCCCGCTCAGCCAGCCAATAAGAGAGCAACGAATGGCACTACCCGCCCCGCCTTCACCAATCGCCTGGCTTGCCAGACAGATTTGGAGGAGAGGAAGACGACGGCCGGAAGGGAAGGAGCTGTGGGTGTGGGAGACCCCACTGCTCCGGTATACCCTCCCTTCTCCCGACCTTCCCCCCGCTCTTGGGTCTCCGGACCATTGTGCAGCCTATTGGCGCCTGCAGTGGGCGGGCTGTGACTCCCTTATGGGCCAATGTAACGAAGCTCTGCCTGGTGACTGAAACTGAGGAGGCAGGCCAGTGATGTCATTACTGTAGCTCACCAATGGGGAAGTCGCCCGCGGAGGGGCGGGCTTCTAGGCCTCCCCACCCCCCGTGCGTGTACGCACTGGCCAGAGGGGAAGTCGCGAGCACGGCGGTGAGCGGGAGCTGCGGAGCTCCGCCCTCTTCCCCACCCCCCACCCCCTACTATATATAAAGGGCCTGCGCGGAGCTCGGCGGCGCCATTTCGCGCTGGAGCAGAGCTGCGTGTAGATTGTGGGAGGAGGATCGGGCCCAAAGCCACAGGGGCGACAAATCCTCTGGAGTTCGCCATTACAATCCACATCCATCCGTTCAGAGAAGTCCTTTGGTCTGGCCTGGGACCAACCTTGGCGAGTACTGCAGAGTCCATAGAGACCTTCTGAGCTACCCTTTCTTGGGCCCCGCCCAAAACGCCGGGCCTGTCTGCCGCGCCATCCCGCCCCCTCCTCCGCCCTTAAGAGATCAAAGATGGAGGCGTCGGCGCTCTAATCTGCACTCTGCGGGTCTATCTGCTGCCATCCGACTCCAGAACCGGCTTTTAGCCATTTCAGTCATCCCTAGCAGAAAGTAAGAAACTCGGACAAGCTGCATCAGGTCGTATTTAATTGTCAGTGGTAGAAATCTGGGCTCTGTTGCTGGGTCCGAAGAAGCTCCCGCTCCGACCCCTAGCTCGTTCGCCCTGACTTGGGCCGCCGCCATTTTCTAACCGGCCGCCGCCTGAGCAGCGCGCCGTGGCGCTGAGGCCTCCTCCAAGTGCTGCGGAGAGGGCCGTGCATTGGTGCCCGACCGTTCGGGGGCGGGGGGAGCTCCCTGGGGGGGCCGAGAACAGCCGGCCCCCCCTCCTGGGTTATGCGGGGCACGGCCGGACTGGGGCAGAGGGGACCCGAGGCCACCCGGACTTGCTGCGGCTAAGGACGGTGCAGAGCCCCGGACAGCCAGGATGCTGCAGAACGTGACCCCCCACAGCAAGTACGTCTTCCGCGGGTGTTGAATTGTTATCTGGAATCGCGCAGTTAGGTTTTAGCGGGGGTGGGAGTGGGAGTAGGTTAGTTTGTAGAGAGGTGGTTGCACGCTGTTTTGTAGCAGCGGGGCTGACCCAGTTTGTGGCTCAGAAGCATGGGGTGAGAAAATTTGGGCTTTTGTGTCTCGTTCCCCGCCCCCCACCCCCTTCGTGCATGCTGTCTTGTCTAAGGTTGTGGGGGTGTGGTGGGGATGAGTTGCTTCAGTGGCACATTGACAGGTGGGAGTTGGAAGTCAGCTGGTTCTTAGTGGTTCCTGGGTATTGGCGGAGATCCTAACTGGTTCAGTATAAGGCTCTGGCATCTTGGGTTGTGTAAGGTTGCCATGGTGATGGTGCTGCCGGAACAGACAGTGGGATTTGTTGGATGTGTTGGGGTGGGGAGACATAACTTTTTTTTTTTAAGTGGAAATAGTTTATTGTGATGATTTCCTTGTACGCATCCTTTCCTTCCCAATAAAGGTTCAAAATCATAGGGTGTTCTTGATTTACTTTGGTGGGTCTAAAATGTAGTTGGATTAGGTAATTCCCAGGGAGAAGAGTGGAATAAAGGACTAAACCACTGTGCCCCAGCTCTGTGGGTTGTAAACAATTAAAGTCAGTCAACAAGCATTAGAGGTACCTACCATGTGTCAGGCACTGTGCTAAAATCTGGAGGTGCAAAGTCACATAGTTTCCCTGTCTAATTGGAAAGATAACATGCAAATAACTGTTTACAAACAAAATATAGTTATGTTTCATAGTTTTATGAAATTTTAATAGTTAAAATAGGAAATAGAGAAAAGATACATGAATAGGTCAGCCATTTTCACCCATTGTCTAACCCTGTATCAAATTGTGGTCTATCAACAGTAGCTTGACTTGACCAACTTTTGTTCACTAAAGAGACAAGTCTGTGTCATACCCCTATGGTTACTGTGTTTTGGAAGTAGTAATTGAAGGAGGAGTTTTGCTGACCTTGGCTTTCTTTTAATCTTATTTCATAAACCTTTTGTTGGGAGGATTGAAGTTTATGCTGCTCGACTGCAGCTAGGCTCTTAGAGTAACAAACACAATGAAACCATTTGTTTCTGAGCTAGTTTTTCTTAAAGAGTTTTGGTCTTTTCTTTCTCCAGCAATCAAAATTTTCTTTTAGGACCCTGCCTCTTTATCTCATGAGGCTTTGTTCTCAGGGACTTTGGGCCTGAATCCAAGTAATATCATCCAATCAAATTAGATGAGAATATTTGTAAAGCCCTTGGTGCACAGTGCCTGGTACGTAGTAGGCACTATATTAATGCCTATTCCCCTTTTCCCAGAATGATAGCCTTATCCTCAAATGGGAATAGGCTGTTGGTCTCCTTATCAGTCTCTGGGTCCTAACCCTCCCTGGTGCTTTCAGACTTAGAATTGAAATACATGTACCATTCCCTTCACTCACCTCAACCTTTTCTTCTTCAGGCTCCCTGGGGAGGGGAATGCAGGGCTATTGGGCCTGGGCCCAGAGGCAGCCGCCCCAGGGAAGCGGATCCGGAAGCCTTCTCTGTTGTATGAGGGATTTGAGAGCCCAACCATGGCCTCGGTGCCTGCTCTGCATCTTCCCCCTGCCAATCCACCACCCCCTGAAGTATCTAATCCCAAGAAGCCAGGTCGGGTCACTAACCAGTTGCAGTACTTACACAAGGTGGTGATGAAAGCCCTATGGAAGCATCAGTTTGCCTGGCCATTCCGGCAGCCAGTAGATGCCGTCAAACTGGGCCTGCCGGTGAGTAGAGGGTACTTGGGATGAGGGGGAAAGTAGGGGATGGGATCATTATGTATGAATGGGGGGAATACTAGAGCAGGTGCTGCGGCCCCCAAGGGTATCTCATTAATTCCCTGTGCTAGGTAGACAGATTTTTCCCAAAATCTGTTGTTTGGGATCAGTTCGGATCCTTCTTTGCCTTAGAGTACTTTGCTTTCCCTTTGATCATCCCAGCATATCTCCTCACATGTCCCTCCCTAACTTCTTATGACCTGGCTCCCTTTTGCAGATTCCTGTCTGGGGTTGGGAGAGGACCACGGTGGCTAATATCCTTAGCTTCTTCCTACCCCTCATGCTGCCCACGGAATAGCCAGCCCCAGAGGTAATGTCACAGACCTCCCAGAAAGGGATGGGAATAGAGGGTGGTTATAGGGGAGAGATAGGAAACTCCATGGAGGTAAAAACCTCAGTATGAGTATAAGCACTATTTTTCAAATCCCTGTTTTTCTCCTTATAGTTTGGGGGTGGGGGCCGCAGTTTGGGGATAGGGCCCATGAGCCCTTTAAAGCATAGGGTGTGAGTGTGAATAGAGAAAAGTGAGAAGTGAGGATCGATTTAATTCTGGGGTATGTGGTCTTTCTTCCCCTAGGACTACCATAAGATCATCAAGCAACCCATGGACATGGGAACCATCAAACGACGATTGGAAAACAATTATTATTGGTTGGCCTCTGAATGTATGCAAGATTTCAATACCATGTTCACCAACTGCTACATTTACAACAAGGTAGGCCTACTTTCATTGATGTTACACCACCAGGTAGTGTCAGCCCCACTCCAGCCTGACTTGTGAAGTCATTGCCACCGGCTATGCCTTACCAGGAAGGTTGAAGGAGTATGGGTGAACCCTCACAGTGGTTTGCTCTCTTCCTTGTCTGCTTCCCTCAAGAATGCCCCTCATGTTTTCATTCCTACTTAGTTCATGAAAATCCTGCTTTAGCATCCTTTAATGAATTTAGCTACCAAGGTGTAAGAGAACTGGACTCTGACACAACATAGCGAAGAGAATAGAATCATTTGGTCTAGCCTCTTAAAATGAAGAAAGAGACCCTGGAAATTGAAGTGCCCTGCTGCTCAGGACCTTTGTATACTAGGACCTAGGTCTGATATCAGTGAACTTCTCACAATGGCCTTTTCAGAACAGTGGCCGGTACTTTACAGTATTAGTTGGCATAAATAGGGATTATTGATTCTAGGTAGTCTTTTACAGTGAATGAAATTATCTCTGTCAAGTCGCCACACAATATTATTGTTTTGATAATTTGCATCCTATAGTTTTGTATTTTAGTGAAATTAATTACCTTAGCTAAGTGACAAGGAAAGCATCCGAGGGCCTTAAATAGCTCTCTAGCCCTGGGAGTGCTTTCTAAGGAGGGAAATTTCTATTCCTCCTAGCATTTAATTGAATTGTTGGGTTTTTCCCCCCAATAGCCCACAGATGACATCGTACTGATGGCACAGACACTAGAGAAGATCTTTTTGCAGAAGGTGGCATTGATGCCATCTGAAGAACAGGAACTGGTGGTGACCATTCCCAAGAATAGCCACAAGAAGGGAGCAAAGCTGGCAGGTAACATAGTTTGATAGTTTGGGGTAGAAAGAGGTTTGGGCTGGCAGAGCAGAATGAGCCCCAGCTTCACTGAGGGGTGGGACAGGGTCCAAGAGAAAAACTTAATAAGGTGTCATTTATTGCTTTTTTTTTTTTTTTTAATCCACCAGCACTTCAGAGCAGCCTCACCAATGCCCACCAGGTGCCTGCTGTCTCTTCTTTGTCTCACACACCTTTGTATTCCCCATCACCTGAGATTCCCACCACTGTCCTAAACATTCCCCATGGCTCAGTCATCTCTTCTCCCCTTCTCAAATCTCTGCACTCCGCTGGCACCCCTTTGCTGGCAGTCTCTGCAGCACCTACTGCCCAGCCACTCACCAAGGTGAGATTCTACAGATTTCTTATTGGGAGTAGAATGGTGTGACGTAGGAATACCCAGTCTGCATCTGGTTTCTTTTTTTCTGCAGAAGAAGGGGGTGAAGCGGAAAGCAGACACCACCACGCCTACACCAACAGCTATCCTGGCTCCTGGTTCCCCAGCCAGTCCCCCTGGTGGTGGCCCAGAACCCAAAGCAGCCCGGCTGCCCCCCACACGCCGGGAAAGTGGCCGTCCCATCAAACCCCCACGAAAGGACTTGCCAGACTCGCAGCAGCAGCACCAGAGCTCCAAGAAAGGGAAGCTGTCAGAGCAACTGAAGCACTGCAATGGCATTTTAAAAGAGCTACTTTCCAAAAAACATGCTGCTTATGCCTGGCCTTTTTATAAGCCCGTGGATGCTTCAGCTCTTGGCCTGCATGACTACCATGACATTATTAAGCACCCTATGGACCTCAGTACTGTCAAGGTACCCATGTTAGGCGATGATTTGGAATACTCAGAGATCTTTGATGGCTCTCAGTCTCAACTATTAGCTTTTTATGTCTACATATGTCTGCCCAGAAACTTAGAAAAGCACAGAGTGTAAGAATTTGTGTTTTTTGTGACAGAAGTATCCTGTGATGTGAAACAGTGTCGATTCGCGCCTTGGTTTTAAGAGAGAACTCCTTTTTTTGCTAATAGTGTAGTGTGTCCCTTGTTTGGAAAAAGTAGAAAGAGGAATGATGTAATAGAGGGATAATTAGATGTCTTAGTTTTAGTCCCTTTCTGCAAGTTTTCTTTCTGGCTGCAGACATGACAGCCCTCAGCCAGCCTATCTTTAAAGAAAAGCCTCTGTCTTAAGGACAAGAGTGTGAGACTACTTTTATTGTGTTATAGTTGTGATACGGGACTATGGCATTTTGGGTGAGAGAAAAAAAACGTTTCTTCCTACTTGAAGTTGTAGGTATTCTTTGATACAGTTTTTCTTCCCATAGCGAAAGATGGAGAACAGAGATTACCGGGATGCTCAAGAGTTTGCAGCTGATGTGCGGCTTATGTTTTCCAACTGTTACAAGTATAATCCCCCTGATCATGATGTCGTTGCCATGGCACGAAAACTACAGGTAAGGTGTGAAGTGGGGAGTTGGGAGTCAGTAGAGTATGAATGTGTGTAGGCAAAAGAGTTTGCTTTTTCCTTTCCACAGAAGCTTTTCATAGAAGAGGGGATGTAATCATGTTTGATGGATGGGTTCCAGGAGCTGAAGGTGCTACCTACCTCCCTACTAGGGTATGTTTATTTTTGTCTCCAGGATGTGTTTGAGTTCCGATATGCCAAGATGCCTGATGAACCATTGGAGCCAGGACCCTTACCTGCCTCAACTATTCTGCCCCCTGGCTTAGCTAAATCATCTTCTGAGTCCTCTAGTGAAGAGAGTAGTAGCGAAAGTTCCTCAGAGGAGGAGGAAGAAGAGGAGGAGGAGGAAGAAGAAGAAACTGAAAGCTCTGACTCAGAGGAAGAAAGGGCCAACAGGTTGGCTGAACTACAAGAACAGGTATTGTGCATCCCTGTCAGTTTTTGTGTTTTCTCTGTTATTTTCTCGTAGGACAGAGGGATGTGTTCCCTTTCCTTGATCCTACTCTAATAGTAATCAGTCTAGTAATGGTTTTCTCCCCTTGGATCTTTTTTTTTTCCTTCTATCAGCTACGGGCAGTACATGAACAATTGGCTGCCCTATCCCAAGGGCCAATTTCCAAGCCTAAACGAAAACGAGAAAAGAAGGAAAAGAAGAAGAAGCGGAAGGCAGAGAAGCATCGGGGGAGAGCAGGGATGGATGAAGATGACAAAGGTCCCAGGCTGCCTCGCCCACCACCACCCAAGAAGTCCTCAAAGAAGGCAGGTGGTGGCAGCAGCGGTCCAGGGACAGCAGGGACTCCCAGCTTTGGTCTTTCTGGAAGTGGGACCACCAGGTGAGGTCTAAGGTAGAAAATTAGCAGTCAGTTGGGATACAAAGTGAAGTATTGTGATGTCCCTGGGGTAGTGGCTGTACATTTACATCCCTGTCTTTTGTCTGTTTCCCAACTATATCCCATCCCATTATCATCCAAGTAGTGACTTTTTGTTTTGGGAGTGAAGGGGACACTTAGGAAATGGGCTGCTGATGGAAGGGTGAATAGTCAAGCATGGTTCTCTTCCTGGCATTAATGCATTTTGTTCCCTCTGTCGCACTGTAGGCCCCCAAAGAAGGCAATGAAGACAGCTCCACCACCACCAGCTGCTGCCTATGACTCAGAGGAAGAGGAGGAGAGCCGGCCAATGAGTTATGATGAGAAAAGACAGCTGAGCTTGGACATCAATAAGTTACCTGGAGAGAAGCTAGGCCGTGTGGTCCACATCATCCAGGCCCGAGAACCCTCTCTCCGTGACTCAAACCCTGAAGAGATTGAGATTGATTTTGAGACTCTCAAACCATCCACACTTAGAGAACTTGAGCACTATGTTCTTTCCTGTTTGCGCAAGAAGCCAAGGAAACCCTACAGTGAGTGTGACAGAGAGATTGTATTCCTGAATGTTGTGGGCTATGAAGGGCTAGTGGTGAGGGCACTCCTAGCCTATTGGGTTGGTTACTTGTGTGTGCTGGAAAATGAGTCAAGTATCATAAGAGGAGAGATGTGGAAGGGCCTGAGATTTAATTTCTTATTCTGTCTCTAGCCATCAAAAAGCCAGTGGGTAAGACGAAGGAGGAACTGGCTCTGGAGAAGAAACGAGAGCTTGAGAAGCGGCTGCAGGATGTGAGTGGTCAGCTCAATTCTACCAAGAAGCCCCCCAAGAAGGGTGAGTCAAGAGCCCAGAGGGAGATGAGGGTTGCATGTTGTGACTGACCTTCCATTACTTCAGATTCTACTAACATCTCTGCTGGGCTCGCCCTCATCTGCATTACTTTTAATTACAGCAAGTGAAAAAGTGGAGTCAGCGCAGCAGGTGGCAGTGTCACGCCTCAGTGCCTCAAGTTCCAGCTCAGACTCCAGCTCATCATCCTCCTCATCTTCCTCTTCTGATACCAGTGACTCCGACTCAGGCTAAGGAGCCAGGCAGCAATGGGGCAGGAGGTTCTGCAGGACCGGATTCCCCTAGCCCTCTCCAGAGGTTCCCTCTACTTGGATCCCCCCTCACCCCATTTCCCCTGTGTGGGAGAGCTGGCTCTGCAAGGTGGGGAGGGATACATGGACAGTTCCCCATTGAGGGACTCAAGGGACAGGAGGAGGGGATTTCTCCTTGGGCTTGAAGCTTCCCACTTAAAATAGACTAAAGTGGGGGGAAGGGGTCTTGGGTAGGTATAAGGTCAGGCTAAAGCCTGAGGCCACAATTACCAGCTGCCCACTCCCCTCCAAGGGCCCTGTTCTCTGAAGTTGTTTTAATTTATTTTAAATGGCACAGGGTTGGGGGAGGTGGGGCTGGGGTGGGTCCCCCTAGATTGGGGAGGAAAGGAGGGGGAGCTTTTTGTTCGTTTTTGGGTTTTGTTTTTTTTGTTGTTGTTTTTGGTTTTGTTTTTTACGTTGACTTTTTTTTTTTCTACCTATCCCTACATCCCACTCTGTTGGGGCCCCTGGGGGTCATATCTTCTCTGTTTCCCCAAGAGGCTTTTTTTGAGCAAAGTCCTCTCCTTTTTCCGTGTGTCTGTTGATTCTAACTTGTAAATAAAGAAAATATTATTCAAGTTGAAAAGGTGCTGTTTGTGCTTTGTGTCTCCTCCACCCCAACATCCATTTATGTAGTTAAATCCTTTTCTGATCCCTGTTCTGTGCCCAATGCTGACAATACTGCTAGCCTAGGTCTGATATATTTGAAGATGCTTGGGAAGGTTTAGGAGAGCTTCGGGTTTAAGGAACAAATAACAGGATCATAAGATTTTGGAAGATTTTTATTCCTCACCGAACACATAGATATGTAACATCTTTGGGGAATTTTTTTAAAAGTTCTCTCGAGTGAAAGTGCCATAGGAAGAGATTTTTCAATTCACATTCTAGGGTTGAGGCAGTTAAGGAAATACGCCAATGTTACAAATCTATGTTACAAACAAGTTCAGGATTTTAACTCGTATCTATAAGAGTCTGGCAGTGTGAAAAAACACCTCATTAAGTAGTACCAGTTATTTGCAACCATGTTCCTCCATTTATGGCTCATTGACAACCTTGGAAAAGCAAGAGTAAGACCTATGACTGCCAATCCCATAGGGTTGGTGAGGACCTAATAAGTGTGAAAATAAAAGACTCCTTTGGGGAAAAAAGGGGGGGGGTAAGCAATGTTGCAGGATTTGAGGAAGGAGTGATCTCAGGTTTTTTGGCCGTTCTGTCCCTTATCCCTGAAATCATCCTTTGAGTTCTGTTGTGTGTGATTTTTGACTCCAAGGAAAATAGTCACCAAGGTAACAAGGCTGGACTCTGAAGCTCTGGAGGGGAATGGATTAGTCTTAAAGAGGGCACCACATTTCTGATGCTGCCTTGGTGGCTGCCAAGATGCCCACTGTAAGGATAATAAACTAAGGTTCAAACAGCTAGTAAATAAGAACATAGTAACAGGTCAGAAAAAGAGCTGTGCCAGAATGGCAGGGGCCTGAAGACAACGCTGGCCAATTTAAAATGCAGTGAGGTATGAGCATTGGTTTTACTGGACTTAATGCATTTCATTTTAGATCTTTGTACTTTAGTCAGGAGGTAGGCAGTGAAGGGTAATGAGAACAGTTTGCAAGTACACATTAACATCTTTTAAATGGGCCACCAGGGCAGACTATCCCAGTCTTCTAAGTCATTAATTCATTCAAATCAGTTGCCTAGTATCATGCGCTGTGCCACAGTGTGACACAGGGATGTCAGGAAAGTTAGTAAGGTGGTAGGATTATAAGGGCAGTCTCTAATCTAAAATCATGTAATCTGGTAGGAATGATTGCAAACATTCCAATGTTCTCTAAGTGCACAAAAAAGTACTGACAAGGGCTACAAAACTGCCTACCCTTTGGCCCAGCAATACCACTTACTGTACGATTGCAGAGATGATAAAAATGAGAAAGGGACCCACGTGTACAAAAATACAGCAGCCATCAACTGTAGAATGGCTGAACAAGTAATGGAATACTGTTCCATAAAAAATGAGCATGCAAAAAAAAAAAAGCCTGGGGAGACATGAACTGACATGAGTGAAATAAGCAGAACCAGGACAACACTGTACCACATAACAGCAACATTGTGCGATGACTAACCTTGATATGACTCAGCCCTTCTCAGCAATGCAAGGATCTAAGACAACTCCAAAAGACTAATGATGCTATCCACATCCAGAAGAACTATGGAGTCTGAATACTAAAGCATACTATTTGCTCTCTTTTGTTTATTTCTTCATTCTCGTGGTTCCTCCCATTCTTTACAATATGACTAATGTGAAAATAGGTTTAATATGGATGTATAAGTAGAACCTATGTCAAATTGCATGCCATCTTGGGGAGGGGGGAGGAGATGTAAGGTGGAGAACATTTAGAACTCAAAATCTTACGGAAGTGAAGGTTGAAAACTAAAAATGTTATTTTTTAATGTAAAAAATAAAAATGAATAAAATTTTAAAAATAAAGTGAAGAGGTTAAATTTAGATCTCAAAAAGGACTTTTAAATTTTTTTTATAATTTAGTATTTTTAGTTTTCAACCTTCACTTCCATAAGATTTTGAGTTTTGAATTTTCTCCCCCACACTCCACTCCCACCTCAGCAAGATGGCATACAGTCTGATATAGGTTCTACTTATACATTCATATAAAACATTTTCACATTAGTTATGGTATAAAGAGGAATTAGAATCAATGGGAGGAACCACAAGAAAGAAAAAACTGCAAAAGAAAAGGAGATGAAATAGTATGTTTCCATCTGCGTTCAGACTCCAAAGTTCTTTCTCTGGATGTGGATAGCATTTTCCATCATTTTTTTTTTATTTATTCATTTGCTTTTACCTTACAACATTCAGTTCCACAGTCCCTTGAGTTCCAAATTTTCTCCCCTTTCTTTCCTCTCCCCATTCCATTATGAATCTTTTGAAGCTGTCTTAGATCCTTGCATTGCTGAGAACTAAGTCTATCAAAGCTATTCATTTCACAATGTGATTGTTACTGTGCACGATGTACTCCTGGTTCTGTTCATTTCACTTAGCATCAGTTCACATAAGTCTCTCCAGGGTTTTTTGAAGTCTGCCTGTTCATAATTTCTTGTAACACAATAATATTCCAGTACAATCATATACCATAACTTGTTCAGCCATTCCCCAATTGATGGATATACCCTCAATTTCCAATTCCTTGCCACCCCAGAAAAAACTGCTATAAATATTTTTACATATGGGTCCCTTCCTGCTTTAATGATCTCTGGGATACAGACCTAGAAGTAGTATTGCTGGGTCAAACATTATGCACACTTTTCTATATGGTACCTTGTAGCAGATACCATATAGCAGTATCTAGTTTCTTTATCTCTTGTAATTAGATCTATTTTTGCTTTTGCTTTGCCTGAGATCAGGATTGCTTTCCCAGCTTTTTTTACTTTAGCTGAGGCATAATATATTCTGCTTCAGCCTTTTACCTTTACTCTGTGTGTATCCCTCTGCTTCAAATGTGTTTCTTTTAAACTGTGAATTGTAGGATTATGGTTCTTTTTTTTTTTTTGCTTTTTTTTTTTTTTGGAGGGCAGTTGGGGTTAAGTGACTTGCCCGAGGTCACACGGCTAGTTTTTTGAGGATTATGGTTCTTAATCCACTCTGCTATCCACTTCTGTTTTATGGGAGATTTCAACCCATTCACATTCACAATTATGGTTACTACTTGGGTCTTTCCATCCAATTTCCACCACCCCTTTATGCTTTTTTTTCTCCTTTCTCCCTTTCCCTCCTCACTAGAGTTTTGCTTGTGACCACCACTTCCCTCAGTCTGCCCTCCCTTCTATCAGCCCCCTCCCTTTTCTTCCTCTACCTTTACTACTTCTCCCCTCCCTTCTATTTACCTCCTCCCTTTTCTTTTCCCTTTACCCTCTTACTTCCTATAGGGTAAGTTAGATTTCTATACCTAATTGATTATGTTATTTATTCCCTCTTGAAACCAAATCTGATGAAAATAAGGTTAAAATAATGCTCATCTCCCTCACTTCTCTCCCTCTACCATAGTAGGTTTTTGTGCCTTTCCATGTGATGTAATTTACCCTTGTCTGCCTCTTCCTTTCTCCTTCTCCTAGTACAATCCCTCTTCACCACTCAATTAGATTTTTTTAATCATCACATCAAAGTTAACTTATATCCATGCCCTTTTAAATAGCCTAATAACCATACAGTTCTCAAGAGTTACAATGTCATGTTCCCTTGTAGGTATGTAAACAGTTTTCCCTTTTTAATAACATGATATTGTTGTGTGTTTTTTTTCTTTCTTGTTTACCTTTCTATGGCTCTCTTGAATCTTGTATTTGAAGATCAGATTTTCCAGTGAGTTCTGGTCTTTTCATCAGGGAGGTTTGGAAGACCCCAATTTCATTGAATATCCATCTCCTCCCCTGAAAGATTATGCTCAGTTTCACTGGATAATTGATCCTTGGTTGTAATTCAAGCTTCTTTGCTTTATGGAATATTGTATCCCACGCCCTTCAATGTTTTAATGTAGAAATTGCAAGGTTCTGCATAATTCTGACTATGGTTCCATGATATTTAAATTGGTTATTTCTGGTTGCTTGTAGCATTTTTTTCTTTGACCTGGTAATTTTGGAATTTGACTACAATATTCCTTGGTATTTTCAATTTGGGATCTCTATCAGGAGGTGATTGGTGGATTCTTTCAATGACTATTTTACATTCTGGTTCTAGGACTTCAGGGCAGTTTTCCTTGATGATTTCCTGAAGGATTTTGTCCAGACTCTTTTATTCATCATGGTTTTCAGGTAGCTCAAATATTTTTAAATTGTTTCTCCTGGATCTATTTTCCAGGTCAGTTGTTTTAGCAATGAGGTATTTTACATTTTTTTTTCATTCTTCTGATTTTGTTTGACTGATTTTTTTTATATCTCATAGAGTCTTTGGCTTCCATTTGCCCAATTCTAATTTTTAACAAATTGTTTCTTTCTATTAGATTTTGTATCTCCTTTTCCATTTGGCCCATTTTACTTTTTACTTCTCTTCAGTGAGTTTTTGTGCCTCCTTTTCTATTTGACCAATTTTAAGTAATTGTTTTTTACAGTCAATTTTTGTTCTTCCTTTTTCAAACTATTGACTCTCTCTTGCATGCTTCTCATTTCTTTTTCCAACTTTTCTTTTACCCCTCTTATTTGAATTTTAAAATCCTTCTTGAGCTCTAACAAAAAGGCTTTTGGGGCTTGAGACCAATTCATACTCCTCTTTGAAGTTTCAGATGTGGGTATATTGACAATGTTGTCCTCTTCTGAATTTGTGCCTTGATCTTGCCTGTCTCCATAATAAGAGTCTATAGTCATTATCTGTTTCTGCTTTTAGCTCATAGTGTTTGCCTGGCTTCTAGAGTTGAGCTCTCCTGTTGGAGCACAGGGGGCACTGACCCAAGCTTCTTGTGGTAGAAGCTCAGGACTTGGTTACTGGCTTTGGGTTCTGAGGTCTCAGGTGCTGGCAGCTAGAGGCTGTAGAGATCTGGCAGCTTACCTGGTACTTAGCTGGGGTCAGCAATAGTGGAGCTCTCAGTGTTGGGGTGGGGATTCTGGCATCTGGGGGATGCTTGCTCCCCTGAGCTTGCACTCCAATGTTTGGCTGCTGGAGGATTCTGCCAGCTTAGAGCTGTGCCTCCTGGAGTTGTACTTGCTGGAGTTGTGCCGGAACACAGGGAGATTTGGCTACTGGACAACACCAGGGCACTTGATGGTTTTCAGAGGGTATCTACTGCTTTTCCTGCCTGTGATGAGGCACTGGAGAGTCCTGGTAGTGGGGCTTGCCTGCTTCACCACCCTGGGGCTCAGGGTCTCCCCCTGGTTTGCTGAAGTGAGGTTTGCCACTGACTTTCTGGGAGGCCTCCCATCCTGTATTGCTCCCCATCCCCCAGAGTGAGAGGGGCCTTTCCTCAAACTTTCTGGGCTACAAGGCTGCTGTACCCTGTCTTTCTGCTGGCTCAGCTATTCCAGGGTTTTTCCTAAGGCAGTATTTTCTGGGCTTTCAAAGGTCAATAAGAAAGAGTGAGAGCAACTTATTTCTTACTCTGCCATCTTGACTCCTGGAAACTCAAAAAGCACTTTCATCTGACTAGAGAAGCATTCTATAACAATGAGAGCCAGTTTGGGCATCGGCCCCAGACATTTATGGCAACCCTGGAATAAGAAGTACCTGAATTTAAGTCTAGTCACAGATACTTACTAGCTGTTTGACCCTGGGCAAGTCACTTAATCCTGTTTGTCTCAGTTCTTCATTTATGAAGGGGACTGAAAAAGTCAATGGCAAACCATTCCAGTATTTTTGCCAAGAAAACCCCAAATGGGGTCACAGAGAGTCAGATATGACTAATCCACTAAACAACAATAACAACTCAAAGACATTAAAGTTCATCTTTAACAAACAGTTAAAAATGTATTAGGTAAGTTGGCATTGGCTACAGAAACTGTATAATTGAGGGAAGAATTCATTTTCATGGAGCAGAAAAAGCCATGTAGCTTTCTTTTTGTTTGTTTTTTAAATTGTATATTATTTTCAACCAGCAAAAATTCACCTTTTCTTTCTCCCATCCCAATACCTCCTTCTCCCAATTAAGAATGAAAGAAAAGCTATTATAAACATGTATCGTCAATCAAAACAAATTTCTGCATTGATCATGTCTGTGTGTGTGTGTGTGTGTATTTGTCTCTTTCCATACTCTGAGTACTTTACCTCTCTATCCGGAGGTGTCTAGACATGTTTCATTATCAATACTCTGGAATAGTGATTGATCAATACACTGATCAGAGTTCCTAATTCTTTCAGTTATTTGCCTTTACCATCATTGTTAGCATTGTATAAATTGTTCTGGTACTGTTCATTCTGTATCAGTTCATACAGATCTTTACAGGTTTCTCTGAAACCCTCTCCATCATTTCTCATTAGCACAATAAATATTCCATCACATTTCTATATCATAACTTGTTCAACCATTCCCCAACTTCTGGGTACCTCCGTTATTTGCTACCTTAAAGAGCTAACAACATTTTTGTATATCCTTAGAATTGGTGTTGCTTGGAACTAATGCCTCCCTTAAGCTGCCCTCCCTCTTATTTCCCCTTCTCTTTTCTCTCCTTTCTCTTCTATTTCCCTGGTGAGCGAGATACATTTTTTTATACACACCTACCTCTGTGTGTGTGTGTGTTTCCCTTTTTCTATCTATTCAGATGACAGTGAGATTCAAATATCCACCATTCCTCATTCTCTTCCTTATTTGTACAGATGTCTATTTACAAGCCCTGAAAATGTGACATAATTTTCTCTAATATTCCTTTCCTTTTTTCCCAGTACTGTATTCCTCTTCCCCTCTTTCCATTCTTTTAAGATCATGCCATAACAGCCCTTGTCTCTAATTAGACTCACTCTATAATCCCTGGTGACAACAAGGTTAAATGGGGGCCCAGGTATCATTTCCCCACATAAGGACGAAGGCAGTTTATCTTTGTTTAGTACTTTACTTTTGTGTCTTGGTACATTTTTATGTTTCTTTTAACTCCTGTTCTTAAATTTCTAAGTCTCTACACAGCTCTGGTCTTTTCATCAAGAATACTTGAAAGTTCTCTATTTTGTTAAAAATCCATTTTTTCCTTAATAGGATTATATTCAGTCTTGCTGGGCAAGTTCTTTTTGGTTGTAAAGTTGCATTGTAAAGCTCAGGTTAGGCTGAAGACCTGCAAGCTTTTAGAGTTCCCAAAACAATCTGATTCAGGCTAAAAGTCTGATTGCTGTTCCCCTGGTCTGAGCTCTAACAAGTTCCTTACTTAGGTTTCGGTCTGAGCAACAGTAGACAGCTGCTGAATTCAGCCACCATTGGCCAACTAGAAACCAACTCTGCTGGTTCAAACCAATAGAGCTACAGGTTTTCCCTTGGTCCAGAATTCTTCCCTTGTTATCTCTCTATAGGCTTCAGGCAACTAGAATCTGAAATTGAGACCCTGCTCTGCTCCAGGAACCTAAGCCATATTGCTGCTGCTTGCTTACAAATCTGCTCTTCTCTGAACACAGCCCACCTACCCTGGAACAGCCACCACTGGGTCCAAGTTCTCTCTTCAGTGTGCCCTGGGTAGCAAAGGGGCCCACTGACTTGGGCACTCACCCCTCTGAGGTGTCACGGTATATATCTGGTGGTGCCCTATATGGATCTGGGAACGCTACCTGCCCCAATAAACAGCTTCTCTTGGGTACTTGTATGCTTCTCCCTGCAGAACTCTCCAACTGTCCCTTTATGCTGACATGGACTGAAGAAATGACCCATTGTGACTTTTTCTTGCATTTTCCCATCATGATTCAGTCTGAGGTCTAGATCTTTTTGGAGGAATTTTCTGCTACTCCACCATCCTAGCTCCACTTCCACCATTCCTTCTTTTATTCCTCTACCTATCTTTCAATACATCTAGGAGGATTTCCTGGAAGGAGTGAGTTTTCCAATTACTGTTTGAATAATGAGAAAAACACAGTCTGAGAAATAGCTACAAAGGTAGTTGGGGGAGGGGAGGGGCTGGAGGGATAGACACACTGCATTATTTGGAAGGTTAAGTACAAGAAAGATAAAAAAAGAATAACAGACCCTGAAAAGAAATCACGGAAGCAACACCGGACACAATGTGGTACAGTGGAAAGAGAACTAGTTTTGGAATCAAAGGACTAAGGTTCTAATTGTGGGTTACCTGTGTCACCTTGTTAAAAATCACTTAATAAATACCACTGATATAACACCTTAAAATTTACAAAGTGTTTTACAAATATTATCTCATCCTTTCAATAATCCTGGGAAAAAATATTCCCACTTTACATTTGAGGAAACTGAGGCAAGAAGGAGTTAAGTGTCTTGTCCAGGGTCTCTTAATAGTGTCTGAGTCAATATTTGAACATGAGTCTTCAGGACTCCAAGTCAAGAACCCTCTCTGTTTTACTACCTAACTGCCTCAACTAATCGCTCTGGTTTTCAGTTTCCTCATTTGTAAAATTGCAGTGGGGTTGGTGGGCTAGATGACCTAAGGTCCTTTTTAGCTCTAAATAGGAACAGAGCTCCTGGCTGTCCCTAGGGAGGAGAAGGTAAATGGCATTTCCACCCATATTTTATCCAGATGGAATCAGGTCACACTGAATAGGGGCAGCTTTGAAAGGAAAAAAAAAGTCACAAAAAAACCCAAAACAAAACAGAAAAAACAACCCAGCTTTCAGCCCAAAGGGGTAGCAGTCCCATGCTTGATCTTAGTTTAAGGTAATTGCAAAGAAGAAGGCATTAAGAGATGAAAGAACCAAGGGGAACATGGATCAGGAAAGGCTTTTTTTCTAGCAGGTGGAGTTGGAGCTGACTTTGAAGAAAAGTTGGGATTTCCCCCCAAATGGGAAATGAGGAGGGAATGCATTCCAGGCATGGAAGATGACCAGTACAAGGAAGCCGTCAGGACCTGGAGTTTTTTGTTTGGTAGCTCTTTACAAGTTGTACTCATGCTGCCCCCAACCATTTGTCACTTCTTTTCCTAGTTCTGGAATATTACTTATTGATTCTTTCTATCTAGTTATCTAATTCTTCCTCTTTTTTCCCCTCTAAGTTGACTATTGAAAATCTATCTCTATATGGTTATCTCTCTTCCCTTTCAATTCCTTTTATTGACTAGTTGGGTTGTTTTTGTTTTTTTCATTTTCTTCACTTTTTTCTAATAAAGATTTCTTTCCCTCATTCTCTTCATTTCTTCTGTTCCTTTTTTGCCTATTCTAAACTTTTATTCTTTGATTTGTGGTCCTTATATTTATTTGTTATTTCTGTAGTATGAATTTTCCACATGAAATTAAAGTTTCTAAGCTACTATTTTGAATTCTTCTTCTAAATAATTTCTAAATAACTGCCTTGCAAATGTGCCCTCCCCCTCTGTTTTCTGTTGTATCTCACACTTCGAAGTATCAATTCCTGCATGAGACAGAGAAGATAGAAGTATTAACTAGGTCCTTGATTGTGGAGTTCATGTCTACTCTCTGTCTTCCCCATGATCATTTTCTTTCCCATTTGCCAAGAAATCTCCTCTCTGGGTCCATGCCCTTTCAACCTTCTGAATGCTGGCTATCCCCAAGAGATCAGATTCCTCTTCTCCTGAGGAAATATGTGTCCATGGAGTTGTGTCCATGGAAACACAACGAAAAGATCATGGTCTCTCTGAGCACCAAATTCCCTGTAGATTATACCCATTGTAAAGTCTTCATCTCCTATTACAGAATAGATGTTCTTTATCCAAGATAATGTTCTTCAATGAGAATGCTTCCCATCACTGAACAGAGATTTCTCCTTTTCTTTCTCCCTTTTTTCATTCCCTCCCTTTGCCTAACTCATCCATTCTCCTATAGCCCCTTTTGTTCCCTAGGACTCTATACACAGAATCCTTTTATCTCTTCATTGTGTTGACAAAAAAATTTAATACTAATAATGCACTCTGGTATTTAGGCATAAGTATGCCAAAAATACTATTATTGTATTTATTGTTAATGTATATCCAAGATATTTCTAAGAGAGAGAGGGAGATGGCCAAAAAAGCATGGCACCCATGCTTTTAGACATGACTCTGCCCCAAAACAAATTTAGGTAGTATTATAGGAATTTTGAACAAGGAAGTAATATATGAAAATACAATAATGTTCCTGAACTGTGATTTCACAGTGTGAAGTCACCACTGTGATTTCCTAGACCACTCTCCTTAAGGAATGAAAAGATTTCCTTCCTGTAATCAGAATCTTAACTTTTAATTTAAAAGAGAAGACATTTTCCTTAGATGGGTCATGACGCTAACCTGTAGAACCAATCAAGGTTATGGGGAGACAATGATCTTATATAAACAAGAATTAAATTTGGTTATCACCCCCTATTCCATTTTCAAGAAAGGCCTTAATTTTTGTTCTTTCCACTTACCTAAAGAGAAAACTCTGTAAAGGGCTTTAAGAGAAATAGTCTTTTTAATATATCTAGAAAAACTAAAAGGGAGGTTCAATATTTTATTTTTTTCCCAAAGGTAAAAATCATTTTTAACCTTTGTTTTCTACAATTTTGCATTTCAAATTCTCTTCCACCCTCCCTCCTTTCCCCATCATTGAGAAGGCAAGCAATTTGATAAAGGTTATGCATGTATAGTCATGCAAAATATATTTCTATATTAGTCATTTTGTGAAAGAAAACACAGACAAAAAAAGAAAAAAGAAAAATGAAGTATACTTCAATGTGTATTCAGATTCCATCAGTTCTTTCTGTAGAGGTGGGCAACATTTTTCATCATAGGTCCTTCAGAACTGTCCTTTATTGGTGACATATAAAAAGTTCAAGACACATAGTCTCTAGGTAATTAGTCATTTGATTAATTATGCTGGTGCTAAAGCTGGATCATGGTGCCATCTCAATGCTTATATGCCCTTTGAAGAGTGGGTATTCTTGAAACAGGCTAAAATCAACTCTGATTGGTTAAGAATTAATGATAAGAATGAATATTATAATGAGAGGTAGACTTATCCTAATGAGGGGCTGGGAGAGTGTGGCTTTGATTATGTCACTTCTGGACAAAGAGAGACAATTTCAAACCAGACCACCCACAGCCTCTGGCATTCTAGATAAAGGATCTATTCTCTACTTGAACCTACCTGAGTAGAACACAATGGACCAGAATTCACCTTAGATTAAATTCTTTGTAAATTTCTCTGGCTGGATGGGTGTGATGCCAATGTTATACTCATAGCAACCACTATGAATATGCATGTGTATTTCCAGGGTAGAACTGAAAAATATAATAAACTTCCTTCCTCAAAGGCAAAACCAAAATATTTATTAGGAACATCATTAGGATACCAGGAGATAAGATTTAACAGTGTGCTTATCACTAATTCAGGAATCCCCTATGACTTCTTAAGTCTTCTTTCTGTTAGACCTCCCCACAAACAAGTTCCCCTAGGCAAGATTCCTCCCTCTTCTCACATAAGCTACTTCTTTCTCTCTGCTCTCTGCTCTGTACTCTCTGCTGTATTGGGCAAACTCCTCCTACACTGAGCTCCATGTGACCCAGGCTCCCTGTGATTCAGGGCCTATTAATGGACAGGGAAGATCTTCCTATTTCAGTAACATTACAATGGGGTCTCCCACCCAGGATCAAAAAGCATGTACCCTCCACATTTGGACAATCTCATCCATCAACAATGTCCTTCAGAGACTGAACAACCCACAGGTTTCTGAAAAACCCTGGTTCTAACTCAATATTTGATTACTAATATAAAGAAAAATAATCATTTCTCTCCGATCTTTCTATTGCTAGAAATAGGTAAGTCATTCAAAGTTGATTATCATACAATACTGCTGTTACTTTGTACAATGTTCTCCTGGTTCTGTTCGCTTCACATTACATCAGTTCACGTAAGTCTTTCCAAGCTTTTTTGAAAGCATACTGTTCAACATTTCTTATAGCACAATAGTATTCTATTCACATATATATACCACAACTTGTTCAGACATTTCCCAATTAATGAGTACACCTTCAATTTCCAGTTCTTAGCCACCACAAAAAGAGCTGCTAAAAATATTTTTGTACATATAGATCCTCTTCCTTTTTCTTTGATCTCTTTGAGATTTGATTAGGGTACATTATACATTTCTCTCTATCTTGTTACCTTCCTACCCCTTTTAAGAACCCTCCCATTTTGAAATTTAGACCTACAAAAAACACTGATTCAAGGCACTGTGAAATTTAGTTCATGATGTTTCATAACTTTCTAAACCATTACTTCTATTTGATTTATTCTTTCATCTTTGTATTCTTGTGAAGTATTAGAAAGAAATCACTTAATGATCCCTCTGTTGTTATTGTTATTTTAATCCCATAAAAAGCTTTCTCTTTTTAGTTTTACCTTCTGTTGTGGGGAGTAATTTATTTAGTTATTTGTAATTAACTTGGTAGCTGTATTTTGTTGCCTTTCTTATGTTTTTGTTTTCCAGGGTATTTGCAAAGCAAATAATGTATTCACTTGATTGTTGATTGCTTCTTTTCTTTCTTTCCTTCTTTTTTTTGGTAGAAATACTTCAAATACTTCTTTTTATCAAACATTTAAACTTTTCCATCAATGTTAAGGCTCATGTTTACAGAGTATGTCATCTTGGGTTGTACCTTGAGCTCCTTTGTTCTCCAAAATTCTGTACTCCTTTCTCTTCCATGGTCTCCCAAAGATGCAGGATAGTCTTGTGTTATTCAAATTTCCTCTCCTTTATATTAAATCTTCCTCCTGGTCACTTGCAGAATTTGTTCTTTGTCATCATAACTGTTCAATTTAACCATTTGGAGTTTTGCAACATACAGTATTTTAAGTTGGAGGAAATTTGTGGATTCTTTCAATTGGCACTTTATTTTCTATACAAACATAAAAACACTTTATTTTCTGTATTAAGGAGTTTGGGTCTGTTTTACAGTATGATTTCTTGTATTACAATGTTTACATTTTTTTGACTTATTGTGTTATGGCAGATCTATGATTCTTATTGATTCATCTCCAAGATCAATATATTTTGCTTATATAGAGACCATGTGTTGCTTTTCTGTTGTTGCTTTTTTGCTTCTCTCTTCCCAGATATTATTTCACTTTGGTATTCCCAATCAATTATTCTCTAGTTCGCTTTTTTGGAGAGATGTGCCACCATGGATTCAAGTTTTTCTATTCTGCCAATTATTTTAGCTATATCAATTTTGCTTTCAATTTTACTTCTCTTTTCAACTATTCAGGAACATCTGGTTACAGTTGGGAATCCACAAGATACTCTGTTTCAAGTGTTAGTTCAATTTTCTTTGTTCTACAATATTTATTCAGAAATGTTTGGACTTTTTTGATATTCTGATGACCATCTTCCCATCTGTTTTAATATCTTCCCTGTTGACATCTGCAAGTGCTCAAGGTTTTTATTTTTTATTATTTTGAAATTTTATTGACTTGTTTTGTTCTTACATTACAAACATTTACAGATCACTTCCATTTCATGAGAAGTCTCTTATATAATAGGTAAAACCAATAATACATTGACTTCATCTGAAAGTGAATTCAACATTTCAAATCTGTAGCACCACTGTTACATTTCTGTTTTGTTTTTAATTGACAGATTTATTTTCTCTCCTACTTTCCTACCCTGCTGGACTAAAATATTTCTTATAACAACTATGCATACTTAAGCAAAGCAAATTCCCTCAACAAATGCATGCATATATGCATATCTCTCTATGTGTCTGTCTCATTCTTTGCTCTGCATTCATCTCTTATCATGTATGATCATTTGTCTAAGAATGTGAAACAATTCTCAAGGGAAAAAAATCAAAGCTATCTATACCCATATGAAAAAGTGCTCCAAATCACTACTAATTAGAAAAATGCAAACCAAAGTCACAAAGATAACAAAAAAGGAAAATCATAAATGTTGGAGGAGATGTAGGAAAACACTTCCATCAATGGAAACTATATTGGTGGACCTGTGAATAGGTATAACCATTCTGGAAAGCAATTTGGAATTGTGCCTCAAAAGTTACTAAATTATATGTATTCTTTTGCCACCACTCCCTCTCCCAGTGCCAGGGCTGGGCAAGCCTGGACTGAAATTCAGTAGCCTATCACCTTTCTTCACGGGCTAGCCCCTACTGTTTCCTTTAGGACCACCATTAATTCCCCTTCCTCCCCCCCCCACCTCCCATGTCTCCTGATTCTCCTGAAAATGCTGATGCTTTGGGAAGTATGTTAATAGTCTGGTATGTGAGTGGCTATCACTGGTTACTATCTGAACTTAAAACAACATCCAAAAGAAGGAAGGCAGCAGCATTTCAGTTAAGGAGTGAGCCTGCCTCTGCTATCATACCTGTCATCTCACTTTTCTTAAATATACCTATTTTTGTTAAGTTGCACCGAAATAAATTTTGAAAAAAATTACTACTAATTAGAAAAAATATTAATACCACTATGAGACTTATATCCAGCATGGGCAGGATGGGAAGACTTGATCTTAAAAAATAATAATAATAAAGATGCAAGAAGAGAACAGAAAGAAGTTCAGAAAGGGACATAGATAAACAGTATCGTTTTGTTACCATTGTGCTAAATATAGCATATACTTAAAAAGGTACATAATAGAACCTCACAATTTCATATACAATGCAGTTTTTTTCATTAGCTGAAATGTCATGTTTCTGATGTTCAATAAGTCCACCATAAAAGGAAAAAATGTTTTAATTTTAAAAAAAAACAAAAATGGTCTTTCTCTTGTGATTGATGGGGTACTAGTGTTGGTTGGATTTAGAAATGGGTGAATGGTTGAACCTAAAGAATAGTCATTAATCATTCAATATCAACTGGTAAAGAAGTCTTTAATGAAGTGCCTCAGAGATTTCTGTCTGGTTCTGCTTTTTAAAAAATATTTTTGTTAATGATTTAAATAGAGGCACAGAAGACATACTCTTCATATTTGTAGATGACCCAAAATTGAGAAACATGGCTAACACAGTAGATGACAGAATTAGGATCCATGAGAAATTTTTGGTTTTTGGCCTACATCTTTGATTTTATTATTTTTGATTCTTGTCATTCATGGAAATTCCTAACACTCTTGCAGATTAGCAAATGATTTGTAATTTCGAGTCTCAGAAAGTGGCCTGGGGCACTAAGAAGTTAAGTGATTTGACACAGTTTGTATAGGTCATAGGCAAGACTAGGTCTTCCTGATTCTAACATCAGGCCTCTATCCATCATGGCACCTAGCCTCTCAGCATGAAATTTACATAGGATACATGTGAAATATTACCCCTTAATTTTTAAAAAATCAACCTCAGGGGCTCACTTTGAGAAGAGTTATGTGATTTGGCCAGATGAGACTCTGGGAAGCCATTGAGCCCCCCAGCTTTGAAAAACCCAGATGTTGCTGCTTCCCTCTCTGGTAACTGAATAGGTACAGATTTAATGGTCAGATGGTTGGAAGCCTGTCTACTGATCTGTTTCTTTGTCCACTTGTAACTTCTGTTGGTATTCTATTTGCATTCTCTAAAGTTTAGGGTGCTGACTTTTTTCCTAAACTAGGTAAATGATATATGTTTGATTGATTAAAGTCAGATTGTTAACCCATTTTGAGTTGCTTTCCTTTAGAAAAGCAGATCTAAGAACCTGTGCTAGCGGCCATCCTGGGCATGCTAGGGTGCTTGCTGAACTTCTGTTTGCATTCTATTAGCATTCTCTGAAGTTCAGGGTGCTGACTTTTTCCCCTGAACTAAGTAAATGATATACATTTGATTGATTAAAGTAAGATTGTTAACTCCCTCCCCAAAAAATCAACCTCAAAGATACAAGATGAGAGAGCAATGTAGCTAGATAGCAGTTTAGCTGAAAAAGATCTAGATGGTTTTAGAGGAGAGGTGTCAAATTCACCATCCAGAGGGTATGCATCTTGCAAAACTACAGAATGTAGCCTGAATCAGATATAAATGCAATTGGGAAATAGTTAATAAAATAAATAAAAATGCAATACAATATAAAGTTGATTTGTAGTTTTCTATGTCAAAATGCAACTAGCAAGGATCCCTTTCTATTTGAGTTTGATACTACTGCTTTGTGGACAGCTAGGCGGCATGGTGGGTAATGCACAGGGTGGGTCTTCAGTCAGGAAGACTCATCTTCATATGTTCAAATCTGACCTCAGACACTTAATAGCTGCATGACTATAAGCCAGTCACTTCACCCTGTTTGCTTCAGTTTCCTCATCTGTAAAATGAGCTGGAGAAGGAAATGGCAAACTTCTCTAGTGTTTTTGCCAAGAAAACCCCAAACAGGCTCACAAACAGTACAAGAGTGAACAACAAGCTAACAAAAAAGAAAAAGGGGCCTGCCATGGATGCTCTGACAAAGATAAGTACCAGTTATATTATTATTCAAAGTGATGAGATTTCTTTCATCAGAAGTCCTGGTCCTGCATCTGTCCTAGTCTTTTACCATTGTTTCCTCTTCTCTAGTAACAGCCTTTCCCCAAACTTATGTTAGTAGTTTAACATACACAAGTAATAAAGTGGGCAACCAACCCTGTGTGAGGGAACTTCTGAGCCCAGATTGTACCGACTTGAGGTAAGTGTGGAGTAGAGTGTCATGCTCCTCAGGTCTTTGGTTCAAGCTGACAGTCTTAATTACTTCCTTTCAGGCGTCCTCTATAGTAATTTCTTTTTAGTCTTCTGGTTTTTCCCAGTGTCCTAAGGTCTCTGTTTTCTGACAAGTTTACTATATGCCCTTCCTCTAGTCTCAGATTTAGCTTAGGGACTTGACATGCCCTAAGTCTACTACACCAGTCTTCTGGTTATCTCTGTTCCATTGCAGCCCATAGCTACAGCAGTCCTCTCTCATTTACAAACTCCAGTCTTGGTGATTTTTTATATTTTGCTTTCTTATTGCAATGCTCCTTAGCTCTCAGACAGAGGGAAATTGTTCCCTTTGCCAAGGAATCTACTGTCCTTCTCCAGAATGCCTTGTAGCCTATATCGTAGATGCTGCATTTCCCCTAAGTCTTTTCTTGCATTAATCCCTAGGATGGCCCCTGACCTTACCTAAGAGATCTCTCAGGGATCAGAAACAGACCTCTCTATGCATCTCATAAACTGGTTTCTCTCCTTAATCCCAGGTTAGTTCCAGGTAACACTTCACAGTCTGAGGTCAGTTCTGTCTCATCAGCCAGGCATTGGCCTCATGATCATTCCTGCAACATCCATGTACGAGAGGCCCTGAAGTTCATTCTAAACTGTTTCGCTCTGTTTCTTGACTTACTGCCTGGAGTAGTTAGCTCTTGCTGTTTTCGTTTAGTCATTTTCAAGTGTGTCTCACTGTGAGTTCATTTGGGGTTTTCTTGGCAAAGATACTGGGGTGGTTTGCCATTTCCTTCTCCAGCTCCTTTTACAAATGAGGAAACTGGGGCAAACCGGATTAAGTGACTTGCCCAGGGTCACACAGATGGTAAATGTCTGAAGCTGAATTCAAACTCACAGACAAGTCTTTCTGATTCCAAACCCATTGCTCTATCAACTATGCCACCTAGCTGTACTTAGGATAATCAGGTAGAGCTATTCAAATTTTCCAAGGGCTACTTTCTGAAACATATAGGGGAAGCTAGGGATTTCATGCACTCATTATTTTTTTAAATCTTATTTTTAGTTGGTATCTTTTTTATATTAATTTAAGCTCTTAATTACCTTAATTACCTTCTCTTTCCCCTAATCAGAAATCTTTACCATATAACAAAGATTTTTTAAAAAAGAAAGCAGGGATGAGCTAAGCAATTCAGGAAAACCATTCCACACATCAATTGTGTCTACCAGTATATTTGACATTCCACACCCATAGTTTCCAGCTCTTCAAAGAAAGAGGTACATTTTCTCAACTCTCTGGGGCCAGAACTGGTCATCATAATCGCACGGAACAGTTTCAGTTTGTTGTTCTTTCTATTTACACTGATATAGTGCTTGTCTGTGCTATTTTCTTGGTCCTGATTATTTCATTCTCTATTGGTTCATACTGTCGACCTGAAAATTTGGTGAAAAGAGGCAAACGTGGGGTGGCTAGGTGGTGCAGTGTATAGAGCACTGGCCCTGGAGTCAGGAGGACCTGAGTTCAAATCCAGCCTCAGACTCTTAACACTTACTAGCCATGTGACTTTGGGCAAGTCACTTAACCCCAACTGCCCCTCCAAAACAAACAAACAAAAAAGAGGCAAACAGGCTAAGTGATATATAAATTCATACTGTTTTATTCCCTTAAAGCTAGCAAAATACATGCATGCATGGAGCCAGATAAAATCTGATTGACTGATAAAAGAATGACCAGCTTTATATGATTTAGAACAATCCTAGCTCACAATGTCTATGTCACTCAAAATTATGATCTCCATGTATGTTTAACCATAGTATGAGAAAGGAATTTTCTTCCTTCCTTCCTTCCTTCCTTCCTTCCTTCCTTCCTTCCATTCCTTCTTTTTCTTCTTTCTTTTTCCTTTTTGGAGGGGGAAGGCAGAGCAATTGGGGTTAAGTGGCCCAAGGCCACACAGCTAGTAAGTGTTAAGTGTCTAAGGCCAAATTTGAATTCAGGTCCTCCTGACTCCAGGGCTGGTACTCTATTCACTGCACCACCTAGCATCTCAGAAGGGAATTTTCTTAACTGAATAGGTAGTAAATACAGAGTTGGCAAAGTGTCCACTGAAATCATGACCCAGGATATCTGTTTTTTCTTTACCATTAACATGGCATAGAATAGTATATGTTCATAAAATATTAAGATAAGAAAAGTCACATTATTCAAGGTAGTGTCTGGTCAAGGCTCCTTGTCCTTGGTAGTCATTAACAGAAGAGAATGCTCTCAGCTCCCTCTGGCCTTGTTGATACAAGAAGAGGCATTCTTTGAGTTCACGCATTTAGGCCAAGGGGCTTCTTCTGGTTGATTAGTTCAGGCTCTGGCCCTTATTAAATGATTATCATTTGCTCCTTTTGGTTAAAAGCAAGCTGGAGGTGCTGCCTTTAGACCAAAGAAGGTATGGAAAAGCCTCATTCTTCCTCAAGGAATGGGAAGCTCTAAAAATCCTTCCTTTCTTTGACCACAGATATGTACTAATCTCTGCATCTGGAGTGGGCTCTACAGACTGAGGGAAAACAACCATGTACAGCTTTATTTTAGAGTCAACCTTAGTCAGACCCCTAGTAAGATAAGAGCAAGGAGAGCCCACCAGGACTAACCCAGATCGAGTAATTATATCAGGCTGAGCCAAGGTTCCCTACAGGGGTTCCAGAGGAGTGATTTGATAAAAGAAAAGAGCAGGAGGGGCTGTGGAGGCCCAGGCTGCTTTTGAAGACAGGGCCCTAAGAGCTATCCAAATCTAGGTGAATTTGGGTTTTTCCCAAAATGCTTCTTTAAATAGGGGACACTGAGCAGAAGGTCAAATTCTTTGTCAGATTGAGTCTTCCTCATGGGGTGAGTGGGGAGATAGGAGAAGGAGTTGCTCTTTCCCTGTGGTTGGGCATCCCCAGAGATGGGCAGCCACTGCAGGGCAATTGCAAACAAGTAAAAAGAGCAGGCTGCAAGGGGTATCAAGGTAGTATAGTGGCAACCACACTGACATACCCAGGATGGGTGCTAGCACAGGTTCTTAGATATGCTTTACTAGGAAAGGCAGCTGTTTAAGGGTCAACAATGTTTTATTTACATTCACTAGTTCAGGGGAAGAGTTAGTACCCTGAACTTCAGAGAAAATGCAAGCATAAAAATAAAGACCAACAGACAGGACTCTGACTGCCTGAATTAAAGCAATATTGCTGTACACTTTACCTACATCCCTGGATGGAGAGAGCTTTTACATCTGAGCAGTCAGGAAGCTCTGAACATACAGCCACTCAGAATCTGGACCAGAGAATCACAAGATCCTTCTTATAAGTGAGCCCTCAAAGCAAAATACCAACTCAGGGTATACATACACTTCTCAGAGACAGAAAGCATCACAACCTTCCTGACTCAGCACCTAATTAGAAATTAGCAAAGTTGTGAAAGCCTTCCTACAAGCAAGCCTCCCCTAAGCAAGTTTTCCTTAATGGACTCCACATGAGGCCTGTTAGTGGGAAAATCTTAAATCCCATTAACACTACAGGAAGAGTGAGGAGCATAATAGGAGTATAGGGTAACTAAATAAAAGTAAGCTAAAGCTACCAAAAGATATAAGTAACTAATCTTGGGTATGTAAGGGGCTCAGGGAGGAAGGGAGCTATTTTTCATGAAGGCCTGGTCCAGACTCTTGGGAAAGCTACCCACACCTAAGGTCATCTTTTTCAGACCCTTTCAAAACCAGAGGACAAGGTCTCTATGGGCTCACTTGTCCACTCAGGAGGATGGGCAATCTTTAGATGTGACAGATGGATCCAAGAGTCCATATCCACAAGTTGGCAGCTAGAGGAGTAGTCAGACAGAACTAATAAGGGCTCCCAGAAGACATATCATTTGATAACTGAGAGGAAATAGCACAACATAGGCCCTTGGCCAATGGTATACAGAAATGGTTCCGTTTCCCAGTCACACAAGGCTAGGTTCAAATGGTACAATAAAGTTTTTCTCACAATTCACAAAATTGCAAAGTTACATTAAGCCAGGTGCAGATTAAACTACTTATATGACTCACAATAGACTAGTTTTGAGAAGGGAGATTTACCTCAAGATAACCAAGAAAAGTTAAACATGAACCATACAAATCAATGCAATCATTATTACCAATGTTACAATAGATTTTATTCTTAGGACAGTTCAAAAAGGGAGTTGTGTTTCTCTGCTTCAGATTTAGAAGTTCTCAGATAATTCTTACTTAGTATATAAATTAGTACAATCACTTAAATTTGATTCTCCATTTTTAAACTTCAGAGAATTTCAGTTTATACATTATTTGCTGTTTCTGTCCTTATCTAAATCTTGTACCCAGCGTAAGAATCCTTTAAAATGTGAGGGTCCAACCATGACATGAGCTCATCTGCCTTTTAAAATTATCAGACAGAACCTTAATAAAGGATAAATAATTTCACTTACTTTTTATCACTATCCTATGCAATTTTTGTGTACAAATCCAAATTTGAGATCTTATTACCAAAACATGCCCAAAGTTTGAATTTCCATTATAGATAAATTTTGGAAGCCTATCATATATATCTGTATATAATTCTTAGAGGAATTAGTTTGATCCTGTTGCTTTTTCTCAAAATTTACTCTCCTTTAAAATTAGACATTTATCACATTACATCTTTGCTTTATTACTTGGCTTAATCATTTCCTCCTTTGGAGGATGTTATCTCCATATTATATTTACTTGGCTACAAATATAGGTTAAATTGTAAATGATTCATTCTTGCATCTTATTATAGTGACTCAGAGATGTTGCAGTATCCATCTAGTATTTAATAGATTTTGTATTGTACTCATAGAACTTTTTTTTTTTGGAAGGAGGAGGGCAGGGCAATTGGGGTTAAGTGACTTGCCCAATTAAGTGTTGAGTGTCTGAGGCTGGATTTGAACTCAGAGCCTCCTGATTCCAGGGCCAGTGCTCTATTTACTGCACCACCTAGCCACCCCAGAACTTCTTAATTATAGAGATTTGCCATAAAAGTAAAGCATGGACAATGTCATATATTTTGACAGAAGGAAAGAAATTCCTTAGCTCTGTTTGATTCCAGGTGCAAGTCATATCTGATAGCCAATCATGTAGTCACTAGATGTTGCAAGCAGGGATTAGGAGTAATCAGATGGAGAATTTTCCTTTTCAGAAAGGAAATAGAAAAACTGGGAAACAGAGTCAGGAAGATCCTACCTAGGCTGTGTCAAAGGTTGTCCTCAAAATTTTTCCCAGGCACAGACATCCACCTTTAGCAGTTCTCAGCGTACAATCCGTGTCATTCTACTATTGGCTTTATGACAGCTCAGACAACTGTCCCTGTAATCAGAACTTAAAACAATAGTAAATTGCAGTCCCATAAAGTCTTTTTTTTCATTTAATTGATTTATCTATTTACTATTCATATAAAATTTGAAGTTTACAAGATTCAGTTCCACAGTCCCTTAAATTTCAAATCTTCTCCCCTCCTCTCCTCCCCCCCCAATATGGAGGCACACAATCAAGTATAGGATCTGCAAATACTTTCACATTGCACATTAGTCTGGTTGTATAGAAGTGTAGTAACCAATGTAGTGAACAATGGGAAAAAAGAAAGAAAATCAAACATGGAAAAGAATGCTAGCATGTAGATTGCTTCAGTCTCCATTTAAACTCTGTTCTTTCTAGATCTTTCTCTGAATGTAGACATCTCCTTCCATCCTGAGACTTATAGAATTGTCTTATAACTGTGCATTG
>CM053593.1:199528632-199553230 GCA_028646575.1 Pseudocheirus occidentalis | reverse complement strand
ATATAAATAAATAAAACCAATGTAGCCAACATTAGAAGGAAAGCAAAAAATTGGGTGGGGGACTTATAGACTCAGATAAAGGTCTCATTTCTCAAATATATAAAGAACTTTGTCAGGGTGGAGACAAGATGGTGGTGTAGAAGCAGCAAGGTTTGGCAGCTCACACATAGCCACCTCAAATACCCATAAAATATGATTCTAAACAAATTTTAGGGCTCCAAAACTCACACAAAAATACAGAAAAACACATCTTCAGCTGAATGCAGCTCAGCACAAAGGGCCCATCACAGCAGGCTGGGAGCTTAAACCAGCCCAGCCTGAAACCACAACTTGGCCCCAAGGTCGGCCTAGTTTCCAGAATTATCAAGCCATAAGAAACAAGGACTAAGTGAAAAGTCAGTGGAACTCAGCTAAATCTGGGGGAGAAAAGCAATCTGGCCGAAACTGCCTCCAGGGCAAGGAAGCAGCAGAAGCGGCAGCCCTGAAGCCATCTCCACCTGGCTGCTTCAGAGATCCCAGCCTGCAGACTGCAGGGGGGCCAAGCAATCATTCAGAGGCTAAGTGCTCTTGTGTTGAGTGGCCTGGATCTGGATCATGGTCTTGGGTGGTAGTCATGGGGTGCGTTTTCAGTGAGTCAAAGCTGGTGGGGGCGGCAAAAAAAATGGCACCCTCTCAATAGCTCTGGCAGCTGCAAAAACCCCAACCTCCGAGCCTCGAGCCTCAAGACTTTCTGTTCTAGAGAAGGCGCTGGTGCCTTCTCAATTGAGGTAGTAACCAGTTGCCCCTGCCAGAGTTGTTGTCAGGGAAAGTGACCCTAACAGATCTGTCATCAGCATGAGAGGACCCTGACAGAGCAGGATGATTTCAGGAAAACTTGGAAAGACTTGTATGAACTGAGTAATACCAGGGGAATGCTGTACACAGTGACAGCAGTATTGTATGATAATCAATTTGGGAATGACTTAGTTATTCTCAGCAATATAATGACCCAAGATAACTGCAAAGGACTCAACGATGAAAAATGCTAACAACATCTAGAGAAAGAACAGAGGGAGTATACATGCAGATGAAAGCATACTATTTTTCATTTTACTTTTTAAAGTTTATTTTCTTTTGGCCTGTGTCTTCTTTCACAACATGACTAATATGGAAATATGTTTTACATGACTACACATGAATAACCTATATCAAATTGCTTATTGTCTCAGGGAAGGGAAAGGAACTCAAAATTTTTTAAATAAATGTTAAAAATTGTCTTTACATGTAAGTGTTTTTTTGTTTTTTGGAGGGCAATTGGGGTTAAATGACTTGCCCAAGGTCACAGGGCTAGTTTTTGGTGTGTGTTAAGTGTCTGAGGCCAGCTTTGAACTCAGGTCCTCCTGACTCTAGGGCCTGTGCTCTATTCACTACGCCACCTAGCTGCCCCTCTTTACATGTAATTGGGAAAAAATTAAAATATTACTTTTTAAAAAGGATAGTTTCCTTCAAGAATATACAGGCTTAAAGGGGTAGGTGGGAAGCTGTTGTCCTATTGTCAGATTTGGGTGGAGATAAATTCTTTTGAGGAGATTGCCCAAGGCTGACAGTAATTTAGAAGTAAATGGCATAATCAAAGTTCATTTGAATAGGTTGTCCCTCATTGTAATATTCATTATCTCCTTAATTGTTAACTAATCAGAACTGATTGCCCCTCTCAGGAACACCCTTCTTCCAATGGGCATATAAGCCATGAGCTTGTCTACTTATTTGTCTTTGGTCTAAGAGAGAGATGGCCAAATGACCATCCATTTATTAAAATGCTGGCATTATTAATAAAATGATTAAATTATCCAGAAATTATGACTCTCAAACTTTTTAACCGCCACACTTCTACAAAACTGCCAGCGGCGCCTTAGTTGTGGAAACACAAACGTAACTAAGTAGAGTTTGGGTAAGTTCGTTGGTTTTCGACCATTTCAAAATGCTTAAGTCAATGTTTTGTGATAAATTTGGCAGCTAAACTAGAAAAAAAAGAAAAGTTTCCTTATAAAACTTGCATATCTGAATTGAAATTTCTTGGTATTACATTTTTTGGAGCAGTCAGCTGGTCTTTGGTCTTGTGTAGGCAGGAACATGGCTGCTGAGGAACTCTAGAGCACTTTCTATAAAGCCATTGAGGATATTTTAGAAGATAAAATTGAAAATTAAGGAAAAACAAAGTTTTTTTTTACTAAAAAGTATAAGGAGAAAAATACAACCTTATCCATGTTTTATAAATTATCCAAGTATGTAGACCATTCTAAATTTCCTAGTAGGACAAGGGTATCAGGAAGGGACTGGAGTCTAATTGTAAGAACTCCTACAGAGCAGAAGAAAATACTTAATAGAATTAAAATGATGTTAATGACAATCTTAAGGAAAGAGAATCTGGAAATGAATTATTATAACTAAATTGGAATAAAAAATATTTAAGAGGCTTCCCCCACACTGTAACACGCAATAATCACATCGTGGTGCAACCAGACTTAAACAAGGATTTTTCTCTGGTAGATGAAGGCACTGAGGTCCAATAAATAACAGGCCACGAAGTCACGGAGAGAGTACCCAACCAAGAATTCGAATTTAAGAACCTGAGACTCCAAGAAGAGCACTTCTACCAGATAATAGCACAAGGGTGGAGAACCTGCACTAGCATTTCTATGAACCGCAGATAAAACAACTCAACAGGGTTGCGCAGCACATTGCAAGACGTGAGGCCAGGTAAGGGATACAGGATAAGACTTGCCCAAAACCCCGACTTCCCCATACTGGACCCCTTAGCCCATGCGCTACCGTAGACCCAGGAAGAGAGGGCGGGGTTAGAAAGGAGAAGCGTAATTGGGGCGGGACGGCAGATGCACGTGACCCGGAGGGACTCAGGGATTGGCTGGTCCCTCCCACCCGCCGGGAGAGGCAGCTCCGAGGCTCCTGAGGTTGGAGGGGTGAAAATCGAGCTGGGACCCTCAGTCTGAATATCCGTAGGGGCAGCAAGGGAAGAAACCACCTCCACATTTTCCCCTTGGAGGGAAACTGAGGGAAACCCCGGAGTTTGTGACTGACTTTGGGAGGAGGAGGCCTCTATTCAAGGCTGAGGCGGAAATGTGACCTGGGCTCCATCCTGAAGCCGTGCCTGGCTAGGAAAGATCAGGGTCACCCCTGAAGAGGTACTCAAAGAGGGTTAGGGCTGCCTGAGACCCCAAAACACCAACCTGCTGGGTTCTGTGGATAGAATTCCACTTAAGTCTTCTCAGCCAAAGAAAAAGTAAAGTTTGTTGAAAGTTCAAGTTGGCCATATGAGGTAGACTCTTAAGGAACTGGTCTATGCTAGGTTTATTCTATGGAGCTTTCACACAGGGAGTCTGTGCTAGGGGGTTTTGTGGCGCTTTCATACACATGGAGGGAAGATGGGATTCTTATATACAGAGGAATCTAGGGGTGTTCTAGAGGAGAAGTTTGGGGAGGGTCTTCAGCAGGAGTCAATGAGGTCAAACTCCAGTAATGAGTTTGGGGAGGGTTTTCAGGAGGAGTTAATGAGGTCTATGCAAGAGTGGATTGATATTTTGATAGGCTCCAGGGTGGAAAGCAGATGGACAATGGAGGGCCAGGCTAGTAACAGAGGTTTGGGTCCAGCCACGATGAAATACTTATGGCCTCTGCAAATGCCTCATCAAGTGGGAAGATTCAGTCACACTTCAAGGGGTTTCCCAGAGCATGTACCTCAAAGATTCAAGGAGAACTCAAGGGTGGGGGCTCCCAGAGCCTACACCTCATCACCCCTATATGGGAGGGGGCGGATTTCCCCACATTTAGTTGAGGATAGAGCCCCACCAATGTGGGAGGAAGTGGGTCTCTCCACCTCCCTACTTGACAGGAGGTAGATTCCCACATAAGGCACCAAGAAGCTGGTGCAGTGGATGTATCCAGCCTCAGACACTAGTAGTATGACCTTGGATAAGTCACTTACCCCTGTTTGTCTCAGTTTCTCATCTGTAAAAGTGAGCTACAGAAGAAAATGGCAAACTACTCCACTATGTTTGCCAAGAAAATCCCAAAATGGGGTCACAAAGAGTCGGACACGACTGAAATGATCCAACAACCACAGATTGTCCACACAGAGAGTCATGGCCTTTACACACACACACACACACACACACACACACACACACACACACACACACACACACCACTCATACCACGCTAGCCCCTAACAGTTGGATTTTTCTATTCCTGTTTTCTAGGAGCTTTGCCATCAAGTCAATAAATGTTTGTTAAGCTCCACCTACTTAGGACATAACTGATAAACTATAGAGACAAAAATGAGATAAGACAATAGAACCTTCTCTCATGTCAATCAACAAGCATTTATTAAGTATATATTTACATGATAGGCATTGTGTTGAAGGCTCTGGTGATATAAATACAATAAATGAAGCAATCCCAACTTACAAGGAGTTTACCATCAAAGGGTAATCAAGACTCCCCAGAGGATGTGAGAAGTGCCAAGTGCTATGGGAACTTTTGATTGACCTGTTGGGACTGGTCAGGAAAGGGCATTAGAAGGAAGGGAAGGAGGTGTAACTTCAAATAAGCCTTAGAGGCCCAGAGAAGTGACCCTATTCTAGGCATGGCAGAGTAGTGTGAGCAAAAGCACTGAATGGATGGGAAAGCAGAGATGTAGTCTAGTTTTGTTAGAATGTAAGATACGTGAAGGGGAACGCTTTAAGATAAGTCAGGACAAGGAATTTGATTCTAGGTGATGGAAAGTTTTGAATGCCAGAGTACTGAATTTTATTTAGTAGGCAGTAGGAGCCACTGAAGGGTTTGGAGTGGAGGAGACATTAAGAATTCAGGCAAGGGGCAGCTAGGTGCCTCAGTGAATAGAGCACTGGCCCTGAAGTCAGGAGGACCTGAGTTCAAATCCAAGCTCAGACACTTAACACTTACTAGCAGTGTGACCTTGGGCAAATCACTTAACCCCAATTGCCCTGCCTTCCCTCCTCCAAAAAAGAAAAATAATTCAGGCAGCAAATGTGAAGAATGGCTTGTAAAATTAGAAGCAGAAAGACCAATTAACAAACATTTATTAAATACTTGGTGCCAGGCAGTTAGGTACTGCCTATGTAGAGGTGAAAATAAAATTATCTTGTCTTCAAGGATTTTATATACTTATATATTTTATATAAGGATTTTATATACTTATATATATTTTACATATATAAAATATAAACACCTGTAAGTAAATATTAAATACATGCAAACTTAGTATAATACAGTTTAGTGGGAAGGAGTGGAAAGACACTAAAAGCTGGGTAATCTGGAAAAGTTTTATGTAGCAGGTTCTACTCAAGCTGAGCTTTGACAGAAGCTAGGGATTCTAAAAGGCAGAGATGAGGTGAACAACTTACGAAAAGACATAAGAGATGGGAAATGGAAAGTCACTTTTAAGGGACAGCAAATAGGCCAATTTGGCTGACCAGTAAAGTACATGAAGGAAATAATGTATAGTAAGTCTAAAAAAGTCTAAGCTGGACCCATATTGTGAAATGACCAACAAAAGGAGATTGTATTTTATCCTAGAGACAGGAGGGAATCACAGGAATTGTTTAAGCAGAAGAGTGCCATGGTGGACCTCCAATTGAGGAATAATATCACTTTCACAGCTATATAGAGGATAAATTGGTAAGAGAACAGACTTGAGGCAGAGAGATGGACTAAGAGTCTGTTGTCTGATTTAAGGGGTTGAGGGCATGAACTAGGCAGTGACTCTAGGAGAAGGGCATGGATCCGAGAAGAGACATACAGTCAGAATCAACAAGACTTGGCCATTGATTGGATATAAGAAGTGAGAGAGAATGAGAAGATGATTCTGAGGTTGTGAACCTGGGTACCTGGAAAGATGGTGGTACCCTACACAGAAATAAGGAAGTTAAGAAGAGGGTTGGGTTTGTTGGGAAAGATAATGAGTTCTATTTTGGATATGCTGAATTGCAGATATTCAACATTTAGTTAAAATTAACTGGAAAGTCTTGAAAGTGATGTAATATTGGAGCTCAGAAGAAATATAGGATGGAATATATAGAAATGGGAGCTGAATGCATAGAGATAATGGTTAAGTTCATGAAAACTAATAAGATCATGAGTGCAGAGAAATCTGAGGGGGTCTGCCATGGGCATGAATCCAGGCCAAGGACCCCTGTTTCCACCCACCTAGGCTCAGTATCTTGGGGTGTTGACTCACCACCCCTCATTACTCACCTTCTCCCCTCCCCCTTCCCGCAAGGGAGGCTTAGAACATTCTGACCATCCCTGAAACCCTGGCCCCTTGAGTAACATAGATAAAGTAGTGATGAATGAGATATGAAAGCAGGGAAGTGTCCCAAGGGAATGGCCTCCTAAATGTTGCAAGCTAGGTGCCTCATGTAGAAAACATCGTGAAGTTTCCCATGAGACAGTATGATGTAAGTGCTTTAGCTATAGTATATAAACCTGAACCCTCAGATGTTTATTTGAGATTTGCTTGGTATGCAATAAATGTATGAACGCAATCTCCACCTGGCCACAGATTTATTATTCAAGCTCCCATGTGTCAGACGGTTCCGCTAGTGCAGGATACAGAAAAATATAAGTTGAACTGAAATAATGGAAAAACTAATAAATGTCCTGGAAAAGAGAGAATGAACCATGCTTCTTCATGGCAGAAAGTAGAGAGACTTCTTGGAGAGACTATTCTACATTGTCAGACTCATTTCTGAATATAACATGGGATTTTGTAGAGTAAACTCCTTCAGGAGTGTGATATTCAGGGAAAGGGGATGCTATCTAACACCTTGCTGATTAGGCCTCTCTAGGGGGGCATTTCTGTCTTCGTGGATGGGACAGACTGTCTTTGCCCTGGAGTGTTCCTGTTGATTGATTTACTGTCTCCCTTTCTATCCCTCATAGGACATATCTCCAGTCTCTTTTATAGTTTATATTCAACCACTAACTTCTGCTGACCAATAAATTAACAGATATATTCTTGAGAGCCGGGGAAAAAATTGAGCTAACTCCTAAATCTTCTCAAAAGACAAAACAGGGGTTGGAGAATTACAAACCTTAGGGATGACAAGAAGTTTTATCTGCAACCACCTAGCACTGACTTCTCTGGTTGTGGGCATTACCACATAATGTGGGTACCAACCATCTGATGTAGCTCCTTTTCCTTGATCTCTCTAGATCAGTTCAGAAGTGTCCTTCCTTTCCCACCAGGTGTCCTGAGACCTCCTCCCCTTATTTGGTAAGAGCTTTCTGTTGCAAAAAGGGAAAATAAAGCACAGAATCCTGAAGAGAGGAGGCACTGCCTGAGATGTCCTAACTCAGGAGTTCTGCTGCCTCACTGTTACCCCCTGAAATCTCACCTTCTTCAAAGAATTCAAGAATCTTGAAATCTTTGCCTGAAATCTCACCTTCTTCAAAGAATTCAATAATTTTTCCATCACTCTTGTATCCCTCTTAGGTTACTCATTCCCCGATATAAGCTGTCTCAGGATTTTATTCCTTTTATAAATTTTCCCCCATCAGACCTTACATCCCATTACCTAAGAGTTCTTTACCACCATCTCTGCCTACCTCTTGAAATTTCTCTTGGACAAAAAACTCAGTACATCCTTTCCCTCCTTTGAGTTTATGACATGACCAGCACTTTCTTGACACAGCTTCCCTGCCTTCTTTCTCCCACCCCACCTGATTAGACCCAGCTTCCCTGACAAAGCTTCCTGGCTTAGAAGCAGAAAAGATCCCAGCTACACATAGTCAATGACACTAAACTTCCTTTGCTCAGTTACTCCTGAGTGCCTCCTTTTGTCCCAGCATCAAACCTGAACTCAGAGGGTGCTGACTCTAGACCATGCCTACAACAGAGTTCCTGTTCTTTCAGCATCCTTTTTCACTCCCTTCTCTAGGAAGTATTCAATCTCCCAGTCTAGAATTGCCTTCAGGTACCCTTTACTGAGTATTCTGTGATTAATATGTCAGTTACTACAAACTTGTACCTTTTATATTGTTGGGGATAGGGAAAGAATGCATTCTTACCCCATGCTGCTAGCATGGGAGCTCAAGAGAGGTTATAGATATGGAACTCCTGAAACTGAAGTACTTTCCTCACTACAAGCTAAAATTATAAAAGAACCAAATAAGCCAGTTCCAGCTTAAAGGCTCTAGCTTATCAGTTCCTCTTCTGCAAAACTACTAGTGTTTTACATTTTCATTTCCTTTACTATGGCTACATTTGCTTCAAACGTACCCCTTAATCTCCCCCCTACCCACCCTCCCCAGCAAAAAAAAAAACTTCCCCAAACATTCTGTAGAATCCTATTTGTGTGAATGTGGTGAAGTAGAACATTTTTTAAATGCTGTTTATTATGAGTTTAACACAAACATTCCAATATACAAAAAAAGAACAAAGAAAAACATTGCATATGAATTAAGAACTGTTACATGGTTTTTTAAAAGGTGTATTATGTTTAGTAGTATTAAGATTGCCTTGTTTCTGTCTCCTAACTGAAATTTTTGTTTCCTTTTTGTTACATTTTGTGTTCTATCACTTTCCATTAAATTCATCCTTCCCCCCAAATAGAACCCTCCCTTATACCAAAGTATAGTCAAGCAAAACAAATCAACACATTGACCATGTCTGAAAATGTCATCTTATTCCATACTTCTATTCTTGTCTCCTCTCTGACAAAAGGAAGTGTGTTTTATCATCAGTCTTTTGAAGTCATGGTTGGTCACTATGTTAACCAGTTCTCAAGCTGTGCAGAGCTGCTTTTCTTTGCATTATTGTGGTGAGACATCATTTCTTAACTACCTGTACCTGTCCAAAACCAATACCACAAACTCAACGTGCCCAAAATAGAACTGGTCTTGAAACCTTAGGTGTTCACCTGATTCTTCACCATTCCTTATATCCAATTAGTTGCCAAGTTCTGATTCTACTTCCCACTTCTACTGCCATTACCCTACTTCTAGCCCTCATTACCTTTATAACAATCTCCTTAACTCAAGTCTCTCATTACAAACCCATCCTTTATAACCACAAAGTAGGGGTGGCTAGGTGGCACAGTGAATAGAGCACCAGCCCTGGAGTCAGGAGCACCTGAGTTCAAATCCAGCCTCAGACACTCAACACAAAACTAGCCATGTGACCTTGGGCAAGTCACTTAACCCCAACCTTCCCCCTTCCAAAAAGGAAAAAAAAAACCCAGAAACAAAAAGTAATCTTCCTGATCCCCTTGATTCAAAATCACTACCATGCTCAATCTTCCACCCTTTCCTCCACCAAAAAAAAAAAAACCAAACCCTTTAATTGCCTATATAACAAAATGAATGTAAATTCCTCAGTTTAGTATCCATGGCAGTTTGGTTCCTATGTATTTTTACAGCTTTATTTCAGGCATTCCCCTCTGAGCACTCTACATTCTCACCTTCTATAGGCCTTTCCCAATCCTCTTTAATTCTAGTGCCTTTCATCTATTACTTATTTCCTATTTATCTTACATAGAGCTTGTTTGTACATATTCACTCTCCTGGTTTTTTCTCCATTAGAAGGTGAGCTCTTCCACAGCAGGGACTGTCTTCTGCCTTCATCTGTATCCCCGATATTTAGCACAGTGCCTGGTACATAGTATACGCTCAGTCGGTGCTTATGGACAGTACTCCAAAATGTCATCCTCCCTTCTCCCACATCTGTACATTTGTACTTACAATCCCCCAGGCCTAAACAGTCTACTTCCACATCTCCTATTGGAATCTCCAAGACCTAGGTCAAGGGCTGCCACCTCCAGGAAGCCTTCCCTTATTTCCTCTAATCAAAAGTGCTCCCTGCCTCCTGGAGTCTCGGGCACTCTCTGTGGTCGCTCCCATTCATCTCTTTATCCAACAAGCACTACTACAGCTCTTCCTTCCACATTGTGGGCATTCGGGGCATGGCACCCCCTCCATCTGGAAAATCCAAGTAAGATTTTTTTTGGCCCTCCCTTTGTACCAAAGAAGTTCGATTTTTTTCTTTTTCTTTTATAGTGTTTACTTATTGTAAAATTTGGGTTAAGTATTTGGTCATAGGCTCTATGTCATCTATTGGCCTTTGTGTGTGTGTCATCTGTAGCTTCTATAAAACTCCCCGAAAATTCCTGTTTAATTTCTTATGCCAACCCAAGATATATCAAACCCATGATAGAGAAAACGTGGAAGGGATAACTGTATACGCCAGGAATTGTGCCAGATTTGAACAGGAGCGAGCAGCATGCACACGCGCGCGCACGCACACACACACACACACACACACAATACTTGCCTCAAGGAACTTACATTCTAATGGGGAAAACAGCATATTCACAGAAAAGTAAATGAAAACTATATAAAGTATATACAAAGTTTACATGGGCAAGGAGACTAAACATCTAGTAAGGTAAGAATAGGCCTCCTCTAGGACTTGATATTCTAATTTGTATCATGTTCATTTATATACATCTCATCTGTCCACCAGGTAAGCACTCTGTCTCCTTGCTGAATCATCTCCTCCTGCCCACCAAGTCTGATTTTCCCCTTTTCCTTGGTCCTCATATCCTCTACACTCAATCCCTTGGTGAGCCCAGCAGTTTCTAGTGCTTCAGTTATCATCTCTATTCAGATGTTTCCCAAATCTGTTAATCCAGCCCTAATATCTCTATTGAATTCCTGTCCTGCATTATCAACTGCCCGCTGGACATTTTCACTTAAATATCCAATACGTATCTCAAATTAATGTCCAAAACACAAGTCGTATTTATCCCAAAACACATTTCTTCCTACAAACTGTCCTCTTTCTATTGCTGCCACTGCTAGCCTAATCATCTAGGTTGAATTCGTCCTTTATTTTTCCCTCTCCATCACCACTCAGTCAGTTGCTAAGTTTTTCTGATTCCCACAACATTTCTTATCTCTATCCCCTTCTGTCCACTCACACAGCTACTCTCCTAGTTTACCACCTTTATTAACTCTTACCTGTACTAGTATTATAGCTTCCCAATTAGTCTCCCTACTTCCACTCTCCTCTCCTCATCCTCCACACAGTTGCCAAATTGTTATTCCTGAAATACTCCCCTATTCAAAAATCTTCAGTGGCTCCCAATTACCTTTAAGATAAAATAACACACTCAGCCTAGCACTTAAAGCCTCCCTAAATACAGACCTCCATTTCCTTTCCAAGTCATTTTATTCTTCCTCTTCACAAATTCTGTTCCAATCAACTGGCCCACTAGCTATTCCTTGTATATAACATTCCACCTGTCACCTCGGTCTCTTTACACAGGCTGTTCCAATCCTGGAATGCACTTTCTTCTCACCTCCATCTCTTAACAATCCCTATGAGACCTTTCCTGTTGCCCTTTGTTGTGAATGCTCTCTTCTTCATGAAGTAAATTCGTTATTTGTGTATATTTCCAGTAGAATATAAGTTCTTTAAGGCCAAGGAATGTTTTGTTTTTGTCTTTGTATTCCCAACACCTAATATGGTGCCTGATTATAATAGATACTAAATAAATTTGTTGAATTTACCTTTGCATCCTCAAACTATAGCCCAGTGCTTTGTACCTAGTAGGTATTTAATGTTTTGAATTAGGATACTAAATCTCAGAGCCACTTTTCTCCCCTCCCCTATGTCCCAGGAATGAGAATTGATTAGACCCAAAGATCTCTAAGATTTATTCCAGAAACAACTTACTGACTCAGTATCCCCCATAGTAAAATGGGAGTCAGAATGGTATCCCTTTTCCTTCCTTTCAACCTTATGGACAGGCACTTTCTATTCCACCTCCTGTTTTCAGAGAGCCTCAAGGAGGAGTTTCCCCTGAGTAACCCAAAGTGAGGAGGGATGGTTGAGCAAGATGTCCAAGGGAGAAGTGAAAAGAACCTCAGAAAAGGGTGACACTAATTAGGGAGGAAGCATTTGGGGGAACAAGGAAAAGAGTATAGGAAGTAGATATGGGACTTAGTTGGTAACCAACTAGAGTTAAGTTCCTATTCCCAATTGGAAAGGATAATAATAATAATACTTAATATTATATAATGCCTATTATGTGCCAAGCACTTTACAATTACAATCACACTTGTGATCCTCACAACAACCCTGGGAAGTACGTGCTATTATTAGCCCCATTTTATAGATAAGAAAACTGAGGCCGACAGATGTCAAGTGATTTGCCCAGGCTCACACAGCACACGTCTGAGGCCAGATTTGAATAATTCAGGTCTTCTTGATACCAGGCCCAGCACTCCATCCACTGAGCAGAGGCTGCAGAGTATCAGCCTTTATGAGAAATTTCTACCTGCAGTAGAGAGGGAAGGAAGATAGTGAGGGGTCAACATTAGGAAGTTAGTCTTACATCTCCAGAAGACTCATGACAGAAAATGCTGTCCACATCCAGAGGAAGAACTTTGGAGTCTGAATGCAGATGGAAGCATACTATTTGCTTTCCTTTTCTTTTGTTGTTTCCTTTTATTTCTCCTTTCTTGTAGTTCTTCCCATTGGTTCTAATTCATCTTTACAACATGACTAATGTGAAAATATGTTTATTATGAGTGTATATGTAGAGCCTATATATCATATTGCACACCATCTTGGGGAGGGAGGGAGATAAAATTTAAAACCAAAATCTTATAAATTAATTAATTTTTAAGAATGATAACAATTTTTAAAAAAAGAATTTGAGGGGCAGAGCACTGGCCCTGGAGTCAGGAGGACCTTAGTTCAAATCCATCCTCAGACACTTAACACTTAGTAGCTGTCTGACCTTGGGCAAGTCACTTAGCCCCAATTGCCCTGCCCTCCCCCCTCCAAAAAGCAAAATAAAAAAATTTTTTTAATTACAAAAAGAATTTGGAAGTTCATCTTAGACATTGCCTTATCCCTGTCCCCATCCAGGTCAAAGCCCCTACAGTGATGACATAATTTAATATTCTAGGCCTTCACAAAAAGCTAAAAAGTAAACTCTATACTAGCGGTGGGCCCTGTGGCCTTCAGGCCACATGTGACCTTCTAGATTTGTTCTATAAAATTTGGATTCAGTCAAAAGATTGTACTTAAGGATCTAAAAGATCACATGTGGCCTAAAGGCCACCCTGAACCTTCTCCTTCCTTCCCCCCCAAAAAACCACCCTTGTCAAATGCCCTAGGGCCTCCTAAATTATATAGGATTTGTTTGGATGATGGGTATCAATTTGCTTAGATGGTGACCTCTGCTACAAACCCTGTTCCTGGGCAATTGACTCAGACTCTTACTCTCTACAACTCCACAAAGATAGGGGTATTTCTTTAGTCTCAGGTGTCATCACCAACCAAGAGAATGAAGGATATATCAATAGACAGGCATAGAGATGGATGTTACCTTCAGGATAACTGGACCCCAAGAGAGGAGTGTAATCTAGAAAAGAAGAAAGATGTGGTTAGAAAAGGGTCTGTGGGGATAATGTCATATTAAGGGGGAATGAAGTGAGAACCACATTTTGGAGTGGACATTAGGGATGGTGCTTCAGAAAGGTCACTCACCAGAGGAGCCAGCTTTTTGGCAGGCAACCAGGCCAAGGAGGAAGAAGATGAGGCCAAGGCTCAGAGTCAACACAGATACAGAGATCTTTATTGTCTGCTTCAGAGAGAGGCCAGGTGCTGTAGGGACACAGTGTTACAGGGGCCAGTCTTAGTACCCCCCTTAGTAGGATCTCCATCCAACAGACCCCAAATTCTAACGTGCCTCACTCACATACCCATGCCTGCACACACAAGTGAATACAAAGAATCAGAAAACTAAATTATCTCATCCAAACCCAGGAATCCTATATCCCTTTATCAACCTACATCCATCCTGCATTTGAAAACTTCACACTTTTATATGCCTCTCCCTTGTATTTCCAGCTAGGAAACACATTCTTGCTGTGATGACCATTTTTATTAACTTCCTTTACTTAACTAACCTAGACAGCTACCCGCTCTTATCAGGTCCTCTGCAAAAGGGCATCATTTCCAATGTTTCTGATGCTTGTATATCTCTTCCATGCTCATAACATCTGTCTCCTCGTACTTTCTTATCCCACATTGATTATAATTTCCTTAGCTAAATAATGTCTCCTATCCTACTTGAATGATCACCTAACTATAAGAAAACCTTCTGTTTGTAACTCTTCTGTAAAGGGAGGCTTATCCTACACAGGGAATTCCTACTGTGGTTCCCATCCCCCCCGCCCCCTTAGTTGCCCTTCCAGTTTATAACAATGCATCCCCATCTGAGAAGGCCCAGCCCTGTAAAATCTCTAAGACAGCAACTTTCAACAAAGTGGATGCTATTCCTCTGGGTCTGTCCCTGAAATAAAACTCTTCTTTAAGACTTCCTTAACTCCCTGTGTTACCTAAGATTATTATGAAGGTCAGATAATATTGTACATGTAAAAATATCAGCTATTAATATCACTACCTTACCTTAACTCCATTTTTCTGTAATCTTAGATGCCCCTCTCACCTCTGGCACACAGTCCCTTTGGCACACTCCTTTCCTCAAATGTATTCAACATATGCTCACAATCAAAATATACTCACTCCAAGTCTGTAAGATGATCTGGGAAGTCCCACTATGCTCTACATGACAAGAGTAAATATCCCCACTAGAGGGGGTAAGGGCCAAGTAGGATCGTGTCTGATAAGTCCAGTCTCCATTGGATTGTACAGCCCTCTGGATGCCACTGTGTGGGATAGGCTGCCCATTCTTCAACCATGAAATGGCCACATCAGCAGGATAGAAGCCCCATACATAACAGGCCAGCATTACTGGCTCTCTTGTGTTAAATGGTGTAGTCTGGGCTATTTGCACTGATGGTGGCCCTAGGAAAGAGAAAGGAATGGCATTGTTACAAACTAGGGAGGGGAAGAGGGGAGCAGAAATCAAGGAACATACCAATAGTATAACTTTTCTTTCTTTATTGGTACTTTCTCCTCTGTATTTCAGAAATAAGATCTTCCTCCTGTCTCTAAATCCTTTTTCCCATGCCTCCTTCATCTTTCCTTCCTTCCTGGTCTCATCCAAAATTACATCTTGAAAAGAAATGACATAGTAATAGTCACCCTTACACAATGAGGGGAAAAAACTGAATTGTTAGAATTTGGTAACAAAATGACAGATATTAACCACTAAGCTAAAAAAATTGTTACCTAGTGAAGATTCATAGGCTCATCAAAGCAGGACTTTAGTATTTTGATTAATAAATAAAGGTTGTAATTCATATGTAATCATTTGTAAGTAGAAATTTCTTTCTTTTTTCTTTTTTTTGGAGGGGGAAGGCAGGGCAGTTGGGATTAAGTGACTTGCCCAAAGTCACATGGCTAGTAAGTGTTGTGTCTGAAGTCAGATTTGAACTCAGGTCCTCCTGACTCCAGGGCCAGTGCTCTATTCACTGTGCCACCTAGCCACTCCCCCTAAGTAGAAATTTATAAAGAGTTTGTTTTAATAGTTTATTTTCAAGTATTAAAAATATAGTGTATAATATATAATATAATATATTAAAATATTAAAAGTTAAAATTCCCTCCTAATTTCATTTTTAAAATGCATTTGCTATATAAAATCTTTCTTCTGGAATGACTATAATTTTGACAAGTCACTTCCCCTCTTGAGTTTAGTTCCCCCATCTGAAAAAAAAGGGACTGAACAACATGATCTCTAAGTTCCCCGATAGCTTTAACAGTCTTGATGCTAAGACACAAGAGTAGGGCTAATTGACTTTTCACAAATAGTGGTAAATGCAAATAGGAGACTACAAATTAATGAGGTTTGATACTGTTTGTTTCTTCTCCTGCAAAAAAAGCTTATCCTACAACTCTTTGTGCCCTCTGCAAGTCTAGTTCTCCCCCCCTGCTACCCCTTGCTACACTCCAGTTACTAGTCATACCTCCAACCCTTCCTGGTCAAAACTCACTTGACAGTCCTACTGTCCACCATTCTCTACTCCTACCACCAGCCCCAATCTAAATCATTTCCCTCTGGGGGAAGACTTCCTATGTCCATACACTTCCCCATCTGCTTCCCCTCTGCCCAAGTTCTGTACTATGATAATCCTATCCAACTGATCCTGATCCTCTTCATCCTTTCCCTCTTCCACTTCCATTCCCTTGGATTTCCTTCGGCAGCCCCTCCCTTCTTACATGTCCTTTGGGTCAGTGATCCCCAGAAGGGCTTTGTGTGACTAGCACAGTCCTGGAGTCCTTTGCTCAGGTGGTCTATAAAAGCACTATCATTATTGAGGATTCTAGAAAGTTGCTCAGCTAATGGGTATAGCACTCCAAAATCAACAGTGGTCATCTTGTTAGTCTCTGAGTTCCAGCAGGTCAACACATCCTTGTTGAAGGAGATACAATATGTAAAGTCCTTTACTGATCCTTCTTCATCCAGCATACAGCCACTCTCCACATGGGTCACAAAACCCCCTGTTGGGGCCAAGATAGAGGAACAGGTCAACATTGCTACTTCACTAGAAGCCCCACAGCCTCTCTGTCTGAGCATTCAACTGAGGAACTCAAAAGGTCTTCCCAGAGAAAGACCTCATACACAAGAATAGAGATAAGGTGCAGATAGGAATCTTCTGCCTCCTTCTTGTTATTTTCTCTATGCAGTTTTGCATGACTAACCTTAACGAGATTCCCCCAGATGCTACTACCTATTCCAATGCAGATTCTTTTCCCAGGACAAGCAAGCCATACAGAGTACCCAATTTCTTTGGAAGAAATTCTCTAATCTTCCAAAAGTCCCAAAAAGGTAGCACAATGCGGAAGGAGTGTTGAGAGAATGTGCAATGGAGAAAAAAATGTTCCTTACCTGCTCCTGAAAAACCCAGACTGAAGCCCACTAGTAACAGGTAGAGTAACCTCATTCTTTGCTTGAGGCAGTGTTGCTATGGATCTGATTTTCTAGAGTTTGGAGTAACACTTCCACCCTGTGCTGTGCAGATGATCCTGAGTCTTTGAACTGCCCAAAGCAAACAAGTGACTTCTCGGGCCAGGTTAAGTAATATTTTGAAGTTCTACGCTAGTTCTCCTCAATCCTGAGCCTTTTTACTCTAACTGACTGTCAAAGTCCCAAACTAGTATCTCAAATGGGTGGGAACAGATGTGAAAACCAATAGCTAGAGACTTCTTCCTGGCATCATCAGTTACTGGGTGGATCCTCTCTGGCACAGGCCTCTGTAGGAAGAACTGCCCCAACTACAGAATCTCAAGATTTGGAAGGAACCTCATTAGTCATCTTGTCCAGTTTGGAGCTGGTAAAGAATAGCTTCTGCAGCATTTCCAAAGGTCTCAAGTGAATCCATTCAACTCTTCGAATACAAATTGTATTCTAATTAATAGGAAGTTTTTCTTTAACAAAGAGCTGAAATATCCCTCTCATTGTTCAGATTTCTGACCTCTGGGGCCAAGTAGAGCATGTCTAATAGTTTTTCCATATGTAATAACCATTTAAATGTTTACAGATAGCAATCATGTCCCTCCATAATTCTGAATTAACCATGACTATTCTGTTGAACTGAGCTGATCAATTTCTGTGACTTCAGAAATATTTGTTTCAGTTAGTTTTGGTGATAAAAACCAAAGTATCCATTAATACTACTACAAACCTAAAAGGCAGCAAATATGTATATGGGGACCCCAGGGCTAGTGAGTGTGTTAAAATTATATCTTGTTCTGGTCTCCCTAACTACCCCCACTTTCTAGTCAGTAGAGTAAGTTTATGAGTAACCATTGTAAAGAGGCAATAGTAGGAATTAAGATTGCAAAGGGGAACCTGGAAGTCACATAAAAACCATCTGAAAGATCAAAGGAGCATAAATTGTCGATTCAGTGAGCAAAGCAACCTTACTACTCCTAGTAGCCAAGGCTGCCCATAACTTTACCCCTTTACTCCCTAGTGTTCCTCCAAGAGGTTCCCAGACTGGGCACCCAATCTCATCCCTTAAAATTAGGGAACCAAGAATTATCTGGGGTCTGTCTCTCTCCTTGTTTAGGAAAGGTTCTAACCCCTGCAGGCAGGGAAGGCTGAAGACAAGGACTAGCTGACTAGAAACTACAGTTGGATCACAGAGTAGGGAAAGTTATGAGTCTTAGGACCCCCTGTTTCCAGAGACTGGAAATTCCCTCCCTAGGTTTATGCTACTTCCTCTTTTCTGGCCTTTTAAATGTTCATTTCCTTCTGAGCTTCTTCCTGTGGCCAACAGACCCCATCCGCTTACCAATTGTGAGTTCCCAGGGGGCAAGAGCTAAGGAGCCTACATACTCTGAAAACTCTCTCTTTAAATAAATTGATACCAATTTGGCCTTTGAGAAGTTCCCCCATCAACCTGTCATTTTAGTCAAATGAGGTTAAAACTTTTTCATCACCACCATAATCTCCAGGATGAAAATGGTAGTTAAAATGAGCACTTCGTTGCCTATTTATGTATTATATAGTTTCTAAATTGTCTGTGCTGAATATAAAATTCCAGACTGATTTCCCATAGAGCCCCTAGGGGCACTTCTTAGCTGTCAGAAAATGAGAATTCATTTGAACAATACACAAAACAAAATTAGAAAGGTAAATCTGATGCTGAAGAAAAAAATCTGTATATTCATAATGGATGCAAGAACAAAAAGAATTCTCTTCAGTCATATGATATTTAGAATTATCTGTACCATTACCCTCTCTATTAGGACAAATAATCAAGATACATGAATATATTTTACTTTCTCTGAGATCCCTGTAGAAAGGATAAGGTAGAGTCGGGCGGCTAGGTGGCACAGTGAATAGAGCACCGGCCCTGGAGTCAGGAGGACCTGAGTTCAAATCTGGCCTCAGACACTTAACACAAAAACTAGCCATGTGACCTTGGGCAAGTCACTTAACCCCAACTGCCCTCCAAAAAAAAGAAAGGATAAGGTAGAAAAGATGGAGGAAGTTGGTCTACTATTTGGGTTAGGTGCTATTTCATCCTCACCCTAGGATAGAAAAACCTTCAGGAAGGGGCTTGCTAGGAAAAGCTGCTCAATCCCTGCCACCTTTTCTCCATGTTATTTCAGCCCTAATTTAACCACCAGGTGGAGTTTCATGAAGCCACTAACCTGATTCTTTTCACCAAAAAAGACCCAGTCCTGGGAATCCCATACTCATTCTGGTGGTTGTCCACTCTATTCTTTTCTAGAGGGAACATTGGAGAAATGCCACACTTTCAGTGGTTCTCAGAGAAAATAGGTGCCTTAGATTGTCTCATCCTAAGTTGCAGGAATAGCAAGATGATTGAATAGCGATTTCCAAACTTTATATAGTTACTACTCCCCTGATTTAAAAAAATATATATTGATACTTACTTGCCATAATCTATGTAAATAATTTAAATTTAATTGTTAAATATTTCAAACCATCATCTGTAAAGGTTCTTGAGTTATTTTAATTTTCATAAGTGTCAGAATTTGCTTAATAGTGAAGAAATATAACAGAGATGATGTCTTAAAAATGAAAAACCCCAAGAGAAAGAGTTTCTGGGCAATAAATAATCAATTTATTAATTAGGCTAACTATTAGTCAATAAATTGATGGTCAGTGGTTTCTCTTGGAAAACCAAAAATAAAAATACAGAGAGCCTGAAAACCTTAGATATTTTTTTGAAAGAGAACGTCCTTAACAACTGAAAATCAACCCTGATGGGCAGACATTTAATGAGGAGATGGGCTTTAAGTCTTAAGCTCCTCCTGCTGAGAATGTGGCTTGATCATGACATTCAGCTGCCTCCAGCAATTCAGACAAGGGAATCTATCTTCATCCAGACAACTTTGGTTGGTTTTCTCCTTCATGAGATGGGTCGCCCTAAATTCTAAAAGAGGGGTATGAGTACAGGAGCTGTTCTCCTTTAGGCAAGAACTTGCCTGGATTAGATTCTGTTTACACTCTAAACCAGGTCCTTGTGCAGGACTGCTTTAAACAAAAGTAAGGACTCCTAGTTGGGTGGGGTCCCCATTTTCGGGGAGCATATTCCCCAAGGGTTAAGGCAATCTCATCAATTACTCTTGTCTTTCAGAGACTGACTGACCTTCTTACAGGGATTGGGCCCTAAATAAAGGAGAGAAGCCTGGATCCTAATTTAACTATTTATTGTAAATATAATAGAAGAAAATAATTTCTCTCAGGTGGTTCTTTAAACAAAAAAAAAACAACCTGGAGAGGAGGTAGAGCCAAGGTTAGAGAAAAGGTGGGGACTCACCTGAACTCTCCCCCAAAACCCTTCCAAACAACTTTAAATAATGTCCCATAACAAATTCTGGAGTGGCAGAACCCACAAAAGGACAGAGTGAAGCAATTTTCTAGCCCAAGACAATTTAGAAGTTTGGCAGGAAAGGTCTGTTGTCCGGGGCAGGCTGCGCCAGCACAGGCTGTACCCCAGCAAACCAGCAGTAGGCCTTGGAGGCAACTGAATCAGTAGTAGTTTCTGGATCTCTCAACCCACAGACAGTAAGCGGATCAGACAACTGGTAAGAAGATTATAGGGGACCTTTTGGTACCTGAGGTGGAACTCTGTTGCATTGCCCATACTTGTATCTTGATTATGGCTCTGAGTCTCAGTCCCAGAGAAAGGAGGAACACTAGCATACCAGAATTTGCTGCCACAGGGATGCTAGGATTCTAATCACAATTCCAGGGTAGAAAAGAGGGCTTGTGGTCATTCACAGACTGGCCAGGAAAGTAGTAAAATGCTTCCCCCTAGATTATACCACTTTGAAGAACCAAATACTTACAGGTCCCCAGAATTATCTCTGAAAGCAGCAGCACAAAAACCTGAAGCTTGGGACAGTCTCTGGAATCAGAGTCTCACTTTAGCATAGAGTTAAAAGTCAAGACATAAGCTGGAAAAATGAACTAGCAGCAGAAAAAGATCCTTACTATAAAAAGTTGCTACGGTGACAGGGAAGATCAAAATGCAAACTCCAAAGAAGACAAAATTCAAAACTGCTACATCCGAAGCCTCAAAGAAAAATATGAATTTGTCTCAGGCCATGGAGGGGCTCAAAAAGGATCTTAAAAATCAAGTAAGAAAGATAGAGGAAAATTGGGACAACAAATAAGAGTGATGCAAGAAAGTCATGAAAAAAAGAGTAAACAGGAGGCACAAAAATACTGAAGAAAATAAAATCTTTAAAAACAGAATAGCCCCAAAGGCAAAAGAGGCACAAAAATCCAGTGAAGAGAAGAATGCCTTGAAAAAAGAATTGGACAAATGGAAAAAGAAGTACCAAAATTCACTGAAGAACAGAATTCCTTAAAAAGTAGAATTGGCTAAAATAGGAAAGGAGGTACAAAAGCTCAATGTAGAAAATAATTCCTTAAAAATTAGAATTAGACAAGAGGAAGCTAGTGACTTCATGAAACATCAAAAAAATAAAACAAAATTAAAAGAATTAAAAATAGAAGAAAATCTGCCAGTTGATAACTGTGCAGTATTGTGCTGAGGGAGGTCTGGGAGAAGCCATGGCTTGACAGAATTTGGGAAGCCTCTATCCAAAGGCAGGTTCTAGTGCCCCAAACCAGGTCAATGATAGGGTATAGAAGGCCAGAATTGAAGAGGGGGAGAGCAGCATAGATCCATTTTATCAAATCCATCACTTTTGGAAACTTCACCCCATCTCTTGAAGACCTTCCTCACTAGAGACCTGACTGAGTTCCAGTATGCACAACTGCTAGCCATAGGACAGACCCCATCTGGGGACAGATTTAATTGGTATTGAAGGAAAAGAAGATTCTAATGCTATACTTTGTCATTTAGGTCCAAGTCTGCCAGAAACAATTTTAATGAATTTAACATTATAACCAAACCATTTCTACCTTGGGGAGAAAGATGGCCAAACCAGCATAGTCTCCCATGCGTTCCAACATGACTCTCTTTGCCAAGAAGATTTCAGATAACATTTATAGTAATCTTGAATAATGTAAAAATATGTTAAAATATGTTAAAATACAGTTTGTGGTTAACATTCCAGAACAGTCACCACTTAGTTACTTTTTGGACCACTGCCCCTTAAGATTTCCTTCCTGTGATCACTATCTTAACCTTGTTTTTCAAAAGAAAAGACACTATCCCCAGGTTGGTAATAGTACCAATCACTAGTTACCATCTAGAAAGACTTAAGAGGCAGCTAGGTGACACAGTGGTAGTTGAGCACCAGCCCTAGAGTCAGGAGGACCTGAGTTCAAATCCAGTCGCAGACACTTAACAGTTACTAGCCATGTGACCTTGGGCAAGTCACTTAACCCCAATTGTCCTGCCTTTCCCCCTCCAAAAGAAAAAGAAAAAAGTTAAGTTTGGTTATCACCCTCATTCCATTTCAAAAGAAAGTCCTAGCCTTTGTTCTTCTCACTTTCCTAAAGGGAAAAGTCTGAAAAGGATTTTAGACTGGAGAATAGTATTTCCTAATATTTTTAGAGAAATCAAAAATTTGAGATTTTAAAAAATATTCTTCCATACTAACTTTGCAAAAGCAAGTGTTCTATGAACTCCCCATGGAACTCTGTTACAGATGACATCTCTGAATTGGTTCTTTTGGATCATGCCCTCAATAACTGTTATTCCTGTGAATAATCAGACTGTTATTTAAATTTCTCTTGCAGCCTCCCACATTCCTTGATGGTGAAAGCCCATCAACCCACAGTCTCTACACATACCACTTCCCTGTAGAGATGGTAATTTACCTACAAAGTAAGTAATAGGGTAAACCTAAGGCATTCTTTCTACTAGGACAGATTCTCAGTTCTCATTTTCACTCTTCCCATTCTCTTCCCTGGCAGTCCTGATTTCAATAGGATTTAACACATTTTCAAGCTGATCAAGGTCAGAGACCATATTTGCTTTACTCATCAGCATCACTCCCTTTCATTTATGCTGTAATCCAGTCCTTCTCTGCTTTCAGGACTTAAGCATTAAAAATGAAAAGCTCTGTCCCTAGTTACTGAATGCATAGAGCCAGTCTGCATTCATTTTCCTTAGGCTGGCAATTTAGCTCCTTAAAGAATATTAACAATATCCAGGGGACAGTCCCTCTAGCATTATCTTGATCTTCCATGCCAACCGTGTCAAGCTCCTTTAGTATCCACTTATCAAGCTTATCATTTTGGTTCAGTGGGAGGCTTTTCTCTGTCCCACTAAAGGACCCTCAATATGCCACCAGAAGAACCCTTGCCACAGGGTGCCACAGTTTTATATTTTGTCCTCTGATCACCCCATCCCCTGTATTTACATTACCTTTCCCACACTTTAGCCATGACATGTGCTATTACTACTACTGTTTGTATTTGTGGGGAAAATATATATCAAGTTTATGGTGAGAATATTTTCTAACTGCTGTTCTTGCTACATCATTGTAATAAATACCTGAGGTAGCAATCACCCTGTGTGCCCCCAACCCCTGCCCCTATTTCCATATAGAAACACAGCTGTTCAATATACTATGATCTCTTGCCTAGCAGGGGAACATTCAACAAGTATAAGGTGCATTGGCACCTTGTGGGCTTGTCTCTTTTATGGCCTAAGTAACCAGGAAGCCACTTGAATGGTTTGTGTCTTAGGTCTCTTCTACTCCCACCCCAACCATTGTCCTCATCCCTACCAATCAAGTCTTAGGAACAGCTTTGTGTGTAATATCATCTCTAGGTTATTCCTCAAACGTGCACTCACACTGGTGGATAGAGTCCCTAGTGAATGGCTGCAACGTCAAGTTCTAAGGATAACCCTGTGGGTCTATACTGCTCATATACCCCTACGAGCATGCTTACTATTAACAATCAACCGGGCTGGAGCCAAGATGGTGGTGTAGAAGCAGCAAAGTTCCACAGCTCCCACACAGCCACCACAAATATCCATAAAATACTACTGTAAACAAATTCTAGGGCTCCCAAACTCACAAAAATACAGAAAATACATCTCTCGCAAAGGCAGCTTGGCAGGAGGGGCTCATTGTGGCAGGCCAGGAGCTGTGGCCAGCCCAGCCCAAAACCAAAACCAAAACCACGGCCAGGCCCCAGGGCAGTTGGGAAGAGTCTGCCACAGAGTGAATCTACCCCAGAACAGATCTACAGCACCTGGAGCAATCTTCACTTCTATCAAGCCAGGATTAAAGAAAGGTCAGTGAAAGTGAAGCTTTCAAGTTAATTTTGGGGGAGGAAGAGCAGTTCGGCCCATCTGCCCCCAGGGCAAGGAAGCAGTGGGGGAAGGGCAGGATCTGTCCTCCACTGGGCTGCTTCAGAGCTCCTGGCCTGTGGACCCCAAAGGGGAACTGAAACAATTGATCAGGGCCAAGGGCTCTTGCGTTGAGCAGCCTGGATCCAGATCGTGGTCTTGGGTGGTAGTCCTGGGGTGCACTTTCAGCAAGCCAAAGCTGGTGGGGGCTGTAGCTATGAATAGCTACAGTAGCTATGAAAACCCCAGCAGTTTGGGACAGAGCTTTCCCCCTGGAAGCAGAGCTCTACAAAGCTAAAAAAAAAAACAACCAATTAATTGACTGGCCAACATGAGGA
>CM053593.1:199509401-199528132 GCA_028646575.1 Pseudocheirus occidentalis | reverse complement strand
GAAGGAAGGAAGGAAGGAAGGAAGGAAGGAAGGAAGGAAGGAAGGAAGGAAGGAAGGAAGGGAGAGAGGGAGGGAGGGAGGGAGGAAGGAAGGAAGAAAGGGAGGGAGGGAGGGAGGGAGAGAAGGAATGGGAAGGAAAAGGAGAAGTGAGGGAAGGAAGGATGACGCTGCTTTGTGCCAGAAACTGGACCAAGTGCTTTACAAGTATTTTCTCATTTCATCCTCACAACAACCCTGGGAGGTAAGCTCTATTATTATCTCCATGTTAGAACGGAGGAACCTCAGGCACACAGAGGTTTGTGGAGGGATCCTGTTAAAAGGTTAAAGTAACTTATAGGGTCTCACAGCTAATTAAGTATCTGAGGCCAGATTCAAACCCAGTCCTTACTGACTCAAGACCCTAATTTTTTCCACCGTGCCACCCAGTACTTGGGGCATTCTAGTTGCTGCTGTTGCTTCAAAGACCAAATTAAATATCATTCATAAATTGCTTTGTAAATTTTGTAGGGCCATAATAGAAACTGGTTATTATTACAGGGGAGGTGAAAAGTCTATATGAAGAGCCTTGAAGAAGAAAAGGACACATTCATTGAAGCTAATTTAGACCAGAAAGCTCTGACCCACAGGAGGGCTGAAATGATGCTCCTTTGAGAGAGCTGAGCTAACAGGAGTTCTAAGAGTCTTTGCCTCCCTGCTCCTCTCACCCCACCCCCAGGGGGAGATGACTGGAGAAATAGGAAGACTGGAGAAATGGTTTGGTATGGGGGCACTGGGTCTCTCTTATTTGGAGATCAGCTATTCTTTCCCTACCTATATCAGTGACTTCTTTTCATTAGGATGCACATGGGAAATGTTAAAGGCCAGTAAGACATTTCAGAGTAAATGACATCTCAGACAGAGTTGTCCACTATTGGAGGCCAGTCCAGTAGGCACTGGGAATAGAAAATTCAAATTAGTCATGACCTCAAGGAGGGTGAAGGAGGGCTAAAATATGTACATGACTATCTGTGATACTCAGCAGCATGTGTTAAGTAGTAAAGAAGTGTCCAGAGTGCAATGAGAAATTTGAGATGACTTTCACTCTGGGAACATTAGGAAATGTAAAAAGGCTTCAGGGCAGCAGATGACCCAGTAGCTAGACCCCAGGCCTGGAGAGTCAGGCCTCCAAATCTAGCCTCAGACACTAGCTGTATGACCCTGGGCAAGTCTGCTCATCTTGACTGCCTCAGTTTCGTCATCTGTAAAATGAACTGGAAAAGGAAATGGCAAACTACTTCAGTATCTTTGCCGAGAAAACCCCAAATGGGGTCACTAAGAGTTAGACACGACTTCGAGACAATTCAACAACAACATAAATGCTTCTCTTAGAGGATTCGGAACCTTGGTTGGGCACTTAAAGAGTTTACAAAAGGGATGAGAGCAAAAAGAGGCGGGGTAGCGAGTCATCAAATTCAACCACAACATTTCATTTTGTGTGACAAAAGACTAGAAAGGTATATTCCATCCTTCTAGTGATAAGTGGACCGTCATATGCTTTCCTCGGAAGGCAACAAGGGAGCCATTCAAAGCTATTGAATGGAGGGTAAATGTTATCAGAATCATATTTGAAGAACATTACTAGGGCAGCAGTGTTGGAAGCAGGGAACCGAGGCTATTAGGCAAGAAACGATGTAGGCTAGAACTTGAATATTTGCAGTGAGCTGAGGTAAGAAATGGTCAGATGAAATCTGGTAGTAGAAGTGGGTGATCTACCATGATAAAAAAAAAAAAATTCTGTCCGCCTCCAGAGAGAGAGCTGATCAATTCTGAGTGAAAATTGAAGCGTATGGTTATTTTTTTACTTTTTAAATTTTTCTTGGTTTTGTGATGTTTTTTCTTTTCTATCATGGCTAACATGGAAATACACTTTGCATAACTTCACATGTAAAATTGATATCATATTGTTTGCTTCTCAAGGGGTGGGGGAGGGGAAGGGGAGAGAATTTGGAATTCTTTGGAAATTTTGGAATTTCAGAATTAAAAAAAGAATCTTAAAATTTTGTACATATAATTAGAAAATTTTTAATGAAATAAATAAAAGCATATCTTTCAAAAACCATTAAAAGAGATGAAGCAAGTTATCTAGTTGCACATCACTTGGTATGTTCAAATCCTTCTTCTAACATGATGAATTCCTTATCCTACATTTGCCTGAGGCAACTTCCCAGAATTTAGCTCCTAAATCAAAGTATTCTTTGTCACTAGCTCCCTAAGTGGATTCAGAAGTCTGTTGATTTTTTTTTTAAATTACAGTCCTATGGTATTTCATGGATCACTTAATAATCTCACCACTTCCTATGGGTCCAATTATCATCATTAGTGGCTAATGCATGAAAAGAACTTTAAAAATGCTTGTTGATTGTTCAGTGACCTCTGCCCAGCTGTTCTCAGATTTATATATCCAGCCTTAGTGTTTCACCAACTGCCTTTAGAACAGTGGTTCTCAACCTGTGGGTCACGACCCTTTGGGGGTCGAACAACCCTTTCACAGGGGTCACAGGGGCCCTCTACCAATGGTCTTAGGAATTGAGACACTGCTCCTCTATCCATCTCCAGGCGGGTCTGCCCACATGCAGATATGCCCATGTATGAGTATTAAAGGATCGCAGCATTAGGAAGGTTGAGAACCACTGCTTTAGAACATCTTGAACTAAATGTCTTATGGGCATCTCCACCTTGGCATATTCAAAAGAACTAAAACTTTTCTCTCTTCCTGATTTCCATATTACTTTAGAGATCACAACACTCCTTTGTTCCGGTCACCTACTTTATATCATCCTTTCCTCTTCACTCTTACCTCTTTCATTTCTAATCCATTGTTGAATCTTATTGTTTCTTCCCTCACAACATCCCTTGTATATGTCCCATCTAGCCACCACCCTATGTCTCAGCTCGTCTACTACAGTATCCTTCTAATTGGTTTTTCTGACTTTGATTTCTCTTCATTCCAGTCCAAATGACTTTCCTTAAAGCATAATTCTGACTATTCTCCCCTCAGTAACTCCAGGCACTTCCTGTTACTTCTAGGAACAAACATAAAGTCTTCTTGGGGAGGCTAGGTGTCACAGTGAATAAATAGAGCACCCGCCCTGGAGTCAGGAGGACCTGAGTTCAAATCCAACCTCAGACATTTAACACTTACTGGCAGTGTTTCCTTGGGCAAGTCACTTAATCCCAATTGCCCTGCCTTCCCCACTCCAAAAAAAAAACCAAAACATAAAGTCCTCTGTGTGACATTTTAAGATCCTTCACAATCTAGTCTCTTCCTTTCTTTCTAGTCTTATCACACTTTACTCCCCTCCATGTTTCATGGACATGGACATGTTTCATGGACATGCACTCCTGGAAGTGGATTTTATTCAGCACGCACTGTTTGGGGCTACATCTTACCTTGCCCAAATCAAACAGGCCTGACCAAGGGGAGATCACTGATATATATAGGGTCCCCCCAACTCTCAATGGTCAGGGATTGCATAATAAGAGGTTTACAGCAGGGATTGGCTAGTACACATTTTAAGTCTTGGCGCAGGGAAACCTTGGGGGGCCCTGTAGCCAACTTCAGTGAGGAAACAGGAAGAAGATGGCTGGCTAGGGCAGAATGGGGGGAGGGGAAAGGATCAAGGGAGCCAGGTGAGGCCAAGTACAACACTTACACATAGTGTTCTATCTTCTATCCCTCTACATTTCCCATAAAATTTAGCTGTAGGGGTAGGTGGTAAAGTAGAGCCTGACTTCAAAAGACCTGGATTCAAATCCCACTTCCTAGGAGCAAATGATGCTGCTTCAATGTGCCTCAGACAACTGAGGATTCTTCTATTGAGTCATAGAGCAATTAACATACAATACTGATGAACTTCTCTAGACAACCAAATTGTGACACAATTTTCCATAAGCCCCTACAAACTTTGTGTACAGAGCTCTTTCTCTTCTGCTCTTGGCATTTCTCTTGGAGTTGCTGGGCAGCAAACATCATATCAACTCATCCTCTGCTCTTCCTGAAGCCACACTGACTCTCAGGTAGGTGACCATCTTCCAGGGGAAGGATCAGCCTATTAAGGAGGACTCTGGCAAGAGTCTTGCCAGCAGTGACTAAGGGAAGAGGCCCCTTTGATTATCACGGGACAGTTTATTTCCTTTACCTTATTTTTTGCTTTTTTGGAGGGGAGAAGGCAAGGCAATTGGGGTTAAGTGACCGGAGGCAAGGTCACAGGGCTAGTAAGTGTTAAGTGTCTGAGGCCACATTTGAACTCAAGTCCTCCTGACTCCAGAGCGGGTCCTCTATTCACTGCACCACCTAGCCTCCCCATTTTACCTTTATAGAGATGGAAAATGTAGGCATCCTTGCACTGGGGGACAACCTCCTCTTGCCAGATAACCTGGAAAATTTCAGTCAGAAAGCTCCCTGAGCTGTTGATCACTGATCCTTCCCATCATCTTTATTCAGGGGTCTCTTTCTTTTTTAGCACACTTGGTGGTACATTTGAAATTGTAAGTGAGATTGAAATCAATTAATTTATGTATTCTAGTTTAACTAAATCATTCACTCAAGAAAAAGTAATTAAACATCTCTCATGCAAAGCACTGTTCTGGAGTGTATCTGAAGCTTTGAAGATGAAATATAACAAAATCTCTACTCAAAGAGATTACATCTTTATTTTATATATTATGTACTATATTTTAAAATATATTTTCTATACTCTATCTTTTATATCAAAACCATTCATGAGTATAATGCCTGGAATACCGTTAGAACATATCTACCAAGCTTTATGGGGGCAACTAGATGTCCCAGTGGATAATGCACCAGGCCTGGAGTCAGGAAAATCTGAGTTCAAATCTGGCCACAGACATTTACTAGCTGTGTGATCCTGGGCAAGTCACTTAACCTCAGTTCCTTCTGCAAAATAAGTGAGAGAAGGAAATCGCAAACTGCTCTCCTATTTTTGCCAAGAAAACCTCAAATAGAATCATAGATAGTCAGACACAACTGCAAAATTACTGAACAACAACAGTCAACCCTCACATGATTTCTAAAAATCTTTGTATTTGGAGCAGGTGCTCACTCCAGGAGTTCACCATAGTAAAGAAATTATGGTTCCTTTTTATCTGAATCAAATGCCAGCTGGCATAGTGGATAGACTGCTGGACTTGGAAGTCAGGAAGATCTGAGTTCATAGTGAGACATTTATTAGTTGTTTGACCCACTCGACTCAGTTTCCTCCTTTGTTAAATGAGAAGATTGGATTACACGAATGAAATTTAGATTTCATTCCAGCTCTAAACTATGATATGTATGCTTAGAGATAGGAGCTAAGGAGGGGAATAGAAGAGTCCAAGATGAGAAGTAAAGGAGTGACATGTTTTGGGGAAGAAGAATATTTCAACTTTCACCCAATTTGTTGATATATCCAGATTGAAATATCTATAGAAAATTAGAAAGACAAGATTAGAGCTCTGAGGAGAAGTCAGTAGTTGAAATAAAGATTTAAGAATTTAATTGAAGGCATGGTAGTGGATGAAATAACCGACAGAGAGAACTTAAAAGAGAGAAGAGGTGGTAGAAGAAAGCCTTGGAAGACAGATACCCACGTTCAGGGGCAGGAAGAGGATGAGGAGCCAGGAAAAGGATACAGAGAAGGAACAATCAGAGGATTAAGAGAAGGACTCTAAAAATATATTGTCATGAAAGAAAGAGAAGAGAAAAGTATCAAGATGGAGAGAGTGGCCAGCAGTGTCAAATGATTCAGAGTGACCAACGGGAATAGCAGGGTCACCTCATCCTCTGAGATTTTAGGGAAAGAATTCTGCCACCAACACCCCATGATTTTCTGGGATAACCTGTCTTCAGCATTCAGCCAGTCAACAAGCAAGCTTTTGTTAACTGATTACTATATATCAGACCCTTTGCTAGTTGTTGAATGTACAAATAAAAATTTAAGACAGCCCTGCTCTGAAGAAATTTGCATTCTGTTAGAGGGATATACCACATTGATAAGAGAATGATGGCGAAGGAAGGAAATTTTAGTTTAGGAAGTTCAGGAATAAGTCAGTGCATATTCCTTCTCTTTCCAGTTGCAACGATAATATTGATTTTGATTACTTTTCCCTGAGCAGGATATGAAAGGAATATAGGCCCAGTAGCAGGAAAGATTACCAGATCCCACACTGGCTGTACTCTGGTGTCCTAGTGAATGGTTAAATAAGACTGAAGCGTCACCTGGGGCAAAGGGAAGGGAAAAGGGGATACATTTCACAATTAATAGACAATACACTCTATGAGGTCAGGGACTCTATAAATTTTTTCACATTTCCAACTCCCTGCTTTACACCCAGTAAGTGCTCACTTAATGCTTGTTGGATACATAAATGAATCAATCATGTGTTATTTTGGGTGGTCTGTCTGAATTGTGTATTTCTTATGCTGGGATTCAGTTTTCAAGTTGGCACTGATTATCATAAGACAAAGACTGATGATCCCACTCAAAGACTGTCAAAACTTCTTTCCCATTAATGAGCAGGCATTTCAGGTACCCAGCTTTGCACTAGGAGCCAGTGAGATTTACAGAAGTACCACATTTTTTCATGCAATTCATTTACAATGAACATTTGGGCTATAAAAATAAACAAGGCTTTTTCCTGCCCTTGAGCCCTCACTCAAGTAGGGGAGATGAGACAGTTTTGTCAACAATTTGAATATAAATTAGAATCTAATTGCATAAGAGATGTACAAAGCCTGGTGCTCTTAGCTTCTGGCACAGTAACGTATACATGATAAAAGCTCAGATTTTTATGGCATTCTATGGCTTATTAAGTGCTTTTCTCACAACAGCTCTGTAAGATGATTAGTTTATATTTATATAGCTATTTAAGTGGCATTCATCAACTCATTTGATCCTCAGAACAAGCCTGGGATATAGGTCATGAGGTTATTATAATCCCCATTTTCCAGACGGAGAAGCAGAAGCTCAGAAGTATCATACAGCTTCAAGGATTTCCAGGTCAAGATGAAGTAACTCAGATTCAAACAAGATTACTGTCTCACTGTGACTGGTGTGTGTGTGCGCATGCATATGTGTGTGTGTGTGTGTGTGTGTGCGCGCGCGCGCGTGCGCTTAGCATAGTGACATTTTGCATTGCTTCATACCCCCCAGGGAGCCTACTCAACATGCTGGGAGCCTTCCTCTGGTTCTTTGAATACTGTGGACGCCAGTGAAGCACCCATACTATCTATCCTTTATCTTTTGTTCTCATCTCATGAGCAGCTCACTGTCTTCTTCTGGTCATATTAGTCTGATAATGATATTTTTTTTTTGCTTTTTTGAGGGTGGGAGGGCAATGGGGTTGTGACTTGCCCAAGGTCACACAGCTAGCCTTTTGTGTTAAGTGTCTGAAGCTGGATTTGAACTCAGGTCCTCCTGACTCCAGAGCTGGTGCTCTATTCACTGTGCCACCTAGCTGTCCCTCTGATAATGATCTTGACAGCTTTTCTTTTGTACAATTCTAGGTTATTCCATCATTTGGTAGGAAAGAAACAAGCTTTTATTAAGCACCTACTATGTGCCAACTACTGTGCTGAGCACTTTATAACTACCTCATTTGGTCTTCACAACAGTCTGGGAGGTAGGTGTTATTATTATTCCTATTTTACAGTTGAGGAAACTGAGGTACACAGAGGTTATGTGACTTGCCCAGGGTCACACAGCTAAGTAAGTATCTGAGGCCAGATTTTAACTCAGATCTTCCTGATTCCAGGTTCAGGGCTCTAACCATTATGCACTATTGGGGGTGATTATGGAGCTAGAGCAAGGGATGTTAGGAATGATATAGGCACTGCCCTTTCCTCTTGCTCAAGCATGTGGATTCTCTGTGATGCTGGATGCTACCTAACTAGAAATCCATGGAAGTACTCAGTGTGATGAAAAGCAAATCCCCAAGCCCATCACAACGAGAAATAAATGTCTAATGTAGCTTGGTCTGGACTCAGGTGTCCTAGTCTTCTCTTTAGCCTTCTCATTCACCAGAATCAGTACCAGACTGATCAGTTCCTTATACATCAGCATGATGGGTGTTCCAGATACCTGCCCTACCATTTCTGGGCTTGGCTCAACACTTCCACTAGTGCTAGCTAGGACATGGCAACAATTGTTACAGATTTGATTTCAGTGTTATTGTTCAGCAGCCCACACCATCTAAGCAAGATACTTCTTACTCTCCCTAATGGTAGTTACCTCGTGGCTCAGCTCCCAAGCATCTATCAATGGGTCTTTGGGGACAGCCAGGAAAGTGAAAATTTGTAATAGGATTGGCTGCAGCAGTTAAGACAAGTTGAGGGTAGGGGTGGGAAACCAAACTCAGACTTGGGCTAGCTGTAGAGAGCAGAGTCTCCAAGGATTTGTGACTGTGGACTTCTGTCATTATAAAATTTGTGAGCATGCAATTCCACATGGTCACTCACCAGAAATCAAACTGCCTTATCATAATACCAGAGCCTCACCAAGAATGTTGTCTAGTGATTCCTGGGTACTACTATACTGGCAGCAATGCAGAAGAGAACCATCAGTTCCTGATTAGAGAAAATTCTACTGCCCATGTGAATGCTCACACTGCTAGTTCCCACTGTGCAGCCACTGGGGGACCAGGATTGCTCTAAACCTGCTTCCAAGATGGAGTCTTTTCCTTCTTTTGGCTTTCAGCTCAGCTTATTTAGAGAATACAGTATAGAGGGACTGAATTCTAGCTTCTTGGTAAACTTGCTGGAGAAATGGCAAGTCTATTTCATCTTCTGCTTTTCCCTCTTATTTTTTAAAATTTTTCTCAATTATATGTAAACAAAAATTTTAACATTTATATTTTTTTAAAAAGTTTTCAGTTTCATATCCTTTCCTTCCTTCCTTCCCCTCCCCCTCCTTGATAAGCAAGCAATTTGATATAGATTATATACATGTGCAGTCATGCAAAACATTTCTATATTAGCCATGTTGTAAAAGAAAACACAGACCAAAAAAAACCAACCAAACAAAACAAAAACAAAAACCAACCTCTAGAATAATAAAGTTTAAAAAAAATGCTTTGATCTGCATTCGGACTGCAGCAGTTCTTTTTCTGGAGATGGGTAGCATTTTTCATCACAACTCCTTGGAATTGTCTTGGATCATTGTATTGCTGAGAATAGCTAAATCATTCATAGCTGAACATCACACAATATTGCTTTTATTATATACATTATTCTCCTGGTTGTAGGATTCATTATTAAAGAGTTTCCTTGCTAATTTAAATTTTGTTTATGGGTTATTTGCATTTTAAAATGATGGTCTACAAGGAAAAATAAGATCATTTTAATTGCATCCCAGAACTTATAGAAAGCCAATTATATTAAATCCAACAGTCTGGGAGAGCACCCTCCCAGTTTGGCAATCAACAGATTGCCAGGGGGGCTGAAAGAATTTTATGAATTTATTTGCAATTTGTATTTTTAAGCTTTCTTTTAAAGGTTTTCAGAAAGAAGAAGCTATGTGGAACTAACACCTTTGCTCTAGACTAAAACTCTCATGAGCAAATCTCATTATGTCCAAGCAAGAAGATCCCTTAGCACCAAGGGTATTTGGGTTTTCCTCTACCTTTTAAGGTGAAACAGTATTTCTATAGTATACTATAGTAGTTCCTTACAATGAAAGCAATTTTCCTTATCTGCCACCATTTACTTTTCCAGGGGAAGAAGCCCAAGGGGCAAGCAGCTGGGACAAGGCTTCTAGTCTTAGCCCCAGTGTCAGGGAGAGAGGGTTTGCAGCCCTTGGTGCTTCTTTAGCCCCTGCTTTTGACACTCTCTAAGTAAAAAACCTAGGTTCTAGATGTAACTGCTGAATTGTTAGTCACTGCTCTGCTCTAAACTATGCTCTTGATATTTAGAGATAGAACAGCTGTCCCAGACAATAGGGAGCACAAGACAGGAGCAGACAAAACACGAATTGAGCAAATGAAAGTGGATGAAGAGACTTCCACAACTGGAGGAGTGGTCAGAAAGAACTGACCTGAGGCTGTGTGCTTGGATAGTAAATGGAGTAAAAAGCCCCAAAAGGATAAAACCAGGTAGATTTGCATTAGGTTCTTGTCTAGGTCAAGCAGGACCAGACACTGGGGGCAGAGAACCTGGGGCCAGGACTGAGGGCATAGGTCAAAGCTCAAGACTAGTATTGACATTAGGATTGGAGAGGACACAAAGGGAAATTGGTGGGGAAGGAGAGACAGAGAGAGAAAGAGAGAGACAGACATAGAGAGGAGAGGAGAGAGGGAAAGGAGAGGTAGAAGGCAGAGAGAGAAAGAGAAAGAGAGAGGAGAGGAGAGGAGAGGAGAGGAGAGGAGAGGAGAGGAGAGGGTCACCCAACCAGTACTTGGCAAAGGTAGGAATTGAATCCTGACCCCAAGGGTTAGCTCTCTATCCACCATAGACAATATTTATACATTGTTACAACAAATCATTCCTAAAACTTAAGGAATAGAAGGTTTGATACTATGAAACTGGCTACATTGCCTTTTCCTCCTAATTCTGGGACTCCAGACTGGTATAATGGACCAAGTCCCCAGGATTAGATCCAGGTGCATTTCTGTCCCCAAAGCCCATCCAAGAGGCTGGAGGATCAAGACTGAGACTGAGGTCAGGCAGGAAAGAGCTCTCTGGACCATGGAGTGCATGATGTCTCTTGGCTTTGAGCAGCATGTGCAGAGGTAGGCAGACAAAGATGAGCAATGGAGTGGAAGAGGGAAAACCAAGACAAGGACCAAGCAACAGGCTCACTCTCCCTCCCTTTCACATTTCAGGTCAAGGGTGATTGGACAGTTACAGTTACTTCAGCAGAGAAATCAGAGCATATGCACCGCATGGAGAGATGCATCTTTTAACTTGGAGGGGGTCAAGGGCTTTGACTAAGTTGGGGGTGTTGGTGACTGTGACCTTGAGCTGGGGCTTTGGGATGCCAAAGGCTGGGAGAGACACCAAGACATACAGACAGACAGACAGACAGACACACACACACACACACACACAGGTGTGCAGAGAGATAGAGACAGAAAGGTAGACAGACACAGAGAGACAGATCCTGGAGAAGAAATGGGCAGAGGTGAACATGTTCGGCAGACACAATATCAGATGTGCAGGTCACTTCACTGGCAGACTAGGGGGAACGTGGGGGAGGGTGTTGTTGTGGGAAAGGGTGAATGTGGAGACAGAGGTAAATGAACTGAGCAGAGGGGTGGAGGTGAATGTGGGGTCAAATGAATATGAGTTATTTGTGGAGAAAGAGCTGAGGGTGAAGTGAACATAGGAGTGAGTGGGGGCAGAGGTTAGTGTGAGGTGAATGGGGAGAGGAGTGAGTGAAGTCAATGTAGGGGCAAAGGTAAGTGGGGAGGCAGAGGTGTGAAATCAGCATGGGAGCTAATGGAAGAGATGAGCCTGAGGTCCATGGGGAAGGACAGAGGTGAATGTAAAATAAGCATGGCGGCAGCTCATCAGCATGAGTAGGGATGAGTATGGAGACATATAAGTAGGAGGTGAGCATAGGGAGGGAGAAAAGTGTGGGAGCAGAGTTATGAAGTGATCATTGTGGGATTCAGAAGTAAGCAGCAGAGAGAGAGATAGTACTGGGAGGGCTGACTTCTGGCCTCTTGGCTCCAGTTCCTAGTGAAGAGATGTTTAACCTTTGTGTCTTGGATCCTTTCAGAAGTCTGATGAAACCTGTGAACCCCTTCTTAGAATAATCTTTTTAAATACATGAAATAAAATACATAGAATTACAAAGGAAACCAAAGGTTAGTAAAAGTAAAGATAAAAAATTTCCCCATTCAAGTTGCACATAAGGAGGATTCTGTTATCCTTGTAGTTCAGTTTTTCAGGAGCCATGGCTATAGTTATGTTTAGTTTCCAGGTTTTAGATAATAGCTCCAAAGAGACAAAATAGCAATTCCCAGAATCATAGTGACAGTCAGTCCTACTGAGGCTATGCTGTGAGATAAGGGTTGACATAATGTAATATTTACTTTGCTCAGGATGACAACATTGCTAAAGTTAACCTGCGAGCTTAATGTTGGCAAGATGCCTTCTTCGTCTGTTGCCCTATAAAGCAAGTGGGCATTGGTCAGTGAGAGGGGGAAAAAATCACAGGGAACCCATAGGGGAATCTGTGTGTGCCTCAACCTGCCCCCATTGAGGCTTGAGGGGATTTAGGGGAGTGCACAAATTGTGCCTGTCTCAAATGACCACATCGAGACATAGGGGTAGTTGCGCCCCCTTCTGGCCAGTCCATTGGAGAAGGCTGTAGGAGCTGGTTATGGTTATGGGAGCATTATCTGCAACCTTTCTGAGAAGACTAGACTAAAATAAAGCTGATTATTAACCCCTCCAAAGGTGTCTGCCTGTCTGACCAGATCAAGAGTGTGTTAGAGGCTAGAGTCCAAAAAACCCCAATGCCTCCTGTGTGTTATCTGTGAAACACAAATTCACAGGCCCTCTTGAAAGATGTCCAAAGACCTGGGTAAAGGTAAAGGTACAGGTCAAGGTAAAGGGTTTGAGAGTCCAGTGTCATGGGCTTTTGGGACTGTATAGATACTGGCATTGGAATGGCAGCTCTGGATCTGTCAGACCTGGATCATCCCATTCAATCCTAAAGTCTTCCTCTGCTGTAAACTTCAGTGTGGAGTGAGGTGAGGATAGGTTGGAACCAGGGTTCCGCACCACAGAGGAGAGTTTAAGGCTCTTGGGAGTCACAGGAATGGACACACATAAGAAAGGACCCAAGGAGAGAGAATGTCCTGGTTCCTCAAATCTGCCAATGCAGATCCTGTAGGGTTGATCAGTCCTAGAGAGGAGGAAAGAATGGGAAATACCAAGGCCAAGATGAGGCTGTGGGAATGGAATAAAAGAAGGGAAGAGAACTGTGAGATCAGGAAGAAGGTAGCAACATCTGGGGACAGATACTTCTTAGGAGGAAATTTGAGAAAGGAGAATTCTGGTCTCATTTTCTCAGAAGGCATTCTGAATGAGCATCTCAAAGTAGAAGACCCAAGCTCTTCCAGAGAGCCAGCCACAGCCCAGAGTGAGACATATGGACAAGAAAGGGATCTGTCCAGTCTCAGCTCACATTTTCATCCTCTCTGCCTCTGCTCTCTCCTCCCAGTAGAGTCTGTTGTTTTTAAATACAAAAAAAGACCCAGTCCCAGGAACACTGCAAACTACTTATCATCTCAGTTTTAAAAGCTTAAAACTGCACTAAGATGTTTGGGACACCCTACATAGTTAAGGGATTATTTGTTCTTTGAATATTGAATAGAATTCCCTGGAAACTCCACCTGAAAAACTGGCCTTTTAGGAGACAGCTCATTAATCCGTCTGTTGAAGTATGGTGATTACAATGAGGTAGTGAATGGTTAATCAGAGTTGAAAAGGATTTGCTGATTTTAATTATCCTAGTAGTACAATCCTGATTTTATGCTTTTTCCCCTGTATGTCAAAAAGATGTTTTATTGATGGAGCCTTGGAGTTTGATAGCAATGTGTCCTGGTATGTTGATTGTGGCATTTTTCTTTGAGGGGGTCCAGTAAACAGTAATCTTCCCATTGACTTTTTTCTTTTAAATGATGATTTTTGTTGTTATATCACATTAATTTTGCAATATATTCCTCCTACCTCCCTACCCAAAAAATGATATCTTGACATAAAGATTTTAAAAAAGAACTGTTCAGCAAAATGAACAATCAACTGTGTCTGAGAGTGTATGCACTGTTCTGCACCCATAGCCTCTCACTTCTACAAAAGGAGAAAAGCACATTTTCTCAACTCTTTTCCAGGTGCAAACTTGGTTATTATAATTTTTATCTATCCATTGATCTTTTTACTCCTGGAAAATGGTCTCAAATCTTTTCCTGATAATGCTGGTGTGGGAGAATGGATTGTAGGTACAAACCTGCCAGAAATTTTTTTTAATTTAATTTTTTGACATTCATTTTTAAATTTTGAGTTCCAAATCCTCTCCCTCCTTGCAATCCCTCCCCCAACCATTTAGAAGGGAAGCAGTATGATACCCACTATACATCTGAAATCATGCAAAAACATTTCCATATTACAGCCAGAAATTTTTTAAATTAATTTATTATTGATCTAATTAAAATATTTTTCTGCTTTGAAAGACAAATGTCCACACTTAGATATTCATCCTGCTCTCTAACATCTCTCTACATAAGTCATTTTATTATTTTGCTTATTTTTATTTTTAGAGAGATTTTATTCATTGAAATACCTTTGCAGAAGACATTCAAGTATTGCCTTAATCCATAGGAATATTTGTTCTTTAGAGTGAAACATCTCCCCCCCCCGCCGAAATTTTCCCCTTTCTTTACCCCCCCCTTCTCATTCTTCATTTTGCCATCTTATCCATTCTTCCATAGCCCCTCCCCTTTTCTTCCTAAGAGACTACGGGAGTTTTTTTTTCCTTCATTATTTACCATAGACTTGATTAAAGTACATCACACATTCCCCTCTATCTTCTGTGAATTCTTCCATAAGTTTTTTTGTTATTGTTAGTCGTTCAGTCAAGTCCAAGTCTTTGTGACCCCATTTGGAGTTTTCTTGGCAGTTATACTGAAGTGGTTTGCCATTTCCTTCTCCAGTTCATTGTACAGATGAGGAAACTGAGGCAAACAGGGATGAATGACTAGCCCAGGGTCACACAGCTAGTAAGTGTCTGAGGTCAGATTTGAGCTCATATCCTCCTTACTCCAGGCCTAGCATTCTAACCTCTGTGACACCCAGCTATCCCTATTCTACTGTTTAGATTCATAGAAAATACTGATTCACTTGTAGCCAGAGTGTGGTGAGATGCTTATTCCTCCAGTATTACTTCTTCTATTTAAATTCTGCTTTCATCATGGTCCCTCTTGAGCTAGACACCAAGAAATAATCAGAGACCAAGACCAACAGTCAACTCAGGAGGCATCAGTTTATTGCTGGCCGGTGGCAGCCTAGGAACGAGTCCCTGGATCTGCCCCAAACCTTGGTTTAAGCAGAGTTTATATAGTAACAAATTCTTACAATCTGACAGTTGAAAGCGGTTAAAATAAAACCACTGTGTATATTTGGCTGGGGGGAAAGAGGATTCTGGAAAGCCCCCCTCCCCTTTTTACCAGAATGCAGGTGCAGGGTGGTATTGCATGCGAGACAGAGAGAAGCCCAAAAGCAAACTGCCTTCCCTTTAGAAATTTCGATCTTATCTTATTAGAACACAGGGGCAGGTGAAGGGGACCACGGAGGAGATTTCACTAATTTCAGGGTCCAGTTAGCACTCTGGCCTCAAGTCACAAGGCTGTCCAGATCACCTCTGTTGTTATTTTATTATTATTCTTATTGTTTTAACCCCATAAATAATACCCTTGAATAATTTATTTAATCATTTGTGCTTTTCTTGATAGCCATATTTTTTTACCTTCTTGTGTTTTGGGGGTATATATAAAGCAGAGAATCTGCTAACATATTTTTGGGGCAGGAATGATTTAAATGCTGATAATGTGTGTGGATTTATGTGATATCCTACAAGTTTGCTGAAGATATTTCAATTAAATTTTAGTTGACTTTAAGGTTCTTTAAGTATACTATAGTATCATGAGCAAAAAGTGATAATTTGGTTTCTTCTTAACCTATGGTGATTCTCTCAATTTCTTTTTCTAGTCTTATTGGATTTATATCAGGAAAGCAGCATTGGTTTAATATGAGAAAGACTATAAACTTAACCAAATAAATAACAAAATCAACAAAAACCACATGAATGCATAGATTGGTGTAGAAAAAAACCTTCGACAAACTACATTTCTGTTAAAAACTCTACAAAGTATAGGAATAAATAAATGGACTTCTCCTTAAAATAATAAATACTATGCATCTAAATCAAAGAGCTATTGTTATTTGTAACAGAGATAAATCTTTTCCAATAAATTCAGAAATGAAACAAGGATGTCCCTTGTCACCATTTCTATATGACATAGCACTAGGACGAAACCAAGAAAAATAAATTGAGGGATTAACTGTTGGTAAAGAAGAAACAAAATCATCACTTTTTGCAAATAATATGATGGTGTATATGAAGAACTCTAAAGAATGGACTTTAAAATGACCTGAAACAATCAATAATTTCAGCAAACTTTCAGAATACAAAATAAATCTACATAATTATTAGCATTTTTATATTGTGCCAGTAAACTAGAAATAGAAAGAAATTCCTTTAAAATTTACTTCAGAAGGGCGTGGCTAGGTGGCACAATGAATAGAGCACCAGCCCTGGAGTCAGGAAGACCTGAGTTCAAATCTAGCCTCACAGACTTGACACACTTACTAGCTGTGTGGGCAAGTCACTTATTTCGCCAATTGCCTTGCCTTCCCTCCTCCAAAAAATAAAATAAAATAAAATTACTACAGAAGATTCTAAAATACTTGGGAGTCTACCTTCCAAGATATATAAATCCAACTACAAAGAAAAATAAAGACAATCCTAAATACTTTGAAAAATTCTAATGCTCGTGGGTAGGACGAGTCAGTATAATAAAAATTACAACACTGCCTAAGTTAATTTGTTCAATGTCATACCGATCACATTACCAGAGGATTACTTTTATAGCACTAGAAAACATAATAACAAAATTCATATGGAGGCAAAAAAGATCAAACATCTCCAGAGGAATGATAAAAAGAAAGGGGAACAAAGGGAGCCTGCATCACCTCGATGCCCCCTTTGAACTGTATTTCAAAGCTGTAATTATTGTTTTGTAAAATAGGTTCCAGATAAAACAGGCTAATTGGTGAAAAAGGTTAGATACACAACACAAAGAACTAAAACAGTCACCAGTCAACAAGCATTTAATAAGTGCTTATTGAAGTGCTGAACACTATGCTAAGCACAGAAGCAAAAGAAAGACATTCTGATGGGGAAGTTAGCAAATAAAAGGAAGCTGACAACAGAAAGGGGGAGGGGAATGAAGGTGTCCTGGGGCGGGTTGTTTTGCTCAGGTGTTTTTTTCTTCAGTCTTGACAAACGCTTTGGGACTTGATTTGGGGTTTTCTTGGCAGAGTAGTTTGCCATTTCCTTCTCTGGCTCATTTTACAGATGAGGAAAGTGAGGCAAAGAGGGTGAAGTGACTTGCCCAGGGTCACACAGCTAGAAAATGTCTGACAGTTAAGATTTGGACTCAGGAAGATGAGACTTCCTAACTCCAGGCTCAGTGCTCTCTCCCTGTTGGAATGGGGTGGAGAATGATAGAAACTCAGGACAGCAGGAGCATATAGTGACTGTAGGAGCCCCCTTCCTATCCTCAAACCATGGTGCTTCCTTTCCTTGAGCTTAATAAGCTCCTTTTCTTCTATTCCAGCCCTGCCCAGGATTTGGACCTGGTAATTTCTGCCTTTTCTCTGCCCTTCCCTCAAACTCCCCCTCACATTCCTCAGCCCCACGGTGATTAGTAGCAGTTCTTGGTCCCTAGGGAAAGGAGAGAGAGGAAAGGAAGCCTGAAGGATGTAGGGACTGGCAAGAGGGTGGGGCTGAAGAAAACAAGGGGTCTCTTGTTATAAGGAGAGTGTGGTTGGAGGCATAGGGAGATTAAGGGAAGAAACTCGGAACCCTTTGGAAAGACTGATGTGTTAGAGGCATTTGGGATTCAGGGACAGGACTTGAGGACTGGGCTCAAATATCACCTGGAGGCCTAAGTGGAAAATAGGGAGACAAGAGAGTTCTGACACTTGGAGTGGGGATAGGTGAGCCAGGGGTTTGAGTGTGGGTTGGGTGGGGCAGGGGCCATCTGGGGAATGGGGGGGAAACACAGGAGCCCAGAAATGGTGAAGTCTGCATAATGAGCCTGAGCAACTCCTTTGCAAGGATGGGAGCTCTGTCCCAAACAGTCCCAGTTAGAGCCAGCAGGTTTCTGGAGAAAGTGAAGCCCAGAATTGGCTAGGGGGGAATCTAAAATTTCCTCTTACAAGGGGGGATAGGCTGAAATCAGAGGACCATTGATAATAAAGGGGGAATGATAGTGCTGAGGATAGGGGAAAGAAAAGAATCTCCCTGCACTGTCCACCTCCCACCAGTCAGGCCGTAGCTACTACTGAGGGCTCAGTTGGTATTCAGAATGTGATCATGACATCTTTGATTACTGTGGCATACGTAGATAGGTGGATGTGATGCGGTCTGGGATGCTTTTGTCTGTAACCTCAGTTTGTAAAATCTCACTTGTATTTGGGTTCCTATGTATGTGACATCAGTTTGTAACAAGCCTGTGCAATCAAGTTGTAAAAGTCACACTTTCCCCAGCCATAAAGGCATTAACTCTGCCTCTCCCCTTCCCCCAGCCTGAAAGTCTTTTCCCTGAGCTAGCATGTCTGCCTAGAGACAAGCACCTATGAATCCTTCAGTAGTATTCTATAAACAAACCCTTAGAGAAATGCATAGCCCCTTTGTTCTAAGTGGCAAGCTGCACCCAAAAGCCTTGAACAACATTATCAGACAGATAACTCCATCTCAATATGGTACCTCCTGAATCCCTAATCAGTCTAGTTCCCAGACTCAGAAACAATCAAGCCTATCCTCCCAACAGCCATATTGGACATATCTCATTCATCCTTGACCAAAAGTAGCCTAGTGATGTCACAAGCCAAAAACCACACCTCC
>CM053593.1:199482340-199508901 GCA_028646575.1 Pseudocheirus occidentalis | reverse complement strand
AAACCAAAACACCTGAAACATTACTGACATACTACAGGGATGGAGCCTTTGCAGTACAAAAAGGGAAGCCTAGTGAGTCCTCTTTGATACTGGCTTCCAGTGCTGAAACCCCTTTGGACCATTTGGGAGCTACCACCTTCCACTAACTGGACCACAGGCCTCTGCACTGCCCAGACACCTAATGGAGGCCCGGCCCCAGATCCTCCACAAAAGCACATTGGTGTTTCTCAGGCCCTCCAGAAACTTATACCTACTGTAGAGAAGAGCCCTTGATAAACCTCACTAGGCTATGAAAGTACTGATTTCTTTCCTTCATTAATATGACAGTTAACCACAAAATCACTCATTTAAAGGGAAATCGTTGCCAAGCAGATAGGAGCAACTAATCATTTCTCCTTTTCTATAATTTTCTGTGGCCTTTAAAATAACCCTAATGCTTCAGGTCTAAGGAATGTAGCACTATTTTATCTGGTATCAGTGATGAGATGAGTCTGTGTTTTTAATCTTTCTACTTTGGGGAGAATGAAAAGACCAACTGTTGAATGAATAGGAATGCTTTTCCTTGACTCTGGGCTGGTATTTTTATTCTCCTGTCTTCCATTCAAACTTTTTATTATGCATTTTCCTTAAAGGGATTATGGAAGAAATATCTCCTCTATTAGTTCACATGGAAGGTAACCTACTGCCAAAATAAATCCTCTACAATATAGAAATTGTAGAGATAAAAATCTCAGTTTTATTACGCTTAAGGGAAGGTTCAGTGGGGTAAATAACCTCTGAATAACTATTAGGATTCTAACAAGTCTTCTTAGAGACAAAATTACATCAGTGACAGAGAAAGAATTCTTTTACATACTACAGTCTTGTGCATTCAAAGGGCTATAACTTTTTTTTTTTAAAAAAAGATAGATTCGGGGGCGGCTAGGTGGCGCAGTGAATAGAGCACCGGCCCTGGAGTCAGGAGTACCTAAGTTCAAATCCGGCCTCAGACACTTAACACACACACACAAAAAACTAGCCGTGTGACCTCGAGCAAGTCACTTAACCCCAACTGCCCTCCAAAAAGAAAAAAAAAAGATAGATTCATAATTCTATGCTCCCTACAATGTCATAAAAGAATTTAAACAGAATCATAATCTCATACATCCTCTAAGGAAGCAAACCTTGTTTTAAAAAAAAGCAAAGGGAGTAACTAGGTGGTATAGTGAATAGAGCATTGACCCTGGAGGCAGGAGGACCTGACCTTAGACACTTGCCACACTTACTAGCTGTGTGACCTTGGACAAGCCACTTAATCCCAATTGCCTTGCCTTCACTCCCCCTTCTCCCCCCGGGAAGGGGAGGGGGAGAAACAAGGTAAACTAAGTCAGGTTACAGATGAAAAAAACATTTTGAAGGTTCACAATGAACTGAGAGGAGAGATTTGCATGCCTGGCTTTTGGATGAATCCTTTCTCAAATCAAATTACTTGGTAACCCTTGTCTTCCTTTTTCAGTTTCCTATCTGAAGAAGTAAATTTAAGTAAATTTTCATATCCCATGGGACAAGTTTCAGTTGGTTCAATAACCTAACTAGTTGAAATGGCCCTGATTCAGTCTCCCAATAATAGAAATTCATAAAGATGAAATCAAAATTCAAAAATTCCCATAACAAAGACAATATATAAGCAGAGGTAGATCATTACTGACCAGTCAAAATAAAAGAGGAAAACAACTAGGAGCCCAGGCATTTCTCATGGACTCTACAAATCCTGTCCCCAGTGACCCTGATGAGCATCCAGAAAGCTAGAACTAGGTTTTGGATGCACTTCTACTTGCTGGTTTTCTGAGTTTTTATTCTGGAATCTCTACTAGTTGATTGATGGTCACCTTTCCTTATTAAGTGTACTTGAAAATAACATACACAATGCAGGGGGGTGGGGTGGGGGGTGGGAGCTGCTAAGGGCTTGGGCTGGAGGTCTTTTGGTGCCACAATTTCACAGGACCTAGTGGCATGGACCTCATACATGATAGAGCCTGTTAGATTTTCTGTCCAGGCTGCACAATCACAAATCCTACATCCACCCTGGTAGCTCTTTTTAAGACTTGGGATAAAGAAACTGAAAAGTCCCAGCCAACCAAAAGTACAAAGAAGGTGCTAAATGGCAATAGTATTTTGTGTCCTGAATGTGCAGTTGCAAGACATTCAGTTTGGGGTTGCACTAGCTATTGACCTGGATTCATGTTGCAAGATTCTCAATACTGAAAATTCAGTAGTTCTTTTTTTTTATGAATTATTTTATTTATTTTCTTGTTTACATCATTCATTTCCACAAGATTTTGAATTACAAATTTTCTCCCTGTCTTTCCCCTACCCACAACCCCAAAACAGTGATCTCACTGTAAAGTCCCTCCCCCAATCTGCTCTCTCCTACGTCCTCCTCCATCGCCCCTCTAACTTTCTGGTAGGGCAGAATGGGTGTCCCTACCCCAGTGCCTGTATATCTTCCTTCCCAGTTGCATCTAGTTAATAATATTAATAACAACAATAATAATTATATATATTAACATTTGATTGTAGAACTTTAAATTCTAGATTCTTTCGGTTCCTCCCTCTTCACCCATCCCCCCAAATTCAGCAGTTCTACAGTAATTAATAAATACCCCAGTCCTAGCAAGATGTGGAACACAAAAACGAGTGGAAGTGCTAAGGATAGGTCAATATTAGACATCTCAGTTCCCATAGCAATATTTCCTCTCTACAGAGCCTGGGATGGAAAAAAACCACAAGTGAAGATGCAAGCTTAAGCTGTTTGAAAAAAAGAAAAAAATCTTACAGAAAAAATTTCCAATCTCTTTAAAACTGAATTTGTGTTTCAAAATATACCCCTAATAGCGCTCAACTGAGAACTGATGACAAGGTAGCAAGTACTTGAACAGGTAAGACCGTAGAAAAAGAGCTGTACGGTCATTGATTCCAGAAAAGTTAAATACCTTTTGCATCAAATCTATTTCTATGTGAATGTACATATAAATCCATATATGGATAGATGATCGGCAGATAAATAGATGCCAGCATCTGTTTATCTACTTATGATTTATATATATGATTTTAAATATATGATTGACCTGTTAAGTGAGAAAGGAATAGAAACTATTCATTTTGTTCTTTCCTTCTGATCTGGTCAATCAGGAGAAAGAATAAGAAAGGAGAAAAGAAAGAAAGAAAGGAAAGGTCTCCCAATAGTCACTACTAAATTCTAGACTCCACAAGGAATCATGATATTCTGAATTTGAATTTAGATGAGTTTGCTGCATCCCTTGTCATGCAACCATTTTAATAAACTGCTTTTTTTCCTATTAAGGATAGCAGAACGACCCCACTTGGACCCTGATATAACTATACTTGATGTGCTTATAGAAGAAATAGAATTGGCAACAAGAAGACAAAGACAAAGAAAGCAGCCAGATTGGAATGCGTGTATAGGGGTGTATATGTGTGTGTATGTATACATATACATATATGCAAATATATATACATATATATACACACACACATACGTGTGTGTATGTGTGTGGAGAGAGAGAGAGAACCAATATACACATATATACAACATCTAAAAGAAGAGAAGATATAACAATGGCATGAGAAAAAAACCCCTCAAATGTTGTCAATTCCAAAAAAAGGTGAGAGAGGGAAAATAGTACCTACTGACCTATATACCTGCTGTACCGTATATACAAAATCTGTATGAGGATCATCTATATACAAGTTGACAACAGACTCTAGTAAGGGAACAAGTGGATTTCAAAAATGATATTCAACAACAGAATATATCTTTACCCTCTCACAACTGAATGAAAGAAGTAGAGAATATAAGATCCCATTATGTTTATTATTTGTTGATTACAAAAAAGAATTCAATTTGTTAAAACAAAATGGCATTTTATAGGCTCTTTTAAAGATATCTCCCATCCATATTTAATATGTATGTGGGCTGGCTTGCATATTCCATGGATAGATATCCATCTGGGATCTAGCCCACCTAATCACCAAGGGAGTATGTGATTTCTTCCTTTGTGGAGGATAGAAGAGTTACATGGAGACCGTCCATAACACAGAGGAAAGGCATGGCTGTCATGAGTAAATCATCTCTCTTTTGCTCTTCTATCTACAAGAGGGGTATTGGACTAGAATCCCATCTATCCACCACATATCAGCTATCTGGTTGTCTAAAGATATGATTTTTTTTTTTGGTGAAATGTCATTTTCCCTGATTGCTTTCTAGGGGAGGGTAAGAATTAGTTTACTCTCAAAAGCTCAGTCCCACCAAACATGGGTGACACTAAAGACAATCATAAATAGCCAGCAAGTAAACCTCTTTATCAAAGTAAACCTTTCTACACAGAAACTAAAAAAGCCAATTAGAAGATAGAATACACAAAGGTAAATAAGTTCTTTGACTGGAAGTAGATAAAATCTCAGCTCAATCCAGGACACTGGGGAGGAGTCTACTTTTATCAGTATTTAGGGTTTCAAGCACTGGAATTCAAGGGATGTGTTGGAGACCAGCTTACTCACAAGTCTGTGGCTCCTCCTATCTGAAAAGTTCATGTTCACATCTTTTGAATTCCTGGTGAAGTTCCTCTATCTTATGTAGGTACACAGTGTTATAGGTTCAGATGTTTCTCCGCAAAGTTCACTCTGGTAGGACTGGGGTCATACATGCATGCATGCATACATATATACACATACATACATATGTATACATACACACATCAAGATTATTCAGTATTCCTCAGAAGATATAGCAATAGACAACAATTTGCCTCTTCACTAAGCTTCTGATAAACATCAGCATCCAGGCTGAATTTTTTCCATCAAGGTGGTGAATAAGTTTGATGTACATATCTCCTTATGTACCTTGATTAATGTTTATGAGAGGGTTAGTAAAAAGCCCATAACGTTGTATGCTTATGTAAAATGGAAGAACTCCAGAAGAAGGAGTTCAAGAGATGTGAACATGAACTTTTAAAAGATAGATGGGGGGAGCCACAAGTATTTCAATAAGTTTTTTATTGTAGCTAAGTTTCCTGCCAAAGAAATATCCCTTCCCCCAATAGAGGGAAGAATTCCCATGACCCAAGGGGGCCTGGGTCTATGGGCCTAAGAAAGAACAAGGACACCAGGAGATATAGGAATCCATAAATGTGGTACGACATCTAGAATTTTTTCTATTAATGAATATTAATATTAGTGTTAATATTAATAGGCATTAATCTTACACATTAATTTTGTCATTGCTTTCTTTGAAACATTTTTTTCCTCTTCCTTTATTAAAGAATGCTGTGCATGTTCAGAGATCCTGAAGACCTATAGTCTCTGTAATCCCATACCTGTGTCTTGGTCCTATCCCCACTAATACACATACTAGGGACAGGCAGTGAACAGAATGTGCCAGGCATGATGTGCTCAGACTGCTTAGCTTGACATGTCACTCAATAAGCATTTATTAAAACACTTACTGTGTGCCAGACGCTGTGCTAAGTGTTGAAAATATAAAGAAAGGCAAAAGAATCCCTGCCCTCAAGGAGCTTACAATCTATGGGGGGAAGACAACAGACAAAATGAAGCTCACAGGCAGAGGAGAGGGGAAAGGAGACTATACCCAGCACAGAGGAGTGACAAGAAACCAGAGGACTGCAGTGGGGCAGGAAATGAAGACGTGGCTGACCTGAGTTTCCACTCTAAATGGAGGCTTTGGGAGAAGGGGACTCTATCCTCCAATGAGAGTGCGGGAGCGACCCTGAGGGCAAAGGATACTGATGAAGTTTGAGTTTTAGGGTTGAAGTGAACTTGCAGCATGAAGAGGTTCCTGATGAAGAAATCCAGGGAAAAGTCCAAAAGTTGGTGGTGCAAGGGATTGCTGGGTCTGGAGTCAGGAAGACCCAAGTTCAAATTTAGCCTCAGACACTTACTAGTTAGTTCTGTGACCCCCAGCAAGTCCCTTAAACAGGTTCCTCCATGAATGAGGATGATAATGGTACCCACCTTGCAGGGTTACTGTGAGGATCAAATGAGATGATGTTTAGTACAGGGCCCAGCACACAGCAGGAGCTATTTAAATGCTTATTTCCTTCCCCCTTCCCAGAAAAATACATATATGTTGTGGGACTGGTATAAGGGGAAGTGTCAAAAAACAGCGGGGGCAGGCTAGGTGGCACAATGAAAACAGTACTAGGTCTGGAATCAGGAAGACCTGAGTCAAATCCAACCTCAGACCTTTATTAGCAGTGTGACCCTGGGCAAGTCACTTAACTCAGTTTGCCTGTTTTCTCATCTGTAAAATGAGCTGGAGAAGGAAATGGCCAAGTATCCCGTATCTTTTTCAAGAAAACCCCAAATGGGATCATGAAGAGTCAGGCATGACTAAAAAATGACAAAACAAAATAAAAAACAAGAGCCTGTTTCCCCAAGACAACACTGAGATTTAAACACAGGTTTACTTGTCATTTACTCTGGTTTTTAATGTAATGAGAATTTGATGGGAAAAATTTAAGCTCCGGGCAGTGACCAGCTTTTAATTTGAACTAGATTCATGTCGGCAATATTTAAGGGGAGAAGGAGGTATTCATTCTTTTTGTTTGTTTGTTTGTTTTTTGGAGGGCAGTTGGGGTTAAGTGACTTGCCAAAGGTCACATGGCTAGTTTTTGTGTGTGTGTGTGTGTGTGTGTGTGTGTGTTAAGTGTCTGAGGCCAGATTTGAACTCAGGTACTCCTGACTCCAGGGCCGGTGCTCTATTCACTGCACCACCTAGCCACCCCAGGACATATCATTTTAATCTGATATCCCTCTTGGAGATAGGTGTAGTAAGGAGCACGGATACAGGCTCTATTCTTCTCCAGTTTCCCTCAGGTGGAAACCACTGTCTCCCTCCGAAGGGGTGATTCAGCCCCGAGGAATCACAATTAGATAACTGACATGAACATGCATGTCCCACATTTCTGCTAAGTCTCCAAAATTGGAAAGTTTTCATTCTATGGTAGTTTGGAGATTAAGAGTATTTTATACAGTCACATCTATTAAAAACATTGTTCTTAATCTTTTTTTAGGTCAATGTTATATCTGGGTGATTGTAGATAGCAGTTCAGGCTATATTATTCTAATCCAGTTTATTGGCTGAGTTCTCTAAGACATTTTGAAAATTCTATTCGTAGTTTAGGTAGTAGTATGCCAGTAAATATTTAATAACTGGATCCTCCCCCCTCCCCCATGTAGACAGGACATACGGTTAAGTTTAATTTGCATTATGAACACTTTCTCCATTGCTTTCCTAAGTCTGGGCTATCTACAAAACAATCAAGCCTTGATTTGTAATGTTTGCTGATCTTTGAGGTGTAAATGGTCACACTGAAAATTTAACAGTCTTCTCTAAGAGCCAATTTGAACTGGCTCCAGGATACCCCTAAGTATAGAAAGTTATCATAAGTCAATCTATGACAGATAGCAAGGCGCATGCAGAGTTATATGTATAACTGCATAGATGCGTAATTCTAGCTCTCAGGTCATTTCTTGCTAAATATTCTGTTGGTGCTAAGTTTTTGTAATCCAAAGGGATATATTGCATAGTTTCTTTCTTTTTTCTTTTTCTTTTTACTTTTTGGAGGGCAGTTGGGGGTGACGACTCACACAGCTAGTTTTTTTTGTGTGTGTGTTAAGTGTTTGAGACTGAATTTGAACTCGGGTCCTCCTGACTCCAGGGCCGGTGCTCTATTCACTGAGCCACCTAGCTGCCACAATATTGCATAGTTTCTACATAATTTTCTTATTTTATGTGTATTGAAAATTAATAATAACAATCATAATAGTAGTAAGCATTTATATAGTACTTTAAATCATTATCCCCATTTTACAGATGAAAAATTGAGACTAAGAGAGTTTAAGCAACTTGTCACAGTATTTGAGACAGGATTTGAATTCAGATCATTCTGACTCCAATTCTAGCACTTCTAGTCACTGTATCATTATATCACATTAGCTTCCCATTAAAGCTGGGTTCCTAAAGGATAATTCTTCTGTAACTCTTGGTGGTTATGATCTGGTTATGGGTTGGCCATTTAAAAAAAAAAAATTCCGCTGACTCAGACATTTGTTCATTGCTTCTTTGTTGGCTGAGTTCTTGTCAATATCACAGAAAGAAGGCCTTTAGATTTCACTCTTGAATCTTAGCCATTTCATAGGCTTCATCTGCAGGTAAAATTTCTAGTTAAGATTCAGGGAATCCAATGACCTCTCTACCTGTTATCAGCCTTTACTGTTGTTTTGTGGATTTGGCTTGCTCCAATAGACCAGACCAGCCTGGTTTCACCTGAGTATTGTGCTGTCCAATCGGAATGGAGTTCACAATAATGTAGCTGAGGCTGACTCTGTTTTTGTTGTTTGTTCTTCCTTTTCAGAGGAGGACCTTGACATCAGGGAGGTGATGCCATGACTTGCAAATGAATTGGATTTAAATGAAGGAGGGCTACACAAAGTCACCAACCTCACTTTCTCCTCCAGAGCCATCTGGGTCCAATGGCAAGATATCAGGATGACTGGAGATGACCCTGCATGAAGTGGGAGACCTTTGCTTTTTTAAGCTAGGGCTTTTAACAGGTCTCAGTTTGACTGAGGCAACACCCATTCAGTGCTTAAGGCAGGTTGACTCTAAATGTTTAAAGCCAGCTCATCAGGGTATCAAAGCAGCCCCCAAACCCCCTCTGTATTTCCTTCTCAAGCCAGAGGAGGCAGCAGAGAGCCACAAGTACTTACAAAAAGCTTTGCCTTTCTCCAACTCTAGGGAGTGCTGAAGGGTAATGGCTCTTGGGGAACCTCTTGGACAATAAAGTCTATATTGACCAGTCAGGAATCATTCAGTGGAAGTCTTTTTATCAGTTCCATGGAAAATGCCATCCACTTGCAGAAAAAAGAATTGATGGTGTCTGAATGCAGATGGAAGCATACTTTTCTTGCTTTCTTTGTTCCTGGTTCTTTTGGTCTGCACTTTCTTTTTCAACATGGCTAAAATGGAAATGTTTTGCATAACTAAAAATGTATAATCTATTTCAAATTGTTTGCCTTCTCAAGGAGGGAGGAGAAGAAGGAGGGAGGGAGAGAATTTGAAACTGAAAACTTAAAAAAAAGAATGTTAATTTTTTATTTATATGTAACAGAAAAAAAATTTTAAAATGAATGAAATTTTTACATGTAATTGGGAAAAATAGAAAAACTGAAAAAAATGTCTTTTGTCAGCTGACTCCTAACTGCCTCAGTTTTTCTTCCCTCTCCTCCCTTCCACTTCATTTCTCTCAGGTCCTTCTTCCTCTCTGATTGCCCTGTATTCAATGGCTCAAATGAGACTTCTGACTCTCAGTGACTCACCTGCTGTTAAAGAAGTCCCAGCCTCCCACATTTCCCTCATCAAGTTGACAATCCTTTTTAAAGCATACCTCAGTCCCCAGATATTTATATGCTTTTTCATTTTTTTTAGTTTTAGTCATAAAACACATATATGCAAATTAGCCAAGATAATCATGCTGCATGTAACTTTGAAGGCTTCAAAACACAGTCATTTATCTCTTCCAAGCCCTTGATGCTTTTCTTTTCATTCAACTTTTCTAGCTTTAAAAAAAAAAGCTTTGTCTTTTTCTAGTACTCTACCTTGTTAACAAACAGATCAAAATCCTTACATCTGAACCACAGATATTTTCTTCAACACTGTCCAAATCTCATCTGAAAGTTATTTCTCCACATGCATATATTATGAGTATATAATAAAATGAAGTTCTTTTGGTGTGCATATCAGGCATCAAAATATTCATCCATAATAGCAATGATATCTACCATCATTTGACAATCAATATATATTCCTTCACACACACACACACACTCATACACACACATTTTTTTCTGTCTTTTTCATCACTAAATGCTCTTTATGAAAAGGACCACAAAGAGAGGATATTCCTTATAACAGGCAGGCTCATGACTGCTGGTTAAAATTGTGCCCATCACATGCCCACATGCATTAGTTAATTATTTTTTTAAATTTTTTTTCTTTTTTTGGAGGGGGAAGGCAGGACAGTTGGGGTTAAGTGACTTGCCCAAGGTCACACAGCTAGTAAGTGTTTAGTGTCTGAAGCTGGATTTGAACTCAGGTCCTCCTGACTCCAGGGCCAGTGTTCTATTCACTGTGCCACCTAGTGGCGCCCCCATTAGTTATTTTTAAAAACAATATTATGATTTATTTATGTAATTACTTGGTTATTCAGCACAAAGAGGAGAAGACCACCCCATTCACTGGTCTAGGTGTTGCTACTTGTACTAGATATGTAATTAGCACGAGGACATGCACCTCTGAATTGAGGACTCCTTGGAGACTGCATGTTCTGTTAATAGCTGATGCTGCCTCCTTGGAAACCCTTGCCCTTTGACTATAAGAGAGGAGGGGCAGCGGGTTTCCTCAGTTTAGGGCCAATATCCTGTGTGTTCCTATACACGATAATGTCATTGAATTTCATAGCATATGACAAGAGCAAGAAGCCGAGGCCTGGAGCCAAGTATGCTCAATGGGACTGCTGCTTAAGAAGGGGACCACATAGTGGGACTTGTGGGGTCCTACCTGATCCTCTGTAACTTTCAACAAATATCTCTAGTCTTGCAACTGTGTGTCTCTCTCTTATAGCAGGGGCCAGCAAACTGCTTAGTCTAGGTGGGGAGCAAATCTGGTTCACTTTGTGTACCTCCTCACAAACTGAGTGATTTTTACCTTTTTAAAGTAAAATTGTATTTAAAAAGGTAAAAACCATTCTTAGCTTGTGGGACTGTACAAAACTAGGGGCTGAGATTTGGTCTCATAGTTGGTAAGTTGCTGACCCCTATATAATTCCTAGTACCATATAATTAAACATATGTAATAAGGATAATAGTAATAGCAATAAAAATGATAAATAGCATATGGCACTTCAAGGTTTGCAAAGCGCTTTATAAGCATTACTTAATTCTATCCTCACAACACATCTGGGAGGCGGGACGCTCTTAAATGAGGCAGATGGTGGTGAAGTGACTCACTCAGGTTCACACAGCTAGCAAGCAGTGATCACCTGCACTTTCAATCTAAAAAACATGATATTTATGAGTCATCTCTTTACTTTCACTTCCTGATTCCAGATACTCAGTGGTTTGATTGGATGCCCCTTCCAACAACCTTTTTCCTCCCATGTGGATTGTGTAATTATTAGCAAAATAACAAGACTTCTTATCATAGAATAGAAAAATAACAGTTTACTTAGAATAGCAAACATTCTAATATCAAGAAAACATATAATCTGCCATCACTCCCCAGTTCCCCAAGCAAACCACCTGTTTTCTTCCAGAGGTTTTGAGGTCTCAGGCCCACATTCAGTTCCAAGCCCAAGGCTAAAATAAAGAAGCTGGAAACATGAGGATAGTAATTTTCCCATCTCAGTGGAACCACAGAATCTTTAGGATCATGAGGCCACTGAGGCTTGGCACAAAAGCCCTGCTATTACATGGGAGGTATGGCTCACGTGGTGCCTGGAAGAATGTGGGCCACAGGGAACTTGCAAAGTAGACATCAAGAGGACTTTGGCAGGAGGGGAGTAGGGATCTATTCTGTTCACCCTAATATTTTTCTTACCCCTTCCAACTTTGCATCTTCTTTCTCCTCCTCTTTCACCATTGTCTCTCTGATCCAGTAGTCTTCAAAACTTACTCCTAGAAATGTCATCATGTTATTTTCTGGCAGGTGAAATCTGAAATAATTGAAGAAGCAAAGATTTGATCTTCTAAGGATATCAATTTATTAAGCAATGGGTGTCAAATTGGGAATAAGTCTCCTCAACTTGGCATTGGACCACAAATACAGGGGGAAGACAGATTTTATGCATTTAAAAACAATTAACAGGATATAAACCAGGATACAAGATTAAGTCATCTGATTTCTAATTGGAGGAAAGATTAGGGACTTTCCAAGTTGGGAGGGAGAGAATGAACAGGTGCAATTTCCTGAAATCAGAAAAAGAGGGGTCCTACTCTCCACCCCCACCCCAGTGTCTGTATTGAATTAAAGGAACATGAAAACAGTAACAATAATAACTGATTGACCAGTAGTGGGTCAGTTTTCAGATAAGACATATGCATTGCTTGAGATGGACAATTGTGAGAAAGCTCCTTTCATCAGTCTTTGGATTTGACTGGATTTCTGGTCAACATAACCTAGGTCCTGAGTTAAGCATTAAAGGTAGTCCAGCTTCCTAGTCACACAGAATAGATTCAAACAATGCAAAAAAGTTTTCTCAAAATTTCCATTATCAAATAAAGCTTTCTCACAAGACAGAGATTGTGGGGCAGTTAGGTGGTTCAGTGAATAGAGCACCTCAGCTTGGCACTGGACCACAGTGGGTTACTTTCCTCAAGAGGACTTGAGTTCAAATACAGCCTTAGACACTTGACACACTTACTACCTCGGCCAAGTCACTTAACCCCAATTGCCTTGCCCCGCCCCCAAAAAGACAGAGATTGAACTAAACCCATAATTGAATAGAAAGGGAACTGAGCTAGATTCAGAATTGTATCACAAGATGGAGTCAGTGTGGTTCACTCAATTCCCACAATTTATACCCCAAAGCTTTCTGGTAGATGTAGTTCAGAGATTTTTTCCCCAAAGTCTTCTGGCAGGAAACCAAACTCTTATACATGATTTACATGACACGAAGACTTGTGGAACACTCATGGCTGTTCTTTGAAGCAGATTCTCCCACCTCCATCCCCAGGGGCCTAGGATGCAAAGCTGTGAATGCCGAAGCTGGGGAGCATCCCCGAGGGAGGGCTGCACCTGACTACGAATTTGAGACTTTCTAGCCTTGTGGCAAGAAGCAGGAAGTACATGCAAGCTCCCCCTCTTAACTTTCTACTTTGTGCTTTGGGATAAGTTCCTGTGTTTCTCCATTTCTGACTCCTGGTTCTGAAATTCTTGGCTGAAGGGACATGACAAGACTCTTGTTCCAGTGAGTTAACTGAGGGTTACTCTCCTTGTCCTGGTTTGCCCCCACCTCAGGAGGCTTTGTAGGACTTTGCCCCCACACAGATTTTCTGTCAGGCTGGGAACCACAATTTCCTTCACAAAACCAGCAACCATGACCCAATCTCTTTCTTTGTAAAACAAGGGGGTTGGATTAGAGGAATTTTAAGAATTCTTCTGGCAATAAATAACTCCTGACTTCTACTCTAGTGTTCTTTCTATTTAAACACATTACCTCTCAAAGTAGTTTCCCTGCAGGGCAATGCTCCAGAGAAATAGGAAACAGAGGAAGGGCCTTGACCCAAGAGATTTGTTTTCTCTATCAGAGATTTTCAACTCCTGCACTGAATTTGGAGTCTGGAAAACCTGGGAATGATTGCCGATTCAGCTACTTGACAGCTGTGTGACCTTGGGTAAACCACGTAAACTCTCTGAGCCCTGGACCCTTCATCACAGAAATTATGACACTTGTGCTACCACACTCACAGACAGAATTGTTGTGAAGAAAGCATTTTGGAAATTGGAAAATATTAAAGAAGTAGCATGGCTTAAGGGGACAGCTAGGTGGTGCAGTGTTCAAATGTGATCATAGACACTTACAAGTGGTGTAACCCTGGGCAAGTCACTTAACCCCCGTTTGCCTCAGTTCCTCAATTGTAAAATGGGGACGAACTAGAGAAGGAAATGGCAAACCAGTTCAATATCTTTGCCAAAAAAGTTGGATATAATTCGACAACAATTAGCATGGTTTAATGGATAGGGAGTACTTTTGAAGTTGGGGAGACATGAATTCAAATCCCATCTCTGATCCCTACAGGTGTGTGACACAGGGCTAAGCAAGCCCAAGCAGATTCTAAGTTGGGAGTGTGAATCATTTTGGGCCTCCCACCACCTGAGAAAGGCCTAAAACATGCATTGACCAATTGGGAGAAAGACATTTTGGACCACATCGTGCTTTTTGTGCTCTGGCATAATAGATATGCTTTGTTTTCTGAGTGAACCCAAAATGCCCCTTCCTGTGTCAGCAACTACAAGGCCAGATGAAGCTGACCAGGAGCATTCTTCTGTTTATAGCTGCCAAGGACAAGGAGCCTTGAACCAGACACTATCTTGAATAATGGTTTGTTTCTTATGTCATGTTAATAATAAAGAAAATACAGACATCCTGGACCTATAATTTCAATTGACACCCTGATATTCTCTTATCTTATTGTATTTACAATCTATCCTATTAAGAAATTCCTTTCTCACATTATGGTTAAACGTATATGGAGACTATAATTTTGGCTGACACAGGCATCCTGAGTTGGGATTGCTCTAAGTGAATAAAATGTCTCCTTCAGCTCGTTTACTTCTGAGTTCCGAATTATTTTCTGACTATATCATGCATGATTCTCTGGCTTACTAAGAATAAATAAGCACGTTATAGCACATGTACAGCTGATTCTGTTTGTTGCTTGGTCAAATCTTTGGTAAGGGGAAACCCATTCTTTTTGCTCTTTGGACAAACTTCTGTTTGTTTCTTTGGACCAAAGGTTTGGTAAATAGTTGACAGGAATAGCTGCCAATTGACTTAGTAATGGGAGTTTCTTAGCTCCACCTGGTGGTTAAATTTAAGTGAATGTGGAGATGGATGCATTAGTGTGTTTTGTTATGATGAACTTCAAAAAAGCTTCAGGTGCAAGTGTAGGAGCATTATACTACATATAAACATTGTATTATGTTATATACGTTATATTACATACAAACATCTATATGCATATATATATATTGCATATCACAGCAGCACTTTTGTGGTACTAAAGAATTGGAAATAAAGCAGGTATTCATCAATAAGAAAGTTCTCACTTATTACTATAATGATAAAGAAATGACGATTATAAAAAGTACAGAGAAGCATGGAAAAGCATAAGAATTGATGCTGCACGAAGGAAGCACAATGAGCAATACAATACACACAATAGCTAAAGCAATGTGAATGGGCAAGCAACAGAGTAGGTGACTCAGTGGAGAGAGCGTCCAGGCCTGGAGTCAGGAGGGTCTGAGTTCAGATCCAGTCTCAGATACTTACTAGCTCTATGACTCCCTTAACCCTGTTTGCATCAGTTTCTTCATTTGCAAAATGAGCCGGAGAAGGAAATGGCAAACCACACCAGGCTCTACCAAGAAAACCCCAAGTAGGGTCACAAAGAGTTGGATCCAACTAAAATGACTGAGTAACAAAACAGTACATACATATACGTTATAATTATCCTCCCTTCTGAGAGGTGAGAAAGGTGACAGGCTCAGGAGCTTGGAGGGTGCTCAAGATTTACATTCCTGGCAGTCTGACCTGAACCTTTGTTATGCATGAGAGAGAGATTGAGACCTAGACTGACTCAAGAGAAAAAAAAGATTTCCATGGATATGCAAATTCTTATGCTAAGGACCTAGTTGTGTCTCAGGGCAGAGAGAACTATGAAAATATTGAGCCAATGAAGAAAGTAACCCATGCTGGAAATGTAGTTGTGGGAATGAGACCTTGTTTTACCAGTCCTTAAAGACAGCAGAGAGAGTTTCACAGGACCTGTGGCAAGTAGGAGAAGCTGAGAAGGCCCAGTCTCTATACTAGACCCTGTGCTATGTCAGATACATATCTCTGGCAGATTGATAATGCGCATAGGAGTCACAGAATGACCACCAGGGGTCCTAGCTTTGCCGGTGAATTCCTAGCTTTGATGACTGATAGAATATAAGGGGGCCACTCTGAGCGCCCATACCAACTAATTGCTAAAGAGGAGGATCTAATGAGGAGAGAAACTCCAGAGACCATCCATTCATACTACTACCTCCATGGATGGCCTCATAGTTCTTCTGGTCCCCTCTTTTCCCTCTGAACAAACATGACTCTCCCCTATTTCCCCAGAGGTCCCTATGTCTCCTTAAGACTGATATAGAAGTTTTCTTTCTTTTTTTTTTATCATATTGACTAAAGGTCTATCAATTTTTTTGGCTTTTTCATAATACCAACTCTTAGTTTTACTTATTAATTCAATAGTTTTCTTGAATTCAATTTTATTAATCTCTTCTTTGGTTCTCATTATTTCTAACTTAGTATTTAGTTGGGGATTTTCAGTTTTTTTTTCTAGCTTTTTCAATTGCATGCCCAATTTATTGATCTCCATTTTTTCTAATTTATTCACATATGCATTCAGGGATATAAAACTTTCCCTAAGAACTGCCTTTGCTGCATCCCACAAGTTTTGGTATGTTGTCTCATTATTGTCATTCTCTTGAATGAGGTTGCTGATTGTTTCTATAATTTCTTGTTTGACCCACTCATTCTTTAGGATTAAGTTATTTAGTTTCCATCTAGTTTTTCGTCTATCCTTCCACGATCTTTTATTACATATAATTTTTATTGCATCATGATCTGAGAAGGATGCATTTAATATTTTTGCCTTTCTGCATTGAATTGTGAGGTTTTTATGCCCTAGTACATGGTTAATTTTTGTGTATGTGCCATGTACCGCTGAGAATAAGGTATGTTCCTTTTTATTCCCATTCAGTTTTCTCCAGAAGTCTACCATATCCATCTTTAAGATTCTATTTACCTCCTTAACTTCTTTCTTGTTTGTTTTGAGGTTAAATTTCTGACATAGAAATTTTAAGGACCTATATCCCCCCAGTCCCATCTAATAGCTCAACTCAGAGACCCTCAACCCTTCTATGAACTCCATATTGATCGCAGACAGAATTTTCTGCACTATCACATATATCTGTGACGTGGTTTGCATGTTTAACAACAAGGAAAATATTTTGCTGGTAAATATTTAGCAATAAGCTCTGTGGAAAAATGTATGTAAGATACACTCTTAAATTTAATCTACATTATAATCAATATAAAATTGCTTGCCTTTTGAAGGGGCAGCAGGGGCAGGAAGGGCAGGAGGGAAGAAGAGAATTTCAAACTCAAATTAAAAAAAAATTAAATGTTTAAATTTTTATTTACATGTAATTGGAAATTTTTTAAAAAATAAAAATATATTTAAGTTTAATCTGCATTATTAAGATTTTCTCCATTATTTTCTTTATCTAGACAATAATAAAACAATAAATCAAGCCCACACTTGTAACAATTGCTGATTTCTGAGATGAATCTTCTGTATTTGTTCACACTGAAAATTTAACAATCAGTTCTCATGAGCCAATAACAGTTATTATATCCATTAACCCCAGAAACTTTGGTAAGATTCAAACACGTGTCAAATAGCAACCTTTCAGAGACCATAACTCCCATTAAGGATGAAGAGGTAAAATATCCATCTGTGTGTGGCCCTTTGGGCTGGGATGCCCTTAAAGGAGAAACATAAGGTTGGAACGAAGGCCAATCTCCTGGCACCCTTCCCATTTTCTGGGCAGAGGCTGGTCTAGAGGTTGATTTTTTTCTGTTTGGCTCCAGAAGACAAAAATAAGGGAAATAACTGGAACTCATAGAAAGACAGATTTAAGTTCAATGTAAGGACAACAATTCAAATCATTCCTTTCTCAAAAAGGAATGAGCCAACTCAGAAGGTGGTCCTTTCTAGGGGGTGTTACAATGAAGGCTGCATAGCCACCTGGGGATCCCTTCCAGCTGGGAAATTCTATAACCGTATGATTCACACTGACATGGACCCTGCAGTTTTGTGGACCCATGGTAGGGGATCCATCTTGAAGGGGTTGAGGTCTCTGGGGGCAATGCTTATCATGTATTTCCATGTTATTCTTGGTCACCTTTTGAGGAACACTAAGATATTCTCTCATTTTAAGGTAACCCAGGCCTCACCCCATTTCTGTAATTCCTCACTCAGCCCCTTTTCTGGTAATGTCAAACCAAATCTAGTCAAGTCAAACAGAGACTCTGGGTTTCTGCCCTGCACAATGACTCCCCGCTAATTCCACCAGGACCCTCACTCATATACATGCTGTGGGACCCAACTGCTGAGAAGGGAGGTGAGGTGAGCTCACCCAGGCCCTAACCTAATCATCCAAGTCCTAGTGAGACATTTAGCAAAGCATCATCTCCACATCAACCTCCCCTTTTCTGTATCTCCTCTAGGCTTTTCCAGGCCCCTTGTTGTTTTTTCCTACTCTCTGTATTTTATTCAACCCTTTCTGCTCCTTCCTTTCTGACTGTCCTCCAAAGCCTTTGTCTCCTAAGCTCTACTTCTGTCCCCACAGGCTCCTGGATGAGCCTCTCCTGAGGCTGGAGAAGCCTGCATTCTACATATAACCTCCCCCACGAGCCCTTGCCTTGGGACTCTTGCAGTCCCAAGGTTGTAGGATGGTGGCTGCTAGTGATGGGAAGTGAGTCAGAAAGTCTTGATTACAATATAATAACAATGACAATACCATAGCTAACATTTATATGGTATCTACTATGTGACAATTACTGTGCTAAGCACTTTACAATAATTATCTCATTTGATCTTCATAATAGTACTGCGAAGTAGGGTGCTATTATGATCCTCATTTCATAGTTGAGGAAACTGAGGCAGACAGAGGTTAAGTGACTTGCCCAAGGTCACACAGCTAGTGTATGAGGCTTGATGTGAACTTGGGTCTTCCTGGCTCCAATCCCGGAGCTCTATCTATTGCTCCCCCTAGCTAGCCCCACTTCCCCGTACTACCTCTGTTCCCAGGTTTCTCCAGCAGAACAGCACTCGGGTGGCAACAGATCATTCAGTGGAAACACCCGCACCGCAAGTATCAGGCTCCAGAAATAGCTATGGCAAAGCCGTGAAGACTCTTTCCCAGAATTCAGCAGATTGGTGACATGGGGCTTTTGAGAGAGATTTTTGGAAAGAAGGAGGAGTATCCATCCTGCTGATTTCTGTGAGAGGAGCAGGTTGGGATGAAAGGGGTCTGAGTGATACCCTGTGTACACCAGGTGACCTCCCCCATAGTCCCTTAGCCTTGGTACCCTTGCAGATGGGGACGTAGCATGGTGGCCATCAATGATGGGGGATGAGCCAGAGAGACTGCCAAGAGCTGAGAGTGTGGAATGGTGAGACTGAGGTACTGAGCCCATGGGTTTAAGAGAAGGTTCCTTGTCCAGGTCGTTTGATTTCTGCTGGTCTTTCCTTCTAGAGAAGAGGAGGAGTCTAAGAGAAAAAGAAAAGGATTTTTCTGGATTTTCTGAATTTTTCTGGTAAAAATTTTGTTCCTTCTTGCCATTTCTAGTCCTTGTAACGTGGGGACTGGTCAGTGGGAGTTCCATCTGTTAAGTGTGCTCATTGTTTTGCCTGCTGTGATCTCCCACATGGAAGCTTGGGTAAACCTGTTTCCTGTGCAGGGGAAGTGCCCTGCCCCCCAACTCAGAACATGTGCAAGTATTCTCTGGTGGTTTCTTGTCCTTTCACTGCAAGGAGAGAAAAGACTTTTCTGTGGGCTGCTGAGATCAAACCAAACATGCATACAAAAGATTCCCATTGGGGTAACTCTTCTGTTCTCTGGTTGCATTGGAGTGCAGAGGACCAAGAACTGTGGGGCTCCCAGGGAGCTGCCCCCCTGGGAATCTGTCATATGCACAATCAGTGCTGGCTCAGCAGCTCCTTCCTGGTTCCCTTGGTTGGATCTTCTGCCAAGTCATGCCTATTAATCGTGAGTGTTTGAACTCAAGTTCTAAGTGAGGGAGATAACATACAAGTAACTATATATAGACAATTATAGGCCAAGTCCTATGCCACAGACAAGAGGTGCTCCTAAGAGCCAGCTAGGTGATGAAATACAGTACTGGGTCTGGAGTTCAAATCCAGTCTCAGATACTAGCTGTGTGACCTAGGGCAAGTCACTTAACCTCTATTTGCTGCAGTTTCTTCTATTGTAAAATGGGGCTAACAGTAGCACCTATTTCCCAAGGTTGTCATGAAGCTCACTTGAGATAATATTTGATGCCTGGCACACAGTAGGCACTTAATAAATGCTTGTTTCTTTCCTGCTGTGTCTGATGTGAGCCCAAACCAGGATTCAATCTTGTCTTTTTACCCAGGAAAGGAAAAAAAACAACAACTTCAAACCAGACCTTTAACCACAACCAGAAATGAATGACACACCCAGACATCAAAGTGGCTGCTCAGTCCGTGTAGAACTAAGCAGAGATGGAGAAAACAGGAAGCAGAAAACAGATGTAAAGTTGGAAGACAGGGAAAGCAGTGTCTTGAAGGGGTATGTGGGGAGACGGGGGAGGGGGAAAGAGCAGAACAGACCAGAGTGGAATCTAGAGTTACTACAGGGGGGCAGATCTGCAGGAGAAATGAGGCAGGGAGACAGGATGTGTGTGCTGCTGTCAAGCTCTTCTCCTGCTCTGTCTGCATCCCCTCTGGCAGAGCCAGGGGAGAGGAGGAGAAGGAGGAGGTGCAGGGGGATTTTAGGAAGGGAAACTACACACTGGTATCTGAACATAATCTAGAATGTGCTACAGCTCCTGCAGAGAAAAAACTGATGGAAAACAGGTAGGCAGACCCCTGTTCAGGGACAGGAGGGGATAGACTCAAGAGACATGGGGTGAATCTCTTCCCTTTCTCCTTCCTACAGCAACCTGTTGTAGTTCAGGCTTCAGTGCTGTCCAACTCTTCATGACCCCATGGGGTTTACTTGGCAAAGTACTAGAGTGGTTGGCTGTTTCCTTCTCCCATTTTACAATTGAGGAACTGGGTGTAAGACAAACACAGCACACAGGAGGGCTGCTAGCACAGGTTCACTCTTGATCTGGTCAGACAGGAAAGACACTAAGAAGGGGTTAATAATCTTAATTTATTCTAGTCTAGCCTCTCAGAAGAAGATTGCTGATAAAGGGGACACAAACTCCCTATAGCATTTCCCAATCACCCTTCCCACAGGGGCCGGTGAGAGGTGGGGCAACTACCTCTATGTCTCGATAGGGTCAGTGGAGACAGGCATGACTTATGCTTCCCCCTTAATCCCCTCAAGCCTCAGTGGGGTCCGATTGAGGCAAACACAGATTCCCCCCCAAGCCTTGATGGGGGCTGATCAAGGCACACAGCGTTCCAGCTTGTGCACTCAACCCTAAGGTTCCCCCTAAGCCTCAATGGGGGCCAGTTGAGGCACACACAGCCTTTGTGCATTCAGCCCTAAGGTTCCCCCCAAGATTCCCCATACACTGACCACTCCCAACCTGCTTTATAGGGGCAGCAGACAAAGAAGGCATATCACCAGCAACAGCCTCAAAGTCCACATCACGTCATCCCTGTATCTCACTGCACAGTCACAGTGGATGTTTACATTATTAATCATTATATAATGCTACACATTATATATTATACATTATATAAGCATGGTGGACATGTTTTGAACCATAACTGTGGGAACTCATGTCTAATATCTGGGAACAAGAGATTGTTATGGCTATGGATCCTGGGAAACTGAACTCTAAGAAATAATAACAAAAATTCTTTTTACACACACAAAAATCCACCTTACTTACACTGGGGTTAAGTAACTTGACCAGGGTCACACAGCTAGTAAGTGTGTTAGGCCACAATTGAACTTAGGCCTTCCTGCTTCCAAGCCTGGCGCTCTATTCACTGTGCCATCTACCTAGTATTATGGGAAACAGAGAAGGCTCTGCAGAAAAAAAGAAAGAAATGTGTGGGAAAAATAAAGAAAAAAAAGAGTACGGAAGAATGATTTAGGTGAGTCCCTCTGGGACCCTGTTACTACTCCCAGCACTTTGAAAAGCTTGGTGATCCTTTCTCTCAGGCCCTTGGCTCCATAGCACTTCTTTAGCACATTCTCTCATTTCTTCTGGCCCTGGCAAAGCATATCTTCTCTCTTTTAAACATCCTGAATTTTTATATTCTCTTCAACTATTCTGTTTCATTTTTAAAAACCCTTCTAGCTGGTGAGCTCCGTTCTTCCCTCCATGGACTATGCCAGAAGACTCTCCCAGCCCTAGTTACGTATGGATGCTAAACAGAAAAGTATCTCACCCACTTCTGAGGCCCCAGTGTTCTCCAGACTGACTCTCTATCCCCTTCTTTTTAGAAAATAAAAGATAACTCTGATCTTTTTTCCTTGATTATCCAGGAAAAGAACCAAAGTATAAATGCCCAAGAGACATAAATAGGCAGTTTTCAGAAGAAGAAATCAAAGCTACAATAGTCACAATAGTCTACAATGCTCCAAATCACAAATAATTAGAAAAATGCAAATGATCATAGTGGCTAACATCATAGAAAAAGATAATGACAAATGTTGGAGGGGAATGTGGGAAAATAGGGACGCTGATGCACTGTTGGTGGAACCGTGAACTAGTCCCACCACACCCATATGAACAAAAATATTTATGGCAGCTCTTTTTATGGTGGCAAAGAATTGAAAATTGAGGGAATACCCATTAATTGGGGAATGGATGAATAAGTCATGGTATATATATGTGATGGAATATTATTGTGCTGTAAGAAATGATGAGGGGGATGGCTTCAGAAAGACCTGGGAAAACTTGAGGGAACAGAGTAAAGTAAGCAGAACCAGGAGAACAATTCACCCAGTCACATCATCATTGTAAAGATGAGCAACTGTCAAAGACTCAGTAGCTCTGATCAACACAATGCTACATACACCACAATTCCAGAGGATTTATTATGAAAAATTATATCTATCCCCAGAGAGACAACTTAAGGCTCAGAAAATAGATTGAAGCATATTTCTCTCTCTCTGTCTCTGTCTCTGTCTCTCTGTCTCTCTGTCTCTGTCTCTGTCTCTCTGTCTCTCTCTCTCTCCCTCTGTTCAGAATGTGGCTAATGTAGAATTATACTTTGCATGACTTCATATGAGTATTGTATTTCATATTGGGTATCATATTTCTTGCCTTTTCAATGGGTGGGGGAGTGTTGGAAAGAGGGAAGGAATTTGAAACTGAAAATAAAATAACTGTTTTTAAAGAGAAAGAAGGACCAAAGGAGAAGTATAGATGGTAACATGCCCCAGGCATTAAAAAAAGAAAAAAGGTTTTGGTCAATGTTGGGGGGGGGAGGAGAAGGAAAGGGAAATATTAAGGAAACTATGGAAATAAAGTTTGAAGACAAATAATCTATTCCAGCCAAATCCCTCTTAGGTTAGATGTAAGTTTGGGTCAGAACCTTAATTCTAAAACTTATCCTTTTCTCAGATTTTGCATTTTAGAGTTAGAAGAGACTGGAGGGTTATAGGATAGGCCATTTAAAGCATGAAGGAAACTTAGAGATCTTCTATATGCTTTTATCTGGTAAAAGAGAATATTGAGGCCCAGATAAGGGGATTTACTCAAAGTCACAAAAATAGCGAGTAGAAGATCTGGGACTTGAACCCAGATCCTCTGGTACCTAAATCCAATGCTCTTTCTACTACACCATAAAGCATCTGATCATCTAGTCCAGCAACCCAATTCATGCCATCACCTCTCTAAAATATCTCTGCTGGCTCTGCTCAAAACACTGACTTCCCCAACTTCCATTCATTTCAAAATGTCATCCTCCTTTCTCATGCCTGAAAAGAGACCCCTCCAACTGTAGACCCATTAAAATATTCCTGCTCCTTTCAAGCCCAAACTCAGGAGCATTCCCCACAGTCCCTCCAACTAGAAGTGAAAATTCCCCTCTTTAAGCTCTTGGGAGATATACTTTTATTTCTTCTCTTTTCTTAACAATTTTTTAACTTGTGGGCTGCCTGTGCATTTGGTGGGTATCCCCTGGGATGCTTCCTCAGGTGATGCCTTCCTTAAGTCTACAAAAGGCATCTTGAGAATGTATCTGAGCTGCCCTCCAAGATGATGCAAGTCACCAGTCAAGTGGTCTTAGCTGGCACAGTAGAGCCTTCTAAAAGGTTGCAGTTTCCCCAATGGCCAGTAGAGGTCACTCAACTGCAAACACCTTAGATGATGACTCCTTGCTTCTTTCTACTAAGCCTAAAGGCTTCTGGTCCAGGTTCGATATTGATCTATAGGACAGGGCTTTTTAAATCTTTTATTGTGTGTCCTGGGCTCATCTGCCAGTCTCACGAAGGCTAAACACCTCTTCTCAGAATAATGATTTAAATACACAAACTAAAATAATAAAGGAAACCAATTATACAGAAACAATTATATAAATTTTATATATGTGTATATCAAATATATGTGTGTATACAAGTTCACAAATATATTTAAATAAATATATTAATATCAAATTATATATTACAATTATATAAATTACATGTGGTACATAATTATAATTATATTTTGTAATTATATAAATTATAATTATGTTAAACAATATATTTAAATAAATACATATTTAAGTTCACATTAAAAACTTGATTTTGAGGTTATGTCAAAATATGCTTAGAATTATTTTTTGAAAGTATGAAACTCTAAACCAGATGTGTCACATATGTTGCCCACAACACTCTCTTGAATGAGGCCTGATCCAGATTGGAATTGGGAAATATTTTGCAAAATAAATTTTTGTTGCTGTTCAGTCACATCTGACTCTTTGTGACTCCATTTGGTGTTTCCTTAGCAAAGATACTTGGAATGATTTGCCATTTCCTTCTCCAGTTCTTTTTACAGATGAGGAAATTGAGGCAAAATAGGGTCAAGTGACTTGTCCAGGGTCACACAGCTAGTAAGTATCTGAGGCTGAATTTGAACTCAGGAAGATGATTCTTCCTGACTCCAGGAAGCCTGGGGCTCTATCCACTGCTCCACCTAGCTGCCTAACAAAATAAATCAAAATACAATAAAGCAAAGATAATGTCACATTTTAAAACTAAACATGCAACCTTCTGGGATCTTTACATAGGGATTAGTGACTCCTATTTCTATATGAGTTTGACACCACTGAGCTAAAGAGTCAGCACTGTGTAGTGAGTGGCTAGAGGGCTGGCCTTGAAACCAGGCAGACCTGGGCTTTTGCCCTACCTCTGACACATAAGGACTGTGGAACCCTGGAAAGTCATGTCAACTCTCAGCATTCTAGACAATTCTCTATGAGGAAAAAGTTGGAGAGAAAGTGCTGATGATGGAGTGTCCTCACCTATGAGCTTCTTTCCTCCTATGAAAATCTGTGGATCTTCCCCCATTACCACAATTTTCAACATTCACAGAACCTAGGCAATCACCATGTCTTGCAGCTAAGTCATTATTGGGATATGTTGCATTTTAATTTCTCTACCATTCACCATTCCTTCCTCCTTTAGACCATTTTAAATTTAGATTCTCCTCTGATTGTCATCTTCTATGATTTACAGTCAGATAGCATCACCAGGAGACTATTCGTGTTCAAAAGGTAGGGTTTGTGTAAGGGAACAGTTCTGGGATCATGAAGCTGCCCTTTTCCATTCCCTGAATGCAATCTGGTCTATTGACTCATATTGAGTCCTGAGGCTCAAGCACTGTCCATCTGCTTATCTAACATGCATGTACTGGTGGACTAACTGAGTAGGCTGCCCCCTTGCAAATGCATGCAGCCAATAATGCAATTTATTGGGGATATAGCATGTTATGATATTAATGTTAATAATAGTTAACATTTACATTGTGCTTACTATGTGCCAGGCACTGTGCTGTGACCTCTACAATCACCCTCAGAGGTAGGTGCTATTATTGTCCCCATTTTACAGATGAGGAAACTGAGGCAGACAAAGGTTAAGTAACTTGCCCAGGGTCATATAGCTAGTAAGTGTATGAGGTCACATTTGAACTCAGATCTTCCTGTCTCCAAGTAGTCTAATCCATAGAATCACTTTGCTGCCTCTGGACTGGAAGTTTCTTGAGAGCATGGATTGGGTTTTTTATTTGGCCTTTCTTTTGTATCTCCAGCCCTTAGCACAGAATGCTTGCTGATTTGACTATATACTGTTCATTTATTAATTTTTCCCACATAGATTGCTAATTATTTTTTTTTAGTTACTATAGTTCTCATTCCGGAAGTTTTGTAACGTTCTAGGATTTGACAAAATCCATACATATCATCAGCAGAGGCAGTGGAGTATAGTAGATAAGGCACTGGACTTAAAGTTCGGGGTTCTAGGTCCCACTTCAGATACTGTATGACCCTTGATAAGTCATTTAAGCTCTCTAGGCTTGTTTCCTCACCTGCAAAATGAGGTCTGGTCTTTATGGCCTCTGAGGTCCCTTCCAGCTCTATCAGAAATAGAATTTAAATGACCTCAAAACACAAAGTGAATGCCTCTTACATGTGGTTGTGGCACAGGATAACAGTCCACGGCAGCGTGCAATACAACTGGAAAGCACACACCTCTCTGTGTTATCACTCACTTGTACTAATAACCATGATCACTGAGCATAGCCATTTCCTTCACACATCAAATGCTTTCAGGGGGAAGTGTTTAATTATTTTTTTTCGTTTTTTTGTAACAGTGTAATAGTATCTTGGTTTCTCATAAAGTCATTAGCTTCCACTTGCTCCACTCTAATTCTGAAGGAATTATTCTCCTCAGAATGCTTTTGAGACTCTTTCTCCATCTGGCAAATTCAACT
>CM053593.1:199449245-199475532 GCA_028646575.1 Pseudocheirus occidentalis | reverse complement strand
CTTTCTTTCTTTCTTTCTTTCTTTCTTTCTTTCTTTCTTTCTTTCTTTCTTTCTTTCTTTCTTTCTTTCTTTCTTTTCTTTCTTTCTTTCTTGTATCAACAATTTGATAATGTATCTCATTTGCACCCCAAGAGAATTTTGCTTTTGGCAAGCAGTGGTATTGTCATTAACCCTATTTTACAGATCCCCAAACTTCAGACAGCTAAATGATTTGCTAAGGTCATGTAACTTGCTAATCATAGTTAGGGCTGGAACTGGAACCCAGATTTCATAACTCCTTGTCTAGACCTTTCTTTTTTTCTTTCTCATTATACCACAGTACACAAGTCCCTATCTTGTGAAGAATTCAAAATGCCAAACAGAGTTCATATTTGATCTGAAAAGAGATAGGGACCCAATGGTGTTTATTGAGTAGGAAAATGACAGTCAGAAATATGCTTTAGCAAAATCATTTTGGCAGCTGTATGGAGGACCGTGTGGAATAGGGTGAGGCTTAAGGCTAGGACAGCAATTAGGAGACTTGATACAGTCAGGAGAAGAGAGGATTAGTATTAGATTCAACAAGGGCTGGAGTGTGTTGTAAATGTTTAGTAATTGGTTGGGGGTGGGGGCAGATGTAGGACAAACTTTTAAGTTTAATCCACACTATTAACATTTTCTTCTTCACTTTCCTAAATCTAGGTAATCAACTAAAAGATAAATCAAATCCTGAACTGAGGTGTATTAAGGTTTTAAATGTACACACAGAAAACTTAATTCTCTTGCTGGGCAGTAAGAGCTAGCTAGTTCCAGCACACCCCTGGTGGTGATTGCATGAACAGAGAGACAGAGAAGACTGGGAGTGATGTGGAGGAAGAAATGGGGAAATCTGGCAACAGACTGGCATGTGGGATGAGGGAGAGTGAGAAGGAGAAGATGACCCTGAGATCATCTGGCTGCCTAGTGTAGTGCTGAAGTCACAGAGTTGGGGGAAAAGGAAGCATGGATGGACATGCAAAGCTTCAAACAATCACTAAACATTTTTAAAGTGCTTACTATGTGTTAAGGCACTGTGTTAAAAAGTACTGGGAAATTTTTTTTTAAAGTGCAAAAGACAGTCCTTGGCCTCAAGCAGCTTACACCATAACAGTGGAGACAACATGCAAACACAAATATACAAAGCATATTATATATTGGACAAACAGAAGATAATTAACAGAGGGAAAGCACTGGAATTAAAAACCGAAAGGGAAGATGTAGAAGATGGAATTTTACTACTGGGAAAAACAATGGAGGAAGGGTTGGGGCTTAGGGGTAAGGTCATCTGGGTCACTCTCCAAGATCAAATAATGGAGTAATGGGAAGCCCTTAGAGTGAGAACCTCTCTCTGGAATTAGGGTAAGACCAGGAAGTATGAAGGGGTCTAGATTGATAATTTCCTCAGTAACTCCAAGAACCAAGAGAAAAAGAGAAAACCAGATTTACCTTTAGATCTCAGAGTTATCATGACTTTTCCCCATCTTCAAGTCAATTAAATCAACAATAATTTGGTGACTATATACAAATAGACATCCTCCCAATCAAGGAATTTACAAAATCACAGACTTTGAGAGACAGTCATTAAGCATTTATTAAGAGCCATAGTAATGTACTGGGCATTGTGCTAAGTGCTAAGGGGAGACAAAGAAAGGCAAAAGACAGTCCCCCTCAAAATGGGACTCACAAGCTAATGGAGTATCAGAGGTGTATTTTAATGTTCAGAGCGCTGATTCTCAAACATAAAACAATAACACATAATCACAAATGCTCCCTGCTCGCAGCCTCCACGGAGTCCTCACTCCTAATCACTCTCAGAACGTCCTGCTGGAGTTTCATTGACTCCACAGTGTACACTCACAGGTAACATCCTCAAAAACTTGAACTGCTTTTTACCTACAAAGCCGCTTTAATAAAAGGTTTGATTGCAGAAAAGATGACAATGAGGACTGGAAACCTTCTGGTTCATTCACCAAAAACAACACTGAAAAAACCACTCACTTGTGGTTATTCCATCATGACTGTCAATGCAGGATATTTAATGTTAGGTCTAATTCAAGTGTACCTAAGCAAGAATGCCTTCTACAAGCATGCTCAATGAGGGGCCAAACCACCTTCTCTTGAATGGAGTGGAACAAAAAGAACAATGAAAAAAAACATTCATTTGTGGTTATTCCATCATATGTCAATGTATAATATTTAATCCTAGGTGAAATCCAGCTTTTTTAGAATAATATTTCTTAACCATAAGAATGTCACCAAAATTAACTTATATGACTGAAAAATTGAATTTACCATAAATTGAGTCAAATTTACATTGTGAGGCAGGTTTGTCAAAGTGAACTATTCTACATAAGTGACAAAGTATCTGTATTCAAATCAAACTACTGCAGGTAAAGGAGATCAGTATAATCCACCACCTTTAAAAATGGGGAGTCCTAGATAGATTTCAAGTAATTTGTCAGAGAGGCAAAAGGACATTAAACTTTGTGAGCTTTTTCAAGATATTATCTTTGGGGTCTTATTAAATACCATGCTAGAATCAGTTGAAGAAAGCTAATAATATTCCTTACAAACTGTACATAGAAAATGTACAATTAAATTTTTGCATATTTGGAAAGGGAAAACATGTTTACCATTGTCTTCTAAAGAGTGAGGTTGTATGGGACCGCAGCCGTCATCTAATCCAACCTATACACAAGAGAAACCTTTGTGCCTATAGGGTGAATATACTCTAGTGGGGAAATGAGGCAATACATTCGGAGAAGACATATTTATAAGGGTTCAGAGGAGCAAATCACTTAACCTCTGTCTACCTTGTTTTCAACTGTAAAATGGGGATAAGAATAGTATTTGCTTCACAGGGTTACTGTGAGGATTAAATGATACATTTGTACTTAGCACAAAGTACTTAGCACAAAGCCCAGCACATAGTGGGTGTTATGTAAATGTTGTCTGTTATTATTATTTATGATTTTAGAAACAATCAAATAAGCAAACAGAACTTGAGATGTGTTCGAGAACCTATTAGTAGTCAAACTTGACTGACAAAGAACTTGTCCATCAATCATCAGATGAGGTTGGAAAGGTAGGCTGAAGTCACATTGTTGAGGGCTGACATTCAAATGTCAGGTTAAGGGGGCTCTAAAATTATCTTGTTGTGCCGAAAGAAGCGATTGAGACCCCAAGTGCATATTTTGAAAGTGGATTTTATTTAGCGTACGCTGTTTGGGGCTACATCTTACCTTGCCCAAATCAAACAGGCCTAACCAAGGGGAGATCACTGATATATATATAGGGTCCCCCCAACTCTCAATGGTCAGGGATTGCATAATAAGAGGTTTACAGCAGGGATTGACTAGTACACATTTTAAGTCTGGCGTGCAGGGAAACCTTGGGGGGCCCTATAGCCAGCTTCTATGAGGAAACAGGAAGAAGATGGCTGGCTAGGGCAGAATGGGGGGAGGGGAAAGGATCAAGGGAGCCAGGTGAAGCCAAGAACAACAATCTGACAGATTGAGGAGTCATGTTGTGGAACAATGGAGTGAGGATGATCAGAGATGTGCATAAGGAAAATTATTCTGTCAACCCTATATGGGAATGACTGGATACAAGAGAGACTGAAGGAGGGGAGATAGTAGAGAAACCTGTTGCAGCAGTCCAAATGAAAGGTAGTGAGTCCAAGATGACTGAAAATTCTAGTATTTGTGACTGAGAGAACAGTGGTACTATTAGCAGAAATAGGGAAGACAGGCAGAGGAGTAGGATGATGAGTTCAGTTTGAGATATATTGCCTTTAAGGTATTAGTGGGAAGGAAGGAAGGCAGGAAGGAAGGAAGGAAGGGAGAAAGGAAGGAAGGAAGGAAGGAAGGAGGGAGGGAGGAAGGAAGGAAGGAAGGAAAGAAGGAAGAAAGGAAAGAACATAGGTAGGTAGGTAACAAGTAACCTTATGAGGGTAGCAGGATGAAGCAGAGGCCTGTTTAGAGTAGAAATGGCTGGGTTTGTAGGAAAAGAGAAAGGTGGCAATGAAGAGGGAAGAATTAAGGAGACAAAAGAGGGAAATTGCTGGAGGTCAGAGGGGTTATAATTAAGGATATCCAGGGAAAGATTAGTTTTAGCAAGCCAAAGGGATGAAGACGTGGAGAGAGAAACTATGAAGGTGAGATGTCTTGAGGTTTTTAGGAAAACTGAGAGAACTCATGTCAGAGGTCTGGATCTCCTTAGTGAAAAAGGTGTTGAAGTCATCTGTTGAGAATATACAGTCTGACTCTTGGAAACCAATTTGGAACTATGCTCAGAAAGTTACCAAATTATTTATACCTTTTGATCCAACTATATCACAACTAGGTCTACATCCTAGCAAAAGCAAAGCAAAGAAAAAGATCTATGCGTACAAAAGTGTGTGTGTGTGTGTGTGTGTGTGTGTGTGTGTGTGTGTGTGTTTGGAGGAGGGAAGGCAAGGCAATTGGGGTAAAATGACTTGCTCAAGGTCACACAGCTAGTGTCTGAGCTCACATTTGAACACAGGTCCTCCTGAGTCCAGGACTGGTGCTCTATTCTCTGCGCCCACCTGACTGCCCCATACAAAAAAATATTTATAGCACCTCTTTTTGTGGTAACAAAAAAACCCCTGGAAATTAAAGTGATACCCATCATTTGGGTACTGGCTGAACAAATTTCATACATAGGTATAATGGAATATTACTGTGCTTTAAGAGATGATGAAATGGACAGTTTCAGAGGAAAACTGGGATATGAACTCTATGAACTGATACAGAATAAAGTGAACAGAACTAGGAGAAAAATTTATAGAGAATAACATTATAGAGAAAAATAACTTTGAAAGACTTTAAAACTCAATACAATGATAAACCAATCCAAAAGAAACCAGTCCAAAAGAATCTCCTGACAGAGATGAATTTAAAATGCAGGAAAAGACACATATATCTTTCAACATCACTAATGTGGGAATTTGTTTTACTTGATTAATTAAAAAAAATTTTGTCCATGAAAAAGGGGAATGAAAGGGACAGATTACTTTTAAAATACTTAACTGAAATTTTTAAAGTTTTTTTTTTAAAGGGGCAGGAGTGGAGTTGGAAGTTTAAAGTCACTAGCTACTGTGATGAATGGGCTGGGGAGTCAAACAGAGTTGAATATGAGTTAGTATGATATAGTGGATACAAAGCTGGGCTCAGAGTCAGGAGGTTCCTGGTTGTATCGAATAAGATACATACACAGTTATTCCTTCCACATCCTGACCTTCCCCATGGGGTTTTGATATATCGAGGGTCTGTTGTGCTGAAAGAAGTGAGTGAGACCCCAAGTGCAAATTTTGGAAGTGGATTTTATTTAGCAGGCTCTGTTCAGGGCTACATCTTACCTTGCCCAAATCAAACAGGCCTAACCAAGGGGAGATCACTGATATATGTATAGGGTCCCCCCAACTCTCAATGGTGAGGGATTGCATAATAAGAGGTTTACAGCAGGGATTAGCTAGTACACATTTTAAGTCTCACGTGCATGGAAATCTTGGGGGGCCCTGCAGCCAACTTTTGTAATGAAACAGGAAGATGGCTGGCTAGGGCAGAATGGGGGGAGGGGAAAGGATCAAGGAAGTCAGGTGAGGCCAAGTACAACAGGTTGGCATAAGAAATTAAATGGGAATTTGGGGGAGTTTTTTTGAAAACCGCAGATGACACTTGAAGGTCAGCATGTGACACAGAGCCTGTGATCAAATACTTAACCCAAATTTTACAATTAAGGTACTGTAAAACACCCTGTAAAAGAAAAATTAAAAGCACAGACTTCTCTGGTATGAAGAGAGGGCCAAAACATTTTAGGAGATTTTCCAGATTGCGGGGGTACCATACCCTTAACACCTGCAATGTAGAACCGATAACTGTAAAGCATTTTAAAATGCTCTATCGGCAGCTAGGTGGTGAAGTGAGTAGAGCACGGGGCTTAGAATGAGAAAGACTCTTCTTTCTTAATTCAAATATGGCCTCAGACACTTATTAGCTGTGTGACTCTGGGCAAGTTACTCAATCCTGTTTGCCTCAGTCTCCTTTTTTGTAAAATGAGCTGGAGAAATAAATGGCAAACTATTCCAGAATCTTAAAAAAAAACAACAACCCCAAAATGGGGTCATGAAGAGTCAGAGACGACTGGATAAAAATAAATAGTAATTATTATTACATGGTTTGGCCTCCCAGGTCCCTTTTAAAACTCTAAAATCCTGTTTCTGTGAATTAAAAGTCAGACAAATAATGGAAAGAAATTGGTTTAGGTTTGAATTATCGACTGTGAAGACATATGACCCTTTGGGTCCTCAGTCAAAGGGCCATACTTGAGGATCTAGAGGGACACATGTGGCCTCAAAGGCCACAGGTTCCCCACCCCTGATTCAACTCATCCCTCTATTGAAACATGAATCTATACTCAAATCCTATTGATAAGTTTTATTACTTTCTCCAGCAATTCCTTCTGATAAACCAGAAAAATAAATGAGGGAAAAAATAATTATAGGCATTACTCAGAAGTGAAGATCAGCAACACAGGAACAACAGAAGATCAAGGGAACAAAGAATGCTGGGGGTAGGAGCAAAAACACTACTGAAGAAACTGGCCATGGGGTCTAGTCTATGAGGGGAGGGATGCAGGCAAAAATTGAATAGGTGACCTGGTGTAGAAGTGTTGTAAGGCTCAAATGAGACAATAGATGTAAAACACTTTGCAAAATACAAAGTTCTATGTAAATTCCTAATATTATGATTATTATTATTCTACAGTCACCAGCTTTCCAGGCTGGTGATGACTTCATTCCCTGAGCATTTTATGGCACTCTTGCCAGAGCAGTGCCTGGAATGTGCTGGTAAATGTTTAACAATCAGCTGGGGGGGGGGCAGGGAATGTGTATGCACATACACTTTCAAGTTTAATGCGCATTATGGACACTTTCTTAAGCCCAGACAATCAACAAAACAATAAATTATGCCCTGATTTCTAGAAATTTCTGATTTCTAAGGCATAAATGCTCCCCCTGAAAATTTACTCATGGGCTTTAACAAGCCTATTAGAGCCAGCTCCAGCACACCCCTGTCTGGGAGAATGGTGGGGTCCTTCGTTCTCAAAGAGGAACAAAATGGCATCATTATGTCGGGGTCGAGGCTTGTCGGACCAATATGAACTCGGAAGGCTCTAATAGATGTATGCCTGGGAGAATAGAGAGGAGCCTAATGATGAGACACTCACCATGTCCCTTTGTTTAATCACGCACTCAACAAGTGATTGTAAAGAGCCTACTTACCCTTTTCCCTTGGAGTCTTTAGTCATCATTTAGGCAGCTGGGTGGTACAATGCACAGCTTGGATTCAGGAAGAACTGAATTCAAATTCAGCCTCAGACACTTACTAGCAGTGTGACTGTGGGCAAGTCCCTTAACCTCAGTTTGCTTCGTTGTCCTCATCTATAAAATGGGGATAATAATAGCACCTGCCTCCCAGGGTTGTTGTGAGAATCACATGAGATTATAAAGCATTTAACACAGTGCCTGGCATAGAGTAAGTGCTATATAAAACATTAGGTGTTATTGTTCTTGGTACCACTTTACTTGAAGGCCGCCTCTACAGTTGTGATGTGGAGCCACTGGGGGCAGCAGTGCAAGCGAAGAAAAAAGGCACATGCATGCCCTGAGGCCCCAAATGAGTGAAGCCCAATAATGAGCCTTCCAGACTTCAATTATCAAAGAACACACCTCTTAATTAAAACAAATAAACATTTGAACAACTGTCCGCCTTGAGGCTGTATTTATCTAGAGGAGAGTTTCCAGCATAAATCACCCAGAGTAAAGACTGGCTCCCGATGCTTTGGCCATTTGGGGAGAAGTCAGATAACTATAGACTGAGTCTGATTAGGAAAAGATTCCCAAGGATATGGAACTAAGACTGGGACTAGTCCTGTAATAGGAACACTCATATATGCCATAGTATATGTCCAAAAAAAATTAACATAAGAAAAGTCAAGATATTCAAAATATTGTCTTGGGTTAAGGGTCTCAGCTTTAATGGCCATAAATGGAGGAAAAATGCTCTTAATTCAGCTCCATCCGGCATTGTTGACATACGAAGAGGTATTCTCTGAGTTTACTCAGAGAACAAAGAAGCTGTTACGTCCAGGCTCTTCTTCTGGTTGATTTAATATCATACAAAAATGATATTAAATGATTATCAACACAAACACAGACACATACACACATCCTTTCCCTCTGTCCTACAGACCCTCAGAAGTGTGAAGAAGCTGAACTGCTAGGTAAATGAATAAAAGTGTATCTAGAGAAGATTGTGAAAACTGCCTGAGCTGGGTGATTTTGCTAACTTTGACACCTTCCTCTCCCTCCCTACCCCATTCAGGGAAGCCTGATCAGTATCTTACCATTTAAAGCCAGCCTGGGCATTCTGATCAGTCAGTTAGTATTTATTAAACACCCACAGCAACATTATAGAGGGAAAAAGGAAAAAAATAACTTTGACTTTAGAACTTTAATCAATGTAAGGATAGATCACACATCCAAAAGAATGAAGATGAAACACACCACTTACCTTCTGATAGAGAGGTGATGAACTTAAAATGCAGAGAGACAGATATTTTTGGATGTGACTAAAAATGTGAACATTTTTGGAGGGTCATAGTCTATATAAATATGTTTTGGGAGATTTGTTTTTAGAAAATTGACCTTTCTATTAGATCCTCATCACTTCAATGGAGGAACCTTTAAATTGCCATTAGCTAAACCCAGCCCCTATTTTCACTGAAAATCCTCTCTTCTACCAGCATTTCCTCGTGGTAGAGCTCTCAACATAGCATAAAGGCTCCTCAAATCCAAAACATTCCCAGCTTCCACTATTCCTCACATCCAGTTTTCCTCTATCTCCATTGTCCCTACAACCCATGGTCTCCATTTTCATTAAAAAAAAAAACACAGAAAGGAGGGGAAAGTTTAGGAGACATGGAAACAAACATAATTATTTGCTTACTGTTTTGTGAAAGTTAATATAGAGGTTTTTTTAAAAAATGCAAACAATAAATAACAGAAATTCATAGTATCAATATACTAACCTTTTAAATTCTTGTTCATGTGTTTGAAGGTTTGTGTTGGTTGGTAATGTTGACCTGAAAGTTTGGTTAAAAGAGGCAAACAGGCTAGGTGGCATATAAAGTCATATTGTTTATTCCCTTAAAGTTAGCTAACCTGTATGTACAAGGAGTCAGAACTTAAATTCTGACTGTCTGACAAAAGAATGACAAATTTATGATCTCTATATACATTATGAGAAAGAAATTTTCTTAACTGAATAGGTGGTAAATACAATAAGACGAGAGGGTTGACAAAGTGTCCATTGAAATTACGACCCAGGATATTTGTGCTCTCTTTACCATTAACACTCCACAATATAGGTCCATGAAATATTAAGACAAGAAAAAGTCCCGTTATTTAAGGTAGTGTCTACTTAAGGGTCTCATTCTTAATGACCATAAACAGAGGAAAAAATGCTCTTAAGTCAGCCCCATCCGGCACTGTTGACGTAGGAAGAGGTATTCTCTGAGTTTACTGGAAAACAAAGGATAAGCTGTTAGGTCTAAGGGCTTCTTCTGATTGATTAGTTCAGGATCTGGCCCTTATTGAGGTTCAAATGATCTAAAATGATTATCAGTAGTTACTAAGTTTATCATAAACAAAAAATGTTTAGTTGAGATAAATAACTGAGGCTAAGGGCTGCATTTTGAAACACATAACTGACTCTGGAGTCATGAGGACCTGAGTTCAAATCTAAACTCAAAGACTTACTAGCTGTGTAACCCTGGGTAAGTCACTTAAGCCTGTTTGCCTTGGTTTCCTCATCTATAAAATGAGCTGTAGAAAGAAATAACAAACCACTCCAGTACCTCTGCCAAGAAAATCCCAAATGGGGTCATGAAGAATTAAATACAACTGAAATGAATGAACAACAACAACATGGGAAATAATGGGTTATTTTTCTCAATATGATTACATATGTTGGATTGGATACTAGTCTCTAACAAAGTATCTCCCTGTTTATAATCTAAGTATCTGAGAAAGGTTTAATATTTGAAATTTAAATAGGTATGAAATTACCACTTTGATATGAATAGAACAAATAGAAAATGTGATTATGCCATGTTTTTCTCTCTGAGGCTTATTAAAATTAATAATTTCTCCTTATTTATTCTGAATCATAACAAAAATATTTGCCATGTAAATGTAAGAATATTACAAGATAGTGCTGAAGTTGTGGGCTACTAAATGTGCACAACACATTTAGAACTTTGCTTGGAAGGAAGCTTCCCTTTAACCTTTTACGTACCACAAAGGCAAGTTATGAAAGCTACTCTCCAATGAAGAAGCTCCCAATGGGGTCTCATGCCTGGACAGAAGAGATTATATCAGGCAGAATGTACTTAGAAAAGATTGTAGGAAGGGAAGGGAAGAGGGAATGAAAAAGGAGGAAAGAGAAAGGGGGAAAAAAGAAGGAAGGAGAAAGGAGAGAGGAGAGAATATATATACATAGACACATAGACACACACAAACATACACATATATGTATGTGCATATTAATATATATATTTATAATATATTATATTATAATATATAATATATATTATATATATTTATATGCACACACACATGATAAATAGAAAATAATAAAGAGAGGAGAGGCACAAGAATTAAAAAGTGTTGGGAAAATCTTCCTGTAGAAGAAGGGATTTTAGTTGGGACTTAAAGGAAGCCAGTAGGTAGAGATGAGAAGGAAGAGCATTCTAGCTGTGTAACCCTGGGTAAGTCACTTAACCCTGTTTGCCTTGGTTTCTAGCATTGAGAACAGCCAGAAGAATTTCCTAAACCAAGAGACAGAGTATCTTGTTCAAGGAAAAGCTAGAAGTGACAATGCTGTCACTAAATAGAAGAGTGCGTGTATGAGAGTCATGTGTAAAAGGATTCAAAAAGTAGAAGGGGTACTAGATTATGAAGATCTTTGAATGACAAACAGAACATTTTGTTTCTGAGCCTAGAGGTGATAGGAGTCGATGGAATTTATTGAATGGGGGATAAATTGGTATGGAGAGAGACTTTAGTCAGGCAGACTTACTGGAGTTTATAGAGTAGGGAGGTGACATAATTAGGCCTGTGCTTTAGGAAAATCACTTTAGTGGATGAATGGAGGATGGATTGGAGTGGAGAGAGACTTGGGGCAGCCTGACCCACTAGCAGGCTATTGTAATAGTTTATGCATGATGAACCATACCAAAATGGTGGTAGTATCAGAAGAAAGGAGGGGGTGTAATCAAGAGATGTTTCAAATATGGACTGACTGGCCTTGACACCAGATTGGATATGGGGAGTGAGAGATAGTGAAGAGTCAAGGAGGACACTGGTTTCAAGCTTGACAGTAACAGGGAACTTGGGGATGATGGCAGGAAGGATTTAGGAGGAAAGAAAATGAGTTCCATTTTGAATACGATGAATTTAATGTCTATTAGATATCTAATTCTAGGTGGTCTGAAAGGCAGTTAGAAATGAGAGATTGGAAGTCAGTGGAGAGGCTGGGGCAGGACTTGTGATTTGTTAGCATAGAGATGGTAATTAAATCCATAGGAATTGCAATGGGAATTTTTAAATTTTTATTTCATTTTATTACATTTTATTAATATTTATTATATTTATTTATTTATTTATTATATTATCATTAAACCATTCTTTCTGCAACTTTTGGTTAACTCAAAACCTGTCTTCTGTTAATGTTAACATCACCTGTCCCATGCAATGTAAAAATAACTTACTTTTAGCCTTAAATGTTCTTTATACAAGAAGCCAGAAGAAGAATCTCCACTATCCCTGACTCCCTGGTGACATGCAAATCCTCCTCCTCAATCAGCCTATTTGTAAATACTCTAAATGCAGTTTAATCTGTAATCTGACTTAGTTTAACTACAGTGTCTGTTTAACTAGATGTATGATTCTGTTTAACTAAGTTTATTTAACATTTATGACACTGAAGGAAGTATGGAATTACAGGTCTGTCTTTTCTTTGAGACCTAAGAGAAATATTCAAGATTGTAATATGTAAAAGAATTTTTTCTCTGTCACTATGTGATGTAATTTCATCCATAAGAGGCCTAATTTCTGTTCAGGTTTACTGTTTTCTCTGAGGCCTGAACCGATGCTTAAGCATAATAAAACCTAAGTTTCTTTTTACCTCTATAATTTCTGTGTTGTGTTACATATATTTCAGCAGCAGTTAACTACCACATTAACTCAGACAGGAAATATTTCTTTCATAATGTAGCTGATGAGATAACCAAGTTAAATAATATAAGAAGGAGAGGAGAAAAGGGTCCAGGATAGAAACAGTTAGAAGATGTGATCTGGATAAGAATCCACCAAAGGAAATTGAGAAGGAGCAGTAATACATTTAGGACAGCTAGAATATAGTGAATATAGTGCCAAGCCTGGATTCAGGAAGAAGAGTGTTCCTGAGTTCAAATCCTGCCCCAGACAAGTCACTTAACCCTGTTTTCCTCAGATTCCTCATCTGTAAAATGAATTGGAGAAGGAAATGGCAAATCATTCCAGTATCTTTGTCAAGAAAACCCCAAACGGAGTCACAAAGAGCTGGACGCTATTGATAAACAACATAACAACAAGAAGTCATGTATCTAGGAGGAGAAAAAAAAGAGAGTGGTATCCCAAAAACCTAGAGAGAAGAGAATATCAAGCAGAAAAGGATGGTCAACAATGCTAATGGCTTCTGAGAGGTCAAGGAGAATAAGGGTTAACAAAAGGTCAGATTAAGAAACCATTTGGTAACTGAAGAGCAGTTTTGGAGGAATGATGAAATCAGAAGAAGGATTATAAGGGAGTTAAAGGAGAGAGAATGGAGGCACCTATTGTAGGTAGCCTTTTCAAAAGGGCAGAAGAGAGACAGAATTAGATGGGACTGAAGAATCAAGGGAGAATTCAAGTGGTACATAGTAGGTGCTTTAATAAATGTGTGTTGGTGATGTTGAGTGAAGTGAGCAAAACCAGGAGAACATTGTACACACACCAGCCACACTGTGCAATGATCAGCTTTGACAAATGTAACTGTTCTCAGCAATGCTAATCCAAGAAACTCAGGATGGAAAATGCTGTCTGCATCCAGACAATGAACTATGGAGTCTGAATGCAGATGAAAGCAGAATATTTTGTTTTGTTTTGTTTTTCCTTTTCATTGCTTTCCCCTTTGGTTTTGTTTCTTCTTTCACAACATGACTAATATGGAAATATATTATATATGGTTGTACATGTATATCAGACTGCATGCTGTCTTGGGGTATGGAGGGAGAGAGAAAAATTAAGAATTCAAAATCTTGTAAAAGTGAATGTTGAAAATGATCTTTGCATGTAATTGGGAAAAATAAAGAGAATCTGGAGGTGTGGGAATGTGTGCTGGCTGACCAGAAAGCATGCTAGGTATGAAGTCAGAGGAATGGGTTCCACTCGCAGCTCTCCTCCTGTCTGTGTGATTTTAGGCAAGTCTTTTGAACCTTCTCCTCAATCTTCTCATTAGTAAAATAAAAGGATTAGACCAGACGGCCTCTGAGGTCCTTTCCAACTCTAGATATACTATCGCTATGAATTTCTCTTAGTATTTCAATTCCTTCTGTGTTTTAATTAATATCTTTGCTATTGGATTGGCAACTCTTTCATGGTGATACATTGAGTGATATACTGAATGGGGGCTGAGGCTATGATTTTGTCTAATTAATTTGCCCCGAATAACTGAACCTCAGCAATGTAAGCCGGGGCTCTTGAACCAAAGCTATTAGTATTTCTTTGAGTCTATTTATGTAGTATTAGATGGATCCAGGCCTAGATGAAGGATTATTTTGATTATGAATCCAAAGACTCTGATGCTGCAAATTTGTCATAATCCCACAGAAAAGCTGTTTGAAAACTCTATTTTGTTCTCTTAAACCTCTCCTTCTGTCATCATTTTACCTATATTTAACATCTCTCTGGACATTTAAATCCCTCTCCAAATGCAATGGTTAAGTTAGGTGGTGTCTGGCTTTGAGTCAGAAAGATTAGTTTAAATCATGTGACCCTGGTCAACTTGTTTAACTTCTCACAATCACAGCTTCTTCATTTATAAAATGAGATTAATATTCATGGCAGCCATAAACTGGAAACCAAGAATTTGCATTCCAGTTGAGGAATGGCTACATAAATTGCGGCATTTAAATGAAACAGAATATTATTGTGCAATAAAAAATTATGAAACAGACAATTTTAGAGTAAACTGGGAAAATTTTTATGAATTGATGCTAAGCAAATCAAACAGAACTAGGAGAAAAATTTATAAAATGGTAACATTATAGAAAAACCCCCCTCTGAATTAGAAACACCAGTGCGAAAGAGAGAAGATAAAACATGCCACCCACCCTCTGTCAGAAAGAGGCGATGAACTTAAGATGCACAGAGGACATCACAAATGTGGGAATGTATTTGTAGGCATGCATTGAGAGAGCACTGGGCTTGTAGTCTGGAAGATGAGTCTTTCTTGATGAGGTGCAGGCTCTGGGACCCCCCTTGAGCTCTCCTTGAATCTTTGAGGTGCAGGCTCTGGGAAATCCCTTGAAGTCTGATTAAATCTTCCCACTTGATGAGGCATTTGCAGAAGCCAAAGTTTTTCATTGTGGCTGGGCCCAAACCTCTGTTACTAGCCTGGCCCTTCATTGTTCATCTACTTCCCACCCTTGGGGAAACCCATCAAAATATCAATCCATTCTTGCATTGACCTCATTGACTCCTCCTGAAGACCCTCCCCAAACTCCTCCCCTAGACCACCCCTAGATTCCTCTGTATATAAGACCTCATCTTCCTTCCATAGAATAGCTTAGCACAGACTTGCTCTGTGTGAGAGCACCGTAGAATGACCTAGCATACACTGGCTCCTTAAGAGTCTACCCCATATGGTGAACTTTTAATGAACTTTCAATAAACCTTTTTTCTTTGGCTGAGAAGACTTGAATGGAATTCTTTCAGCAGGACCTGGTGTGTTGGTATTTTGGGGTCTCCAGAGCAACCCTAACCCTAACCTTAACTCATCAAGGGGTTACCCATAAAGAGGGTTAGGGTCAAGATGAAGAAAAGACCTCTCCTTAGATACTGTATGCTATGATGATAACATGGTTTACTAGTGACCTAGGAGTGGGAGGGTGTGTGTATTTTCTAATGATTGTATTTAGTGATTAGCAATACTTAGTAACTGATTGCTAAATAAGTGACCGATTAAATTAACCTAGTTGCCTCATGAGTGGAAGACTGACTTGTATTCTGAGATGACTGAATGACTAATTAAGGAGGCAGACCTCCTTAGGGACACCAGATGATTGTTCTTTTGTTCTTTGTTCTAAATATTGTCACCACTTTGGTGAAAACTATGTGGCTGCTTTAATGACAAGCTGTTGTGAACACTATATTGTGATTTTCTGTGATAAAATGTAATGTTGTGAATACTGTATCTTGATTTGTTGTGAATGTTTTCCTTTGATTTATTCTTGAATAAATAGAATGTTCACTATACTATGTAATCAAAACCTTAAAGGCTAGCATTCTTTTGGGAAGCTGCTTGTGCATGGCATTACAGCCATGAGTCAGACCAGTGGCACAGATGTACTGGAGCAGACTTCAGGAGAGGGAACCACTGGCATCTGTGGTGGTTTCCAGACTTCTCAACCCACAAACACCAAAGAAAAAGTGAAAGGTCAGTGGGGAGCTCTGTTGATTCTGAGTGAGAGAAGAGTGAAGTCTGGCCCCTGACCCTGGGGCAGTGGAGGTGGTGGCAGCTTGTAGGGCCTGCAGATTGGCCTACAGATTGTAGGGGGACCAGGTGACTATCCAGAGGGTAACTGCAGGAACCTCTCTGCTGGTACTGAGGCAGGATTCTCTTGCTTTGCCATGCTTAGATCTGAGTGGCAGTCTTGGGTGGTGGTCCTGGGGTAAGGAGGGCTGGCATGGCAGAACTTGTTGAGGCTGTGGAGAGAAAGTCCTCCTCACAGTTCTGAGGCAGGTGCCTGGAAGAAGCTCTGCACAAAACCACAGAAATTTGGAACACAGCCCTTTGGAAGCAGAGTTCTACTGTGGCAAAGAGCTCAAAAGTCAAGTAATTGGCTGGCAAGATGAGCAAACAGAGGAAGCATAATTAGACTACAGAACATTTTTGGGGGGACAAGAGGATCAAAACATTGAACCAGAAGAAGACAACAAAGTCAGAACTCCTGCATCAAAAGCCTCCAAGCAAAATATGAATTGGTCACAGGCCACAGAGGAGCTCAAGAAGAATTTTGAAAATCAAGTGGAGGAAAAATTGGGAAGATAAATGAGAATGATGCAAGAAAATAATGAAAAACAAGTCAACAACCTGACTAAAGAAAATAACACCTTAAAAAATAGACTAACTCAAATAGCAAAAGAGGTCCAAAAAGCCAATGAGAAGAATGTCTTTTTTTTTCTTTTTTGCTTTTTGGAGGGCAGTTGGGGTTAAGTGACTTGCCCAAGGTCACACGGCTAGTTTTTGTGTTAAGTGTCTGAGGCCGGATTTGAAATCAAGTACTCCTGACTCCAGGGCCGGTGTTCTACTCACTGCACCACCTAGCCGCCCCGAGAAGAATGTCTTAAAAATTAGAATTGGCCAGATGGAAAAGGAATTTCAAAAACTCACTGAAGAGAATAAATCCTTCAAAATTAGGTTGGAATAAATGGAAGCTAATGACTTTATGAGAAATCAAGATACTATAAAACATTTCCAAACAAATGAAAAAAAAATGGAAGGCAATGTGAAATATCATATTGGAAAAACCACTCACCTGGAAAACAGATCCAGGAGAGATAATTTAAATTGCCCTGATATTCTAGAACCAGAGGGCAAAATAGAAACTGAAAGAATTCACTGATCGTCTCTTGAAAAAGATCCCAAAAAGAAAACTCCTTGGAATATTATAACCAAATTCCAAAGTTCCCAGGTCAAGGAGAAAATATTACAGTCAGAAAGAAATAATTTGAGTATTGTGGGAACACAATCAGTATAATACAAGATCTAACAGCTTCTACATTAAGGGATCCAAGGGCTTGGAATATGATATTCTGGAGATCAAAGGAGCTGGGTGTAAAGCCAAGCAAGAGCAGCTCTCCAGAGAACTGGTGCTGTGAATAACTTTAAGGTTTTGATCACATAGTATAGCGAATTCTCTATTTATTCAGCAGTAAACTAAAGGAAAACATTCACTAAAACCAAAGTGTGGCATTCACAATGATAAAACATAGCAATTTATCACTAAAGTGGTCACACAAGTTTTAAACAAAAGATATCATTCATCTTCAATCATCCTTAAGGAGCAGTCCTCCTTAAAGGCTACAAAATACAAAGGCCTCCCACCTCTAGGTCACATTGTCTTAATCTTTGAGTCAGAAAATCTTCTTTCTTCTTGATTAGAGACTAGCTTCCAGTCATCCTTAACTCAAACATCCTTAAGGGGTAGAAAGTACAAAGTTGTCCCATTTTTTCCCTGAGTTCGACCAACTGTGACCTGCACAGGTAGGCAGCTCTCAGCTCCTTGTCCAGCTCCTCATCCAATTCTTCATTGTAGCAGCAAGCACCCTACCATACCCAGCATGGCTGCTAGCACAAGTTCTTAGATCTGCTTTTCTAAAGGAAAGCAACTCAAAATGGGTTAACAGTCCTACTTTAATCAAACATATCATTTATCTAGTTAAGGGGAAAAAGTCAGTACCCTGAATTTCAGAGAATACAAACACAAGTTACAAGCAGACAAAAAAAATACAGAGAAACAGATCAGCAGACGGGCTTCCAGCTGTCTGACCATTGCATCCATATCTAGTTAGTTACCAGACAGGGAAACACCAACATCTGGGTCTTCAAAGTTGGTGGGCTCAATGGCTTCCCAGAGTCTCATCTGACCAAATCACACAACTCTTCCCAAAGTGAGCCCCAAACTAAAACCTCCCATCAGGGTATACATAGCTTTCTCCTGTATCAGAGAATGTCACAACCCTCTTGACCCACTGCCCAATGACAAAGTAATAAGGTGTGAGCATTCCTGAAAAACAAGCCTCCGGCCACAGGCTCCATGTGACCACATTCAGCCTATTAGAGGGCAGAGTATATTTTCAAATCAGGGAAAGTTCTCAGATTCACTTAAGCCTATCAAGAGGCCAAGGGGCAGGGAAGATCTTCAGATTACCATTACACTCATCCAGTTCCTCATCTAGTTCCTGTTCCATATTGAAGCTCACACTGTCTAGTCCACCTCAAGTTCTTCCCAGTTTCTGTTTCTAGGAAGACAAAGCTTAATAGAGCCAAAACAACATTTATACACATTGCTGGCACCATCATCAATTCACTATCTGCCTGTGAAATCAACACAAACAAGGTCTAAGAAGTCAAACAAACCATTGGCATAGTCCTAGGACCTCTGAAACCCTCTTCTAGGACTTCTGTAAACAGACAACAAGAAAATCCTCTTTCAGGCCTTCCAGTAAGGTCCCAGGGCTTCTGTACAAAGTATCACAAATACAAAACAACACAGACAGAACAGACAGAGTGTCGGGGTACCACAAGTGTTCTCCTCAATTCTGCTCAGTTCCAGCTTGTGCTCCTCCTTTTATATGATCAATTCCTTCCTATGGAAATCAGAAAGTTCCTCCCACCTTCAAATCACAAACAAGGGCTCAAACAAGGTGCTAAATACTTAAGTAGCTGAAACAAGGTGCTAAGTGTTTCTCTACTTGCCATTACTCTGTGTTAAAACCAAGAATCACCTACCCAGCAAAACTGAGTATAATACTTCAGGGGAATATATGGACATTCAATGAAATAGAGAACTTTCTTTTTTTTTTTTTGCTTTTTGGAGGGCAGTTGGGGTTAAGTGACTTGCCCAAGGTCACACGGCTAGTTTTTTGAGTTAAGTGTCTGAGGCCGGATTTGAACTCAGGTACTCCTGACTTCAGGGCCAGTGCTCTATTCACTGCGCCACCTAGCCGCCCCGAAATAGAGAACTTTCAAGCATTCTTGATGAAAAAACAAGAGCTGAACAGAAAATTTGACTTTCAAATACAAGAAGCAAGAGAAGCATGAAAAGGTAAACAGGAAAGAGAAATCTTACATTCCTACATGGAAAGATGGTATTTGTAACACATGAGACTTTTGTCAGTATGAGGATAGTTTAAGGGATTATATATGTATATATGTGTGTACATATATATATATATGTATGTATGTATGTATAAGTGAGTGGATGTGTGTATATATGTGTGCATGTATATGTGTGTATATGTACACATAGACAGAGGGCACAAGGTGAGTTGAATGTGAAGGGATGAGATCAAAAAATAAAATTAAGATGTGAGAGAGGAATATATTGGGAGGAGAGGGGAAGAGATAAGATGGGATGGAGTATTTCAAATAAAGGAGTCAGGAGAAGGCTGTTACAACGGAGGGGAAGAGCAGGAAGGTGAAAGGGAATGAGTCAGTCTTACCCACAGTTGGATTTGGCTTAAGGAGGGAATAACATTCACACTCAATTGAGTATTTCACCCTACAGGAAAGTAGGGGGAAAGGGGATAAGAGGGGGCATGATAGAAGGGAGTGTAAATTGGGGGAGAGGGTGTAATGAAAATGGGAATTTGAAGATCTTCCCTGCCCCTGAATAGACCTAGGGGGGAGTTTGAAGACCTCCCCTGCTTTGAAAGGAAACTCTGCCCCCTAATAAACTGAATGTAGTCACATGGAGCCTATGGTGGGAGGAGTTTGCTGAAGGGGAGCAGAGCCTGCAGGAAGCTGGTAGTCAGAGCTAGCCAGAGGGGTGGGTAAAAGAGAACACTCAGGCAAGGAGTCAGATAAGCTCATGAGTAAATATTGTTCTTGTATTGGTTTGTGGGAAGGCTGAAGGATGCTGTGGTTCTCAGTGTTATTATGGCTTCTTAATATCTTTGGTACTATGATGGAATCAGCTTACTGGTTTTGGGTGTCTAAATTCAGTTCTATCCTCTATCTGGAGAGTTTGGTATATTTTGCGATCAAACGTCATACGATATACTTATAGTCATGGTCTTTTATCGTGATTGTGGGCTCTGTAAATATTGCATTGAAGCTACAGAGGATAGTCAGAATCAAACACTTTCGAAAAGGGACAGGGTCAAAGGAGAAAATAGAATAAATGGGGGGCAGGATGGAATGGAGGGCAATATAGTTAGTCTTTCACAATATGACTACTATGGAAATGTTTTGCATTAGTACACATGTTTAACCTATATTGAATTGCTTGTCTTCTCAAATGGGGAAGGAAGAAGGGAAAGAATCTGGAACTCAAAGTTTTAAAACAAATGTTAAAAAACTTGTTTTTTACATGCAACTGAGAAATAAGATATACAAGCAAGATGCATATAGAAATGCATCTTGCCCTATAAGAAAGTAAGGGGGAGAATTGATGGGATATAAGAGAGGGCAGATTGGTGGAAGGGGTTTCAATATGCTTGTCATCTTGGGGTGGGGGGTAGGGGAGAGATGGGAAGAAAATCTGTAACTCCAGATCTTTGGGAAATGAATGTTAAAAACTAAAAAATAAATAAAAAATTTAGCATAAAAAATAAGCATCATTAAAGGAGAAAATGCAACTCTTTCCCCCTTTTTTTAGAGGTAGGGAAAATGGATGTTGTTGTTAAGTTGTTTCAGTCATGTCTGACTCTTTTGTGATCCCATTTGAAGCTGTCTTAGCAGAGATGCTGGAGTAGTTTGCCATTTCCTTCTCTAGTTCATTTGACAGACGAGGAAACTAAGGCAAATAGGGTTACGTGATTAGCCCAGAGTCACACAGCTAATAAGTGTCTAAGGTCAGATTTTAACTCACGAAGATGATTCTTCCTGACTCCAGGCCCAACATTCTATCCACTGCTCCACCTAGTTGCTCAGTTTTACACAATGGGCATGAAACATTGCATGCATAGTCAAACTCTTCTGATGTGCTAATTTTTATTGAACAGCTTTTTCCCCTTCTCTCTTAAAAAAAATTCTTTGTTACAGGTATGCCTTTACAGGGAGATAAAGGAGAAGAGATTTATTTGGAAATCATAGCTGTATTAAAAATAAAACCTATCAATAAGAATTTTTTTCAAATAGCATCTACATCCCAAGTGGCCATGGGGATCACATCATAAAGTGAAGTATTTCACCAGTCTTACAATGCTATGTAAATAGCAGCTATTCCTTAGGTCCTATATCACTTTAATGTCAACATCTCAGTTCTGCTTCATTTAACAAACATTTATTAAGTCTCTCCTAGGTTCAAGGCTCGATGCTAAGAGTTGCTACCCACTCTAAAACCACAAAACAGCTGGCCTCAGGCCTTTTGCAGTTTCTTGCTCCTACTTTTCAAGGCTACTACTACTTGTATCAGTTTTAGATGTCAGTCCCCCATGGAGAGGGAGACATGGTGTTCTTATTATCTGTAAATGTATCTTAAAGCAACATTTTCCCATGCATTTTCCCATGCATTTTCCCCCATTTGGTGGTATACTTTCTAAACTTGTAGATTTTTTTTTTTTGGTGGACAAATTTAGAGGAAGAAAAAATTTTCGCCATGATGAGTCCAGGAACAGGATAGGGGGATGACTGCACCACTGTAATTGCTCAGTAACTGGAACATAGTGGGCAGTAACTGATTGACTGATTGACCTGTGCAAAGAGGAGAGAGAATCTTTGAGAAGCATATTTCAGACCTATGGTTTTAAGACTTTTTGGTCTCAGATCTCTTTATAGTCTTAAAAATGACTGAAATTCCCCACTTCTGGCTATCCCTGTGAAGAGCTTTTGTTTATGTGGGTTATATACATTGATATTTACCAAATTAATGTCTCAATATTATTATGAAAATATTTTTGACCTTATGGACTCCCCAAAAGAGTCTTGGGAACCCCAAAGGGTCCCTAGACTACATTTTGAGAACTGTTGCTTTAGACAGGATGAGATGCAGTCACATATTGGGTAATTTTAAATAACATTTTTTTCTCCTTCTATGGCAGTTAATTGGTGCAGTGGATAGAATACTGGGCTTGAAGTCAGGAAAATTTGAGTTCAAATTATACCTAAGACACTTACTAGCTGTGTGACCCTGAGTAAATGATTTAATCTCTTTTGGCCTTGGTTTCCTCATCTGTAAAATGGGAATAGTACTAGCTCTCTCTCCGAGTATTGTTATGAGGATCAAATGAAATAATATATGCAAATAACTTCTATTATATTAGATAAATGATTACATTATATTACATTAATGCTAAATATTATAATTATTACTATTAATATTATAGTATTACCTATTATTATTATTATTATTATCATACATCATGAGGAAAGGCTTCCTTTCCCTGAGTATGGAGGATGAGAAGAGGTATATTCAGAAATCATTGTGGTATAAACACAAAAGAGACTGATAAAACTTTAAAAAAAATAGAAATGGGCTTCAGAGAGGAGCATAGAGTCTTTTCTTTTTGAAATGAAATATTGGGGAAGCTAGTTGGCACAATGGATAGAGTACTGGGCCTGGAGTCAGAAGATTTGAGTTCAAATTCAGCCTCAGACACTTGTTAGCTGTGTGACTTTGGTCAAATCACTTCACCCTGTTTGGCTCAGTTTTCTCACCAGTAAAATGAACAGAAGGCAAACCACCCCAGTATCTCTGCCAAGAAAACCCTAAAAGGGCTCATGAAAAGTCAGAAATGATTGAACAACAACCCAGAAGAGAAAATTACTTATTAAAAAAATGAAAAACATATCAAAAGAAAAAACTACACAGTAAATCCAACATTTTTGCTTCAAAACACTTCATTTAAAAGAACAAAAAAATAGAACTCATTAAAACAATTTACTCTATGCCAAATAAAAACCAACCTGAATAGATTTAACACATAGTCTACCAAATGAGGAAGATAAATGAGAAGCATTTCTAAATCATTCCTAGCCTTTTTGTTTAAAAAAAATGTAACTGAAGCAATTATATGCAGAATCTGAGTTGCTGTTGCTACCTAGGAACTGAATGTTGCCCAAATGAGTATATTTCTTTACAAATACTCAACACTGATAACTTAAACCCTGTAGCTTTAATCATTTGAGACAGCTTTAGAAAAGCAAATGTTTCTTTCTCATTTGGAAACAAGAATGTTTTATTCCAATTGTCAACATCTTGTATGAAAAAAAAACACTGCAGTAGGATTTGCCATTATCTGAAGGTCATTGCTGTGCTTACATGAACTATGATGGCATCCAGAAATTCCAAAAACATTTCCCCTCCCAAAAGTTAGCACAAACTAATAACAATGGATAGAGCACTGGGTCTGGAGGGAGGAAGACCTGAGCTCAAACCCAGGCTCAGAAACTTAATAGCTGTGTGATGCTTGTCTCAGTATCCCCAACTGTAAAATGGGGGTATTAACAGCACCTACCTCCCAGAGTTGTTCCAAGGATGAAATGAGGTCATATTTATAAGGGTCTTAGGATAGTACCAGACACATAGTGCCATATAAATTCTTATTCCTTTCTCTCTTCCTCATCTACACATGCTAAAACAAATGCATTATTAATTAGCATGTTAGTATTAAGTCTCTGTCAGCACAAGAAATCAAATATCAAATATATGCTCAATTCATTTTTATTGATATTGCCATGGTTCAAAGTTGTGAAGCCTTGAGTCTTTATCTTATTCACAACCACATTATCATGGTAATCTAAGTGATGCAGCTGGTGACTCCAGTGCCGTCCTGTAATTAGCAAGACCTGAGTTCAGATTCTACCTCTGGCTAACCATAAGGCCACAAGCAGACCTCTTTCCGCCTCAGTTTCCTTATCTCTAAAATAGGATATGAATAACAGCATCAACCTCCTAGAGTTATGAAGATAAAATGAGTTGAAATTTATAAAGTAAATCTTAAAATACTAGGTACATGTTATTATTATATAATGTATACATACATATACATTATATATAACATGTATATATGTATTATTATGCATATATTATTAATTATGAGCCACCCTAGCTCTGATGATAGAATGCTAATTTAGAGTAAAAAAGATCTGAGCTCATATTCCACTTTAGATGCTAGTAAATCACTTTCTCTCTCTCTCTTTCTCTCTCTCTCTCTCTCTCTCTCTCTCTCTCTGAGAGAGGAAGGCTGGGCAATTGGGGTTAAGTGACTCACCCAAGGTCACCCAGCTAGTATCTTTCTCTCTTAATCTCTGTTTCCTTAACAGTAAATTGGATATTATATCAATTTGTATATCAAGTTGTAAGAAGCAAATGAAATAAGTCCTTTGGGAACTTTGTTTTGGGTTTTTTTGGGGGGATGGTCAACTTTAATTTTGCCCCCTCCTTTTTATGAAAACTATTAAAAATCTTCCCACCCAATCTCAACCATTTATTTTCCCCAAGATTTCAATTTCATAACAAAGTCCGCCAGCTTTGGCCAGCCACATTGCATACTTGCTTTGAAGAACTAGAGAGATCTCCCCTGGCAATCTTTGATTATGCTCTTAATTCTTTGCTTATGCTGAAATCCCCATAACTCAGCTGTGTTTAGTTATCTGAGTGGGACAGCTACTGTCTAAGTGGATAGAGCACTGGGCTTGGATCAGGAAAATTCATCTTTCTGAGTTCAAATCCAGCCTCAGACACTTACTAGCTATGTGATCTTGGGCATGTCATTTCACCCTGTTTGCCTCAGTTTTCTCATCTGTAGAATGAACAGAAAAGGAAATGGCAAACCACTCCAGTATTTTTGCCTAGAAAACTCCAGATAGGGACACAAGGAGCCAGATGTTAAAGAACTAGATTCCCCAACCCCCCATCCCCAAAGAAAATAAGCTCCCTGAGGACATAGGTGGGTAACTTTTTTAAAAAATAGGCTTTAATATATGATTGTTGGATGAAAAAGAACACTAGACCTGGAGTTACAGGACCAGGATTCAAGTTTTTCATTTAATATTTGCACTCTCCACTCTCACCCATCTTCCATTCAGCCACCAAAGTGATCTTCCTACATCACAGAACTGATCATGTCACTTTCCTCCTCCATAAAAGTCAGTGGCTCCTTATCCCCTCTAGGATCAAATATAAAATCCCATGTCTATCAAAGAGCCCTTCAAAATCTGGTCTTTCCCTATCTTTGAAAATTTTCTTATGTAGCATTCCATCCAGCAATGATGGCCTTCTTGTTGACTCCGGATTCCTGTTCCTGGAATATTTTTCCCTCCTTATTTCTGCTTCCTGGCTTCCTTTGAAACAGCTCAAATTCCACCTTCTGCAAGAGTCCTTTCCATGTCTCTAACCCTGATAACCCCACACCCCATTCTGGTATTACCTCCCATTCACCTTGTTTGTACATAGTTGTTTGCCATTAAAATAAGAACCTCTGAAGGAAGAGGTCACACTTTTTATCTTTCTTTGTATCCCCAACATTGAGCATCCTGTAAGCAATATAATGCACAGTAAGAACTTAATAATTAACTATTATTGACAGAATGACTGTGTGGCCTTGGGCAAGTCACTTCAATTCTCTGGACCTCAGTTTCTTCATCTGTAAAATGAGAAGGTGGGATTAGACACGAGTCTCCTTCCAGTCCTAAATCTTGTGAATTTAATTAAGTCCTTGAGAGTTTTTAAATATTAAAAAGAATGATAAACTAAATGAGGCCTAAGGGCCTTGGGGAATGAAATTATACTCCCTATGATGCTTTTATTTCAGAGCCTTTCTTTCAAAGCCTGACAGGCTTGGGAGGAAATGTATGTTTTGCCTCATCTCTATGGGCGGCTTCTTCCCATTTTTTCTCCCCCTATTTTCCTCTCTCCAAGTGTGAGCAGTTTTTAAACTGCTTCAACCATTTCTCCCAGGCATCTCCCCCTCCACAGCCTCAGCCACCTATAGCTAAGCTTCACTAGGCCCATGCAAGTGGGGCCTTGACATCTAGGTGCCCCACTATTCCCCAAGGTCAAAGCTGGAGAAGCGCAGCCAGGCCTGGCAGGCATCAGCTGGGAGGGGTGGCCTTGTCTGGGGAGCTCTGGGGGAATGGGAGAAGGGAGCAGGAGAGGCAGTGAGGGAAAGGGAGGAGGGGGAGGGGAAGAAGGAAGAGGGAGGAGGAGAAAA
>CM053593.1:199408880-199448745 GCA_028646575.1 Pseudocheirus occidentalis | reverse complement strand
CAGGGAGACACAAAATGGGGTTAATCATCCCATATAGAAGAGGCAAGGGATAAATGTTATAACTTTTCTTTCATTTATTCTAATTGAATTTGGCTTAGGGAAGGAATGATGTAAACTCTAAACTGGGTATCTTGCCACACAGGAGAGCAGGGGGGATGGGGATGAGAGGTGGGTTGACAGCAGGGAGGACAGGATCTGGTGGAAGGTTGCTGGAAGCACACACTTCAATAAAGGGAGAGGGACAGGGTATAGAATAGAACAAGAGCGGGGGAGGGGGGTGAATTGGAAGGAAGGATATATAATCAGCCTCTCACAATATGTCCACTGTGGAGATGTCCTGTGTAATTATACATGTACAACTTGTATTGAATTGCTTATTCTTCCAGTGGGGGTGGGTGATGAGGGAGGAACCAAAAGAAACTAGAATTTAAAGTTCTACAATCAAATGTAAAAAAAAAATATATGTATATATACATGTAATAATAACTATTATTATTAACTAGTTGCAACTGGGAATTAAGACATACAGGCACTGGGGCAGGGAGACCCATCCTGCCCTACTAGAAAGTTAGAGGGGAGTTGGAGGAGGACATAAAAGAGAGCAGATTGGGGGAGGGGCTTTACAGTGGGATCTCTGTTTTGGGGTTGGAGGCAGGGGAAATACGGGGAGAAAATTTGTAACTAAGGAAATGAATGATATAAACAAGGAAATAAGTTAAATAATTTAAGAAAAGAAAAAAATGATAATTTCTTGTAATATTGTATCAAGACTTTTTAAAAATCATAACTTTCAGATAGTCCAACAATTCTTATATCATCTCTCATCAATCTGTTCTCTAAATCACTTGTTTTTCTAATGAGATGTTTCACATTCTCTTCTATTTTTTTATTCTTTTGATCCTGCTTTATTATTTCTTGGTGTCTTATAATGTCATTTGCTTCCCTTTGTCCATTTCTAGTTTTTAAGGAATCGTTTTCTTCCTTAAGTTTTTGAATCTTTTTTTTCAGTTGGTGTACTGGTGAATACTTAACAACCAGCTCTCTCAGGAAAAAAAACAAAACAGGACACACTTTTAAGTTCAGTCTGCATTATTAATATTTTCTCCATCATTTTAAGTCTAATAGATAATCATAAAACAATACATTGAGCTCTGTTGTGCAGCATTTGTCAATTATTGAAGTGTAAATGCTCACACTGAAAGTTTAACAATTGGTTCTTTCAAACTGATATTAGCTGACTCTAGCATGCCAATGGCTACACTGCTAACCAATATACAGTTTTGCCACATCTTCATCTACTTATACACTGAATTTCATCCTTCTTTGTAAAAGACGGATTGAATCCCAATTTTTCCCCATCCGCACTTCCTATATCATGCCTGCAAGGTTTCAAGTCCAGGCTAGTGAGTTGTGACTGAATGTAGTTAACCAGGTTTGTGAAGCCAAATATTATATAATGTTCTCGAAGCTGAGCCAACACCTGATTAGTCATTTTAAACATTGCATTTTACCCCTTTGTAGACATATTTTATGCCATGTTTTTGGAATATCCTTAAAGCAATGTTAGCCAACTGAGTGAATTTCTGGTAATCGGCTGTGGCTAATGGAGCAGGAAGGGGTGTATGTAGAGAAGTTAAATGCTCAGGTGGGATTCCCCCACTTGCTAAACTAAGTGTTTTAGATAATAGATCAACAGACATTATTAAGCACTTACTGTGTGCCAGGCATAGTGCTAAGCTCTAAGAATACAAAGTAAGGCAAGAACACAAAAGCACTGTCCCTGCCCTCATGGAGTTACATTTTTAATGGAGGAGACAATATGTAAATAACTATATACATACAAGATATGTTTAAAAATAGCAGAATGTGTACGTCACACACAAATTTATCTACTCATTATAGGCATCAAGTCTGTCTGACTTCTGGAAGACTGTTCCACTCGGCCTTCCAGGAAGTCATCTGACTGTGTCACTTGTCCTTTCTCCATCCCTCATATCTGTAATCAGTCATTAGCATTCTATCTCCTTGCTTTTCTTCCAAAATAATTCCATCTTTGATCAGTTCTTGCTGTACAAAAACCACCTGGTTTTCAAGTATTAACTACTGCTTTTATTCCCTAGAATCGTCCACTATTTTTGAAAGTTCTGAAGTAGTTCACATTATATAAAATCCTGGACTCACAGTAATAGCATTGACATCTTCAGCATTTGGTTGATTTGGATGACTAGGGAATAGGATATAGCTTGGGAACAAACCCACAACTTCTGTATTTTGGCATTGTATGCACAGGCATTTCATGAACAATCTCCTAGTCCTGGGACACCCTCTATAGGTGGGATAGCGCCATGGTATTCACTTCACAGGCACAGCTATTCAAAGAAGGACCCAGAGTTCGCTCTTCACTCAACACAGGACATCTCCAAAGTTCACACAGGATAATCCCTTTCCTTTCATAATGTCATCCTAGGTTTGATCATTAAAGTCCTGAGAGTCATTAGAAGAGTGTGGAAAGAGAGCTGAAACAAAGTCTTGAGAGACACCCACATGAAAAGAATCAAAGAAGGGTGCCAGTTACAGAGACAGAGATGAAGTGCTTACGAAGATGGGGTAAGAAAAGGGCAGGGGGTCTGTCATGTCAAAGAATCTAAACAAGCAAAACATATTGAGAAGTATGGTCAGGAATGTTCTATGCTGCACAGAAGACAAGGATACAGACTGAAAAAAGATTCTATTTCATCCATTTAGGAAGCTAGGTGGAGCAGTGGGTGGAATGCCAGGCCTGGGAAGACTCATCTCCCGTAATTCAAATCTAGCCTGAGACACTTCCTAGCTATGTGATCCTGGGCAAGTCACTGAACCTTGTTTACCTCAGTTTCCTCATCTGTACTAATGAGCTGGATAAGGAAATGGCAAAGCACTCTAGTATCTCTGCCAAGAAAACCCCCAATGGAGTCACAAAGTGTTGGACATGACTGAAATGAATGAACAGCAAACAAGAAAATTTCATCAGCTAGCCAACAAGCACTCATTAAACATATACTGTATGCCCATCATTGTGCCAAATTCTGGGGATAAATATCTATATCATCTATATCTATATCTATATCTATATCTATATCTATATCTATATCTATATCTATATCTATATCTATAGTTATAGTTATACTCACACCATAATGATCAGTGGTTATTCATGACCACGGATGGAGCAGTTTCAGCACAGTAAGGCCCACAGAAGCTGGACTGCAGGGGCTTGAGTCAGTGACTGACTGATGCAATGAGGTGGCTTTCTAGATTTTGGCAATGAAGTAGAGAAAAATGATAAGCTAATAACTTGAGAGTAACAAGGCCAAGAAAAAGGTTTTTGTTTTGTTGTTTTGTTTTTAAAACAGGACAGACACAATATTTGTAGAAAGCCCTTAGCACAGTTCCTGGAATGTAGTATACACTGTACAAATACTTATTCCCTTCCCCTTATATCCCTAAAATGCTGAGATCTCTTGCTACTTCCAAACATTTAGATGATACTCTCAGCCCAGATGAAATAGGTTTCTTTTGGTAGTACTTTAAGTTTTGTAAATAACAAAGTTCTATATCATGAGAATGTGAATGTTCTGTTATGTTGTGGTTGTTTTTCCTGCCATTTCATCTAGTGGCCAACAGTCAGCAAACCACAAATGAGGGCCAAATCCAGCCCGCTGCACTGTGTTTTAAAATGTTAAAACCATTCTGTGCTAAATAAGCTAGTTTTCTATATAAATGGGGAAAGCTGGTGATTGATCATTGGTGGTGGCACCCCTTATCTGGGGTGCTGCTGCACAAATCATCAATTAACCAACATACATTTATTATTTGACTACTATGTATCAGTCCCTGTGCTATGTGCTGGAGATATGGAGACAAAACAGCCTTTGCCTTTAAGGCACAACATATATACTCACCGTATATAATACATGTATGCATGTTTTCTATAGACACACAACAAACATGCACACACACAAACACACAAATAGGCACACACACAATGTGCTATGTTTATGTGTACATATATGTTACACATGTATATACATATGTATTGTTGTTGCTATTGTGTCGTTTCAGTAGTGTCTGACTCCTTGTGACCCTCTTTGGGGTTTCCTTGGCAAAGATACTGGAGTGGTTTCTAGCTCATTTTGATGAGATGAAGAAATTGAGGCAAATGGGGTTAAGTGACATGCTCAGGGTCACATATGTCTGAGGTCAGATTTGAATTCAGGTAGATGAGCCTTCTTGACTCACATATGTGTATGTGTATATATGTGTGGAGTGTCCCTCCCAGAGAACGGGGCCTGAAGTATGGTTTGTAGATAGCTGTTGGAGTGGAGATAGAATAGAGAGAACTTGCAGAGGCAGAATTAATAAGACTATAGCAACATATTAGATATCTGGGGTAAAAGAGAGTGAGGAATTAAGAATGATTCTAAGTTGCAAACCCAGAGGAGTAGAAAGATAGTAGTGACCTTGACATAGATAGAGAAGCTTGGTATGTGTTTTTCCCCTCCAAGAGGCAGGAGATGTGAGGTAATGAATTCTGTTTTGGACACGTTGAGTGTGAGATGCCTATGGTACACCTAGTTTGAAATAGCCAATAGGTTGTTGGTGCTGCTCCTGAGAGAGACCAGGGATCAGTACAGAGAATTAGGAGTCTTTTCCATGCGGATAATATTTGAACCTGGGAGCTGATGAAGTCAACAACAGAGAGAGTGTGGAGAAGAGAAGGCCCAGGACAGAGTTTTGTCATGTACCCACAGTTAGGAAGTGCTCTGTGGATGATGATCCAGCAAACGGGATTTAGGAGGGGTTATCAGGGAGGAAGAAGATCAAGAGAAAGAAACAGGAGGTGTCATGGAGACCCACAGATGAGAGAGTATCACCCCATCTTTGGTGCTATAACCCTCTTGAGTTATCTGAGAACTGCCACCTCTCCCCCTGCCCCCAAGTTGATCTGAGACCCTAGGCCTGTTTGTTGCTAAGATCTTTGGTCGAGGCCTAACTTAAGACCCATAGGAACTATAGCAGTACTCTCCTGTTTCCAGGCTTCCTTCAACCTCTGCTGGTTAGAAAGAGGCTTTCTCCTTAAATTCAATTTTCTTTTTATTTTCAGTTCCAAATTCTCTCCTTTGTTCCACCCCTTCCCCCACCCAATGAGAAAGCAAGAAATGCAATATGCAGAGGGAGTTATGCAAAGTTCATTTCCATGTTAGTTATGTTCTAAAAATGAAACAAAATAAAAATCCAAGAAAAAAAATAAAGAGAAAAAATGTGCTTCAATCTGCGTTATTATCAGGTCGTTATGTGGAGGTGGATAGCATATTCATCACGTGTCCTTTGGAATTGTGGTAGATCATTGTAGTAAACAAAGTTGTTAAGTCTCTCATAGTTGATTATCTTTGCAATATTGCTGTCACTATGTAATATATACACATATCATATATCATGTACAATATAATATCACTATGTAAATTATTTTCCTAGTTCTGTTTACTTCACTACATATCAGTTCATTCAAGTCTTGCTAGGTTTTTCTGAAACTATCTCCTTTGTTCTTTCAGCACAGCAGTATTCCATCACTTTCACATACAATACCTTTTTCAGCCATCTGCCAATTGACAGGTATTCTTTCAGTTTCCAATTCTTTGCTTTTTCAAAAAAAGAGCCTCTATAAATATTTTTGCACCTATGAGTCCTTTTCCTTTTCCTTTACCTTTGATCTCTTTGGGATACAGAACTGGTAGTGATATTTCTGGGTTAAAGGATATGCAGTTTTATAGCTTTGAGGGGCATAGTTCCAAATTTTTCTCCAATCCATGGCTTTACCAACAGTGCATCAGTACACCTCTTTTCCCACATTCTTTCCAGTCTTTGTCATTTTCCTTTTTTTTATCTTAGCCAGTCTGATGAGTACAAGGTAAAAAGTGAGCATTTTTCCGAGGATTAGTGATTAGAGCATTTTTTTTCATACAGCAATCGGTAACTTTGATTTCTTTTTCTGAAAACTGTCCTTGACCATTCATCAATTGGGGAATGGCTCTTAATTCTTATAAGATTGCCTCATTTCTCATAGTTGAGAAATAGTTCTTTGTCAAAGAAACTTGATGCAAATTCCCTGTCACTTGCCTTCGCCTTGCCCCTCCCCCTGCCTCCCTGTTTCCTGTTTTTCTTCTCATTTTGGCTGCATTGGTTTTGTGCAAAAAGTTTTCAATTTTATGTAAGCAAAAGCATTCACTTTATCTCCTGTGAATCTCTCTATCTCTTATTTGGTTATGAACTCCTCTATCCACAGGTCTGACAGATAATTTTTTTCTATGCTTCCCTAATTTGCTTAGGGGATGAATGGGGGTATTTGGGAGGACTAGTACCTCTGGTGGGAAGGCTTGCCAAGCTCTTTCCAGGGTTGCTCATCTATCTTTTGTAACTGCTTGATTCACGCAGCTCTCACCTGTGGCTCCAAGAAACTGTAGCATGTGCTGTGGCCACACCCCCATAAACTGTCTCGGCAGATGGTCTAAGCCAGGTTGAGGGCAAATAGCAGGCCTCAAACCTATTGTTCAATTAGGGAGAGGTCTACCCTGAGCAGGTGAAGACTTTCTCTGGTGGGATGGGGTGCGGAGGGGATGAGAACAATTTGTTCCAAAGGCTATGGAGGTGGCTGAAGCAGGTGCTGTGAAATGCTTAGAGCTTGGTCAGAGATTGAAGTCACTGCATCCCAGGCCATCTCCAGTCATCTTAACTTTTGTCCTGCTGACTCAGGAAGAGAAAGTGAGTCTTTGTGCAACTCTTCCTTACTTAAATCCAGTTCACAAATCTAGACATTACCCTGCGATGTCACTGGTCCTCTTTGAAAATGAAGGACAAACAGTAGCAACAATTTGCTTATACTATCACCCTTTATGCCTAAAATAAATACATATACATGACCTTATCTTAGAAAAAAGTATGAGATAGATACAAAGGTTTTCAATAAATTTCTGTAAGATATTTTCTCTATGAAGCCAAGTAGACTTTGTGCGACCTTTCTTCCCTTTCTTGAATTTAGTTATTTTAATCACAAAATCACTCATTTAAAAGGCAATTACTGCCAAATGTAGGAAACAGTATAGTCAGGAGAATTTTATCAGTTCTTCCTTACAGATATTCCCATAGATCACCAAATAGTCCAAACCCATTTGGAAGAGTAAGGAAGCAAAATAAATGGAAGGAGTTAGTAGAAAGGAGGAAGTTTGAAAATAAAAAAGAGAATGGGGACAACTGCTAAAACAAGGTCATAGAGAACATAGGAAGAGATGGGATCAACGGCATAGAGGGAATTACTGGTCTTGGTAAGGAAGAAAGTCAGGGGAGCTAAGTGATCTTTTGCCAGACATCCTCAATCTTCTCAGTAATGAAGGAGAAAGACAGAGGGGAGGATGGGAGTAGAGTTGGGGTTTGAGAAGTAGGCATGACACAAATACTGTGGTAAATGTAATAAAAAGTCAATCAGATATGAAATATTTGCCATTTATCAGTGAGGGCCTAGCTGAGGTCAGATAGCATAATGTTGTGGTGATTACAGTCATCACAGTTTTATGAGTTCCCTTACAATTTTCAGGAACCTAGGAACAAAAGAAAAGGTAGGGGGTTACCCATGGTTGGATATTAATTCGATGATAATGGAGGAAGGACAGTGTGTTTAGGGATTCAAGGTTAAAGGGGAAGAACAATTTTGAAACAGCTATTTGTTCAGATGTTGAAACAACAACATAGCAAAGGAAGGGTATTTTATAGGGAACAAAACATCATCCAGTTTGACTGGAGTTTAAAGAACATGGGAGGGAAGTAGCATTAGATAAGGCTGGAAAGCAAGAGTAGCACCAGATTGTGAAGAACCTTGACTATCACAAAGATTTTAAACTTTATTTCATGAATATATAGGGAGCAAGTGATGTAACCAAATCAACAAACATTCCTTTGAAAGATTGTGAACTTTTCAAAGATCCAATAATTCAATTCAATAAACATTTATTAACTACTAGCTACTATGTGTGAAGTACTGTGTTCAGCACCAGCAATACAGAAAGACAGAAGTGAAAAAAAAATCCTTGATCTCAAGAGTGTACAATTCTATGAAGGGGGGAGGGTGAAGGAATGCAAAATTTACACTTTTAGTAGGCACAAGGTGCTTTGAGGAGAAACAAATATGTAAGTACAAGGTAATTTGAGGTGGTTCCTGACTGGAAGGAACCATGAGAAAAAAAAATAAGGAATAGATGACATTTACGAAGAGTTTTCGTTTGCAAAGCATTTTATCTATACAATCTCATTTGGCCCTCACAACTACCCTGTGAGTATTTTCCACATTTACAGATGAAAGAACTAAAATTGACAGAGGTTGAGTAATGATCTGAGGATTGCATACCTAGAAAATGGTAGGAAGAGGCAGGTAGGTGGCACAGCAGATGGAGTTAGGAAGACCTGAGTTCAAATGTGACCTCAGACACTAGCTGTGTGATCCTGGAAAGTCACTTAACCCTTTTTACTTCAGTTTTCTCATCTGTAAAATAATCTGGAGAAGGAAATTACAAACCTATTAGTAACTTTGCCAAGAAGACCCCAAATAGAGTCATGAAGAATTGGACATGACTGAAAAATGACTAAACAACAAATGGTCAGAAGTAGGATTCAAAATCAGATCTTCCTAATTTTCCAAGTCTAGTACTCTATCCAACGTCAGCTTGTGGCTTCTGTAATAAAGAGGCACTGAAGACTTTTGAGCAGGGGGGTTGAAATAATCAGGCGGTGGTTTAAGAATGATATCTCATCAACTGTGTGGAGGATGATGGCAGAAGTGAATAGGCTAGAAGTAAGGAGAGCAATCAGGAGGCCATTAACATAAGCCAAGAAAGGTGATAAATGACTAAACTAGAGTGATAACTATGTGAGTAGAGAGAAGGGGATGTATGCTAGAAAAGTGTAGGTGAAATATGCAAGATGCAGCAACTGACTGGACAGAAAGCATGAGAAAGAGAAAAGAGGTTCCTGGGTTACAAACCTGGGTAACTGAGAAGATGGTAATACCCTCAACGGGAGGAGGTTTGGTTGAGGGTCAAGCTTCAAGGAAGGGGAGAAAATGAGCTCCATTTGGAAGCATTAAGTTTGTTGATTTGCTTATGTCACGTATGTTCTCAAAACACATTTGACATGCTCCCTATATGTCCATGATTTATGATAAGGAATATCAAAGTCGAGATATCCAGGAGACAGTTGGCAATGAAAGACCAGAATTCTGGAAGGAGATAATGATTGGTTCATCCACTCTGGAAACAATTTGGAATTATACCCTCAGAGTTACTAAATTGTACCCTTGTCTCTAGCTATACAACTATTAGGTCTTTATCCCAGAGAGATCAGTGAAAGGTAAAAAGGGCATACATGTAAAAACATATTTATAACAGCTCTTTCTGTAGCAGCCAAAATTTGGAAACTAATGAGGTATCCTTTCTATTGGGGGGTGGCTAAACAAATTCTGATATGTGACTATAATGGAATATTGTTGTGCCATAGGAAATGATAGAATGGCCAGTTTCAGAGGACACTTGAAAAAGATTTTTATGAATTGATGCAGTGAAGTGAACAGAAATAGGAGAACAACTTATATAATGATGAAAATATTGTAGAGGAAAGCACTTTTGAAAGCCTTTAGAATTCCAGCCAATACAATGGTAAACCACATGTTCAGAGGATAGAAGGTGAAACATGTCATTCACTTAAAATGTTTAAAATGCAGAGACATACAATTTTAGTCATGGCCAGTGTGGGAATTTGTTTCGTTGGAATGTTTATAATAAGAATTTTTTTTCCCTTTTGGTTCAATAGTGTGTGTGTGTGTGTGTGTGTGTGTGTGTGTGTGTGTGTGTGTGTAGAGGGGCAATGGAAGGGACAGATTATAAATATATGTAAAAATAAGCATTTAAAAATTAATTTTTTCAATTGTCAAGTCTGAAAATAAATGACCAAAAAGTCACAGCAAGTGCTGTTAACTCTAAAAATACCAAAGAGCTCACATAGGTTATCACAACCACAGTTAACTCGAAGAAATAAAATAAAGTAAAAACAAAATAAAAAAATAGGGCAACAGTGGTCATAAACAAAAAAGTTTTATTTTGTTGGAGAAGAGAAACTAGACATATATGCCTTGGCCTCCTCTAGAAGGAGACCTTTTTAATGAGGTAAAATCTTAATAGATATAGCAATGGCTATGCAATGAGCTGTAGCCTGGACAATGATGGGCAGCAGTAACAATGAGACAAGTTTGATTTGTAGCAGGATTTCATAACTGGAACATCGGTCCTGTAAGTACTTGTCCAAGCTTGAGACCACCTGGGGCTAGTGTGAGACAATTCTGGGATTTTTCTATGGCACAAATTATCCAGTGGGTTAGTACAAAGGATTATTGTTATGCCAAACTCAGGGCACAGCTTGCTTGCTGGGCTTAGCTCTGGAAAACAGGGTGTCTCTTAATAGTAAAAAGAGAGGAGTAAAAAGAGAGGGGGTGATCTTGGCATGGGGATCCTGACACAATTAAATGACATCTCCCTCATTATTTCCCTTCTTATTCCACCCCCTGCCATTGAAAAATAAATTAAAACAAAGCCCTTGAAACAAATATGTGTAGTCAAGCAATAAATTCCTGCATTGTCCATGCCTATAGCTATATATTGTCCATGTCCATGTCCATATTTATATCTATATATCTGCACTCTGTGCTCTTGAATCTATCTATCATCTCTTTTTTAGGAAGCTGATAGCATGTTTCATTTCCTCTAGGATTGTGGTTGATCATTGTGTGAACATACATTCTTAAGCCTTTCAAAGTTAGTTGCAAATAAATTTATTTTTAAAAATATTTTTGTTGATGTTTTCTGTTTCTTACATCACCACAGTATTCCATGTATCTCTCCCTTCCCCCACCCTGAGAGCTATTCCATATGGTAAATAGTGTTGTTGTTTTAATTAACATAGTGGGGAAAAATCAGCATAGGAGTATTCTGGGTATGTCAGAAAATACCAGGCTCTTCAAATTTCCCCCACAAACAAGATAGAACATCCCCTCAAGGTGAACATAACAGAGGGACAGGGACTGTGAGCTCTTGTAGGAGAGCAGAGTCCCTGGTTTTGGTTCCAGGGCAAAAGGAAGACCTGAAGTTTGTAGCCACAGGAGGGACTGCTGGGAGCAAGACCATTTATAGGATAGCGTGGGTAGTGACACTGAATGGTGTAGGGGTGGAGAGTAGTACTTGAGGTTTGGCCCCTGGACAGAGCTCAGAAAATAACAATAAGAAGGACCTGAGGCCTGGGGCACCATTCCCCAACAGCTTGGGACTAGAAACTGATGATAACAAAAGGCTGCTAAAAACAAAAAATAAATAAAAATGAGTAAGCAAAGGAGAAAGAAACTGACCAGAGACAGTTACTATGGGGATAGAGAAGATCTGGTTTCATGTTTAGAGAAAGACAATGAAGTTAAAAAAAACACTCCTACTTCAATGTCAAATGGTTACAAGCCCAAAAAGAGTTCTTGGAAGAACTTAAAGAAGGACTTCTGAAGTCAAATAAGACAGATCAAGAAAAAATTAGGAAAAAATAATAAGAGTAATGCACAAAAATCTAGAAAATTATGAAAAGGAAGTCTACCAATTAGAAAAAGAGATCCAAAGACTTAAAGAAGAAAATAACTCCTTGAAAATTAGAGTTTGGCAAAAGGAAGCAAATGACATTCTAAGAAACCAAGAAATAATCTAAAGAAATCAAAAGAATGAAAAATAGAGGAGAATGTGAAACATCTCATTAGAAAAACAAATGATTGGAGAACAAGTTGAGAAGAGACAATATAAGAATTGTTGGACTACTTGAAAGTTATGATTTTAAGAGTCTTGATACAACATTACAAGAAATTATTAAGGAAAATTGCCCTGAAGTTTTAGAACGAGAGGTAAAGTAGAAATAGGAAAAGTTTACCAGTCACCACCTTAAAGAGATCCCAGGAGGAAGACTTACAGGAATATTATAGTCAAGTTTCAAAGCTCCAAAGTTAAGGAGAAAATATTACAAGCAACAACAACAACAACAACAACAACAACAACAACAAGTTAAGGAGAAAATATTACAAGCAACAACAATAACAACAAAAAACAACCCCACAACAATTTAAATACTGTGGAGCTACAATCAGGATCACACAAGTCCTAGCAGCTTCCACACACTTGGAACATTATATTTTGAAGAGCAAAAGAGCTAGAGATGTGGCCAAAAATAACTTACCCAGCAAAGCTGAATATAATCCTGAAGGAAAAAAGGGACATTTAATGATCTGAAAGACTTTCACAAAAAGACCAGAACTCAGTGGAAAATTCAACATATAAGATCTAGGAGAAACATCAGGTATACATTAAAGACCATTTATAAGGGACTCAATAAAATCAAACTATTTTCTTTTTATATGTGAAAATGTTATAGAGATGGACAATGAAGGCATCCTTAAACTCTGGGGGAAAACCTCTTCTTGCCAATATAACCTGGAAGAGGTCATACAGTCAGCTTTTGTATGAGCAGTGGATAGCCTGCTGGAATAGCATCAGCATCAGGCCTTGGCATAGGAGAGGAGCCTAATGGCAATCAAACCTCTTCTTCAGCTGGAAGTTTTGCTAGAGAGAGATTAATTTCAACCTGAGGTATATACAGTCAGCGGCTTCAGCGATGATTGTTGATAGTCTGTTGAGAACACTATGGAAGTTTTGATTCAGTGGCAGCTAGGAGTAGATAGAGTGCCAGGCTTGGAGTCTGGAAGACCAAGTTCAAATTCAGCCTTAGTGTGTGACCCTGGGCAAATCATTTAACTCTGCCTCAATTTCCACTTTTGTAAAATGATTTAGAGAAGGAAATGATAAACCATATCATTGCCAAGAAAATTCCAAATGAGGTCATGTACAGTCAGACATGACTGAAAAACAACTGAACTACAACTTTCTTATTTCACTGAAAAACAATTGAACAACATTCCCAGTCTGATGCACTGTCATACCCTGGTCCATTGTTAATTTTTGGAAAGGTGCCAACTTTCTGTTCTCATTAAATTATTGTCAGCAAGCTATCATATACAACTTTTTGAACTATAATTTTAATTTCTTAATTTATTTCTTCTTAATCTTCTATCCTTCTTGACTGGGTTTTTCTTGATGAATGCTTTCCCTGCTGCCTGCAGCCTTCTCTCTTTGTGCAAACCTGGACTAGCAAAATACTTACTGTAGTTTCTCCTTGATTTGTTGATACTATTCAGTCTGGTGACTAAACCCCATTTCTTACACTACCTTATTAAGTCTCTCCCATTTCCAATTCACTCATCATAGAGCTACCAAAAATATGTCAGGTGTGAACAAGTCACTATTTAGCTCAAAAAGTTACAGTGGCTCCTTATTATTTATTTCAGAGATAAAATGCAAAGTCCTTTACCTGGTATTTGAAGGTTCTTCCCAATCTGGCTCAGTCTACCTTTCCAGGTTTGTTGCACATTATTCCTTTACGCATTCTGCATGACAGTGTGCTGTCTCCCATGCCTGGAACAAACTCCTGCCTCTTCTCAGCCTCAGAATATAACATTCTCCAATCCTGCTAGACAAATTACATACATACATACATACATATATAATTTGACACACGTATGCATATGATATATACATGTAATATATGTCATATATTATATGTAATATGATATGATAATATGATATAATAATATGACACGTGTGTGTGTGTGTGTAATTTATCTAGCAGGATTGGAGAATGTTATATACTCCAAACACATTGCCTAATGTATGTTATGATAGTCAACATCTGACCCCGTTCAAACTCTGAGCCAGAGCTCTACCTCCAGTACCATGCCTATAGTTTTGGTTAGACCATACATGCAGTAGATTTTTTATTAAGCACAGATTATGTTCCAGGCACTTTGATAAAACAAAAATGAAGCCATCTTTGTCCTTAAGGGACTTTTTTGGGGCAGAGGGGGGTTGGAAATAGTATGGACATAGATAAGTATAATGTTTTACCTTTCAGAGAGTATTACCAAAAAAGACATCATCACACTGGTGAACTCCAAAGTAATGTCTCTAGAACAATACTCACTAAGCATTATCCTGGAGTTAAGGGTTGCATTAAAAAGAAATACAAATACATACAGAGTAAATATAAAGTAATTTTTAGGAGAGAATGCTCTAGAAACTAGGGGTGTGTGTGTGTGTGGTGTGTGTTGGGATAGATTTAGTGTAGGAGGTAGTTCTTGATCAAGGCTTTGAAGGAAGTTAGTTATTTTCTGAGGCTGAGAAGAGAAAATGCTATCCACATCCCGAGAAAGAACTTTGGAGCCTGAGTGCAGATCTAAGCATACTATTTGCTCTCCTTTTCTTTTGTTGTCTTGTTTCTTTTTTTTTGTGGTTCCTCCCATCAGTTCTAATTCTTCTTTACATCATAACTAATATGAAGATATGTTTAATATGGATGTATAAGTAGAGCCTAAAAAAAGAGACGTTAGCTCTAGCAATAAGAGAAAAAAAATGGAAGGGATTAGAGTAGGCAATGAGGAAACAAAACTATCATTCTTTGCAGATGCTATGATACTATATATAGAGAATCCTAGAGAATGAACTAAAAACCTACTTGAAATAATTAACTTTAGCAAAGTTGCAAGATACAAAATAAACCTACATAAATCATCAGCATTTCTATATATTACCAACAAAGTCCAGTAGCGAGAGATAGAAAGAGAAATTCCATTTAAAATAACTGTAGAAAATATGAAATATTTGTTAGACAAATCCAGGAACTATAGAAACACAGCTACAAAACACTTTTCTCACAAATAAATTCAGATCCAAACAACTGGCAAATATCAATTGCTCATGGGTAGAGTGAGTCGATATAAATAAAAATTATAATTCTGCCAATATTATTGGATCACTTGACCTAATCTTTTCTGGGGATTAATTTTGTATTATTTGAAATATGTACAGTCCCTTGGTGTGATACAATTTTTTAAAAATCCACAGTTCTTCACCACCTTACATAAAATATTTTGTTAAAAACAGATTTTCCCATGTTGTAGATGATCACTAAGCACATGCCATCAGACATTGGTTTCTACTACCTTTTAAAATAAGTAATGCAGAGGAATTATAAAATCCTATAGACAAATATTTGGTATAGTATTTGATAAGGTTGTTTTTTTTAAGCCATAAATGAAATTTAACTATCTTTTGAAAGGGCTATTTTTGCTGACAAATTCACATAAATTATGACTTTGAACCAAATGAATATTTCCCTGGTTATTGATGAGAGAGTGTTACCAAGGGAAAATATATTTAGCTGAATACCATTCACTTCTCATAGGCAAAGACAGGAGCAGTTTAAAAGCCTGGAGTGAGTCCACCAACTCCTAAACCTAGAATCATTTAAAATTTAAAGTTGGAAGGCATCTTGGAGCATATCTAATTCAAAATCCTTATTCTACAGATAAGAAAACTGAGACTCAGTGAATTTAAGTGACTTGTCCAAGGTCACACAGTTATTAATGGCAGGCCCAAAACCAGAACCCAGGATTTGTATTTTTTCTAGGATGACATTGACCTGAGGCAGAATGATTTTCAGCTGTTCAGCAACAGTAGATTGTTTCTGTGTTGTGTCATATAAGTTCAGGGTCCTTTTACAACATTGTGAATTGTTTTCTTTATTTCCTGCTTTCTTTTTTCAGTTTTTTTTAGGCTTTTTTTTTGGAGAGGGGAAGGAAGGGCAATTGGGATTAAGTGACTTGCCCAAGGTCACAGGGCTAGTAAGTGTTAAGTGTCTGAGGCTGGATTTGAACTCTGGTCCTCCTGATCCCAGGGCAGGTGCTCTATTCACTGTGTCACCTAGTTGCCCCACCTTTTTTTGGTTTTTGAGGCCAGATGTCCCTATCTCACTCAGACCGGAAGTGCAAGGACTACTCATTGGTCTGATTGACATGGAAGCTTTCACTTCTTCATTTTCCAACCTGGACTAGTTCACCTAAGGGAAACTTGGTGGCTCCCCTCTCTGGAACTCAGTATATTGCTGCCAGTCTTAATGTGGATGCACCACCAGATTACGTCCTATTGCAGTTCAGAGCTACCCAATTCAATTGATCCTCTAGCCTCAGCTTCCCCCAGTAGCAGGGGTTATAGGGATGTGCTACCACAGCCTGTACCAATTGCCTTCTTACTCAAAATTGCCTTGTCATTTTGATAACTATTTGATCAAAAATTCAACTTTCACATTCTCCATGGACTATTTCATGCTACGTAGATGAAATAAAACTGTCGCTAGCAACCCAAGAACTCCCAAGTTTTATCTTGTGTCAAGGAACTTTAAGTGACTATTTCCAAGTAATGTGTTAGGCACTATTCAAAACAAGTTAACCTCTGTCATAATTAAAACCAAATTCTCACCTTGGTAATGAGTAGCACTTAATAGTGTTTATCTTTTCGCTTTCCAGACTTGGGCCTGTTGATTTCGAATATTTGGAGTAGTAAAATGACATATTATATATGACTTATTTTTAATCACCTTTTCTAAACTGAGTAAAACACCTGGAAAAGTTTTCTATCCAGGAAAATCCTTATACTCTCAAAATAACATACTTATATACTTGATATTTTATGTCACTTTTTGACTAGAAAGAGGAAGGAAATGAAAACTTTATTTATATCTAAAGCTTCTTCTTGGCTGTACTCCCCAGAGATGTAAAACATTTTCCCTATCACCTTAAAAAAATAAATGGAGAGGCAGAAAGGTGACTCAGTGGATAGAGAACCAACCCTGGGGTCAAGAGGATCTGAGTTCCTCAAACATTTAATAGCTGTGTGACCTTGGGCAAGTCACTTAACCCCAATTGCCTAAAAAAAAAATGAAAAAGGACGGCCAAATAACTGTGAATACAATTTGATCGCAATGTATATTTGCTTTATTTTTAATTTTAGGTCAGGATTAGTTTAGAAACTACACTTTGACTTGTACAACATATAAGACCAAACATATTTGCAGAAAATATGTTTGATGATAAATTATTTTTGAACTTAATAACATTAACCCCTTAAAAAGTTTGATAGTTGTAAATTATTTCAGTTATCATTAACATACATTTAGGGTAGAAAGAAAGAGAACTCAGATTAGTCAGAATTTCTCTCCATGGTGGTAAATCAATAAATGTTCATTACACATCTACTATTTGGTGGACTAGGTTCTGTGGGAGATGCGAAAGAAGCATAGGATTGCCCTAAGAAAGATTTCCCTGCTAACTTCATTTTCTAATAACGTTATTCCTATGCAACTATTTCCTGAAACATTGTTTCACTACATATCATTCTTGTGGAATCAATTGAAAACATTAAACATAAGGCACCTTTACACCTTTACCTATTTTAGGGAGATGAAGCTAATACACAAAATAAAAAAACAAACCTTCAAAGACAGTATAGAAGTAACTGCCTATCTACCACAGTCCTAGTGCCGGAGGAATGAAGCAAAGCAGAAAATTAATATGAGTTAAAATACTCAGGATGCTTTTCTTTCCTCTCCACTCTCCAAATCCTACCCATCCATTAGGGCATATGGGTGTCACAATGTGTCACATTAGAGTGTCAGACCTGGTGTCAGAAGACGCATTTTCCTGATTTCAAATCTGGCCTCAGAAACTTGCTATCTGTGACCTTGGGCAAATCACTCAACCTTGTTTGCTTCAGTTTCCTCATCTAGAAAATGAACTGGAGAAGCAAATGGCAAACCATCCCACTATCTTTACGCGAAAAACCTGAAATGGTGTCATGAAGAGTTGGATATGCCTGAAAAATGACTAAACATTTCACGAAACCCTCCCTGCTAATCCCTTTTAAGAAACACTATGACAGCAAAAAGAGTAAAAGACTAGGAATTAAGGGGCTTAGATTTACATTATTAATGTGCCTGGGAGAAGTTATGTAATCTCTCTGAACATCAGTTTCCTTATTTGTAAAAATGAAGATGATACTAATGTATTAAAGAGAACCTTGTAGTTAGAGGAAGGGCTCTGATAATTTGTTTAGATAACTTTTCAACAAGAATAAAGATTGCATGGAATGAGAGGGTGTTTGATGGTTGGAGAGGCTTTGCAGGAAATGCCTTGATGTTCATCAGTAAGAAATGAGGGATTCTCTGAAGAAGCAGCTGTTCTTGCATTTCCTTCTCCACACAATCATTGTGAGGAAAATGATTTGTAAACACAAGCTTTACACAAATGTGAGTCCTTATTAATAAAGAAAGATTTCATGTAAAAAAAAATTAAGGGTCTTGGACAGAGCTTTGGGAACACCCCAACTTAGAAGGCATGATCAGGATAATGAACCAATGAAGGAGCAGAGAAGGAGCAGTTATATAGGAGGAGAACTAGGAGAGAAGAGAGTATTCTGGGGGAAAAAAAGGTTGTCAGCAAGTTCCAAATGCAGTAGACAGAGTGAAGATGAGGACTGAAAAAAAGGTGATTATATTTATTAATTAAGAGATCACTGGTGACTTTTAAGAGAGCAGTTTTAATTCCAGTGTTGAAGTTAGAAGCCAGATTACAAAGCTAAATGCAGTCTTGAGAACTCCCGAATTGAGCCACTGGCAAATCAATCACTCCAAAAGGCCCTTTTATAGATTACAGATTTTGCAGCCTTCTGACCTCAAATAGAGTTAGTCTACCAGAACCTGGCATTTGACACCTATATTGGGCCCAGTTGTCTTCCCACCAACCAGGCAAACCTACATTTTTGAATAGATTTAGATAATTTCTGTACAAATAAACATTCCTAGAAACGGGCACACTTCTCTTTCCTTTCACTTGAATCTTGAGTCTCCTGGCCTACTGCCTGGCTACCTTCTTCACCCAGTAACTACCCTTTGTTTCACTGTTCCTTGAGACACCTAGTGGAGCAGCGGATACAATGTTAGACCAGGAATCAGGAAGACCTGAGTTTAAATGCTACCTCAGACACTTACTAGTTGTATGACCTTGGCCAAACCATTTAACCTGTTTGCCTCCATTTCTTCAACTGTAAAATGGGGATAATAATTGCACCTAATTCCCAGGGTTGTTGTGAGAATCAAAGGAGACAATATTTGTAAAAGCAACTTAACACAGAACTTGGCACATAGTAGACATTATAAAATGTTTATTCCTTCCCTTCCCTTCACTACTACTATCAATACCATGATGGTATTGATATTCTGATTAATACTGGATTAATTTTTCAATGGTCATAATGCATACTCTCATTCATTCATATTTTCCCTATACTCTTGGCTGTCATATAAACCCTGTTCCCCATTCCCTACTCCCTGCTCCTTTTTTCTATTCCCTTCAGATCTACCCCACAAATGTCCCACTCCAAATCTACCTATTTCTTTCACTCTTTCAGGCTTTCTGGAATACCTCATCATTCAACTGAAACTACTCTCTCTAAAGTTACCAGTGATCTTCTAATAGCCAAATCCAGTGTTTTCCCACGATTCTCTTCCTTCTTGACTTCTCTGCAGACTTTGACACTGTTAGTCATTCTCTTCTAGAAACTTCTCTTTAGGCTTTTGAGACATTTCCCCCCTGGTTCTTCTACCACCTGTCTGATCACTCCTCCTCAGTCTCCTTTGTTGGCTCTTCTTCCAAATCATGCTTGCTTAGTGTGAGTGTCCCCCAACGTTCTGACCTGGGCCTCCTCTTCTCCCTCTATACTATCTCACTTGCTGATCTTGTTAACTCTAATGGATACAATAATTATTTCTATGAAAATGATTCTCAGACCTGTTCATTCATTCTATTTACCTTCTTCCTGAGCTTATTTCACCAGTTGTGTATTAGACACCTTGAACCATGTGTCCTGTAGATATCTTAAAACTTAGCACATCCAAAAATAGAACTCATTATCTTTCCTAAGTGTGCCCCTTTTTCCAGTTCAAGAAAACCGCCTTCCTAGTCAACCAGGCTCATCACCTCACTGTCATCCTTGACTCTTCACTTGAACTTACCCAGCATAACCAGTATCTCTTTTATGCATCCCCTTCTCTTTGCTCACACAGCCTCCACCCTGGGCCTCACCATCTTACATCCGGACTACTGCAGTAGCCTTCTGCTTAGTGTCCCGACCTCAATTTTTGCCTTATTCCAGTTTATCTTCTACTCAATGGTCAAAGAGAGCTTCCTAAAAGGCAACTCTGACTGTTTTACTCCCCTGCTCAGTTAACTCCAATGTTTTTCTATTACCATCAGGGTAAAAACAAACAATCAAACAAACAAACAAGAGGCCTCTGTTTGCCACTTAAGGCTGCATACATCTGATCCCTTTCTACTTTTCCAGACTTCTTACATTTTTACTTCCTTCCACATATTCTACAATATAATGATACTGATCTATTTACCTCAACCACAATTCTCCAGCTCTTGACTATCAGTACTTTCCCTGGCTGCTCTCCATACCTAGAATAGATCCTCTCCTTATCTAACTCCTGGCTTCCCCCAAGACTTGTGTCAAATTCCACCTTCTGCAAGAAACTTTTCCCTACTCCCCACCCCCCAAATGTTTTTTCTCAGAGATTACTTCCAATGTACCTTGTATATATCTTGTATATGCAGACATAATTATTTGCATGTTGTATCACCCCATTGGGGTAGCTTGGTGGCTCAATGGATAGACCACTGGGCCTGGAGTCAGGAAGACCTGAGTTTAAATATGATTGGGTGACCCTGGGCGCATCACTTAACCCTGTTTGCCTCAATTTCTTAATCAGTAAAAGGTGTTGGAGAAGGAAATGGCAAACCACTTCTGCATCTTTGCCAAGAAAACCCTAAATGGGATCATGTACAGTTGAACACAATTGAAAAATGACTGAACAACAACAATGAATCCCTACATTAGATTGTGACATCCTTGAGAGATAAGACTGTTTTTGCCTTTATTTGTATGCTTAGTACTTAGTACATGCTAAGTACTTAAAAATACTTTTGGACCTCAAGGTGGCACAATGGACAGAGTGCTGGGTCTGGATTCAGGAAGACTCCTCTTCCTGAGATCAAATCTGGCTTCAGACACTGTGTGACCCTGAGATTAACTCTTAACACTTAACCCTTTCCCCCTCTGTTTCCTCATCAGAAAAATGAACTGGTGAATGAAATGGCAAACAACTCCAGTATCTTTGCCAAGAAAACCCCAAATGGGGTCATGAAGAGCCAGACATGACTGAACAACAAATACTTTTAATTGACTGACTCTACTTCCTGAAACTTTGTCCTCTTACTGCTCCTGGAAAAGGATCAAAATATGGCTTTAACCAGGGGCTCTTAGAGACACAGAAGTGACAAGAATATTTCTAGTCCCTAGTGGACTAGCAGGGACATAGGCCTGAGGAGGGAGCATATGCTAAGAGAACAGGATCAGGGCCAGATGGGGTTGTCACAATCAAGGCAAGCTTGATCCACCATCTGGTTGATCCCCAATAAAGGACTGATGTGTGCCAGTTGTGAAGGCGATCACTGGAAATGAAGGGGAAAATATGTCAAGTCTGAACTCGAGGAGGACATGAATTAGGAACCAGTTTCTAGGAATTCCAAACCAAGGAAAGTGAGATAAGAGCATGAAGCCTAGAGTCAAGGAAAAAAGAAGACCAAGGAGTCTATGTATCCATCAGGAGGCATTCTAGATAAAAAAAGAAGAGAATAAAGGGAGATTTTTTTTTTTTAGGGAGGTTGAGTTGGACTAAACAGGTATTTGAGTGATCTCTAACTCTGATTTTGTGATTAATTCTTTTAATAAAGTAGTAACTGAGTACTAGTAATAGGTGAGAAATCTCTAGAAATAAAGGAACTACGCAAATTTTTTGGGGGGGGAATGGACCACTAAGTGTCAAAGTAGGTAGAGTGCCAGGCCTGGAGTCAGGAATACTCACGTTCCTGGGTTCAAATTTGGTCACAGAGTTGGACTAGAAAACTAGAAAATGACAACAGCAACAACAAAGATTTGCATTAAGCAAGCAGAACTTGTGTGCTTGTGATGTTTACTTACGGCCCCTGTCCACTGCGCACTTAGCTGCCTGATGCGTGCTTGGGGCCCTGCGATGTTCTCGCCTTCTCCCTCCCTCTTTCATTTGAGGACTGGGGAGAGAAAAATGGCATTTTCACTCAAAGGCACAACTGCTTATGACTGCGGCTTTGAGCTCAGTCATGGACCAAGAGCTCCAAGGTACCTTAAGTTCCAACTCCAGCTCCTATTTGAACAGTAATTCATGCTACATCTTGTTTCTGCTTGAGGACCACCAAGGATGGGGAAGCTATTACTTCCAGAGGCATCCTATTGTGCTTCTAGATAGACCTAATCCTTAGGAAGATTTCCATACATAAAGGTAAAATCAGCTATAATATTCACTCAATTCCTAGTTGTGCCCTCTGGAACTCATCTAATTCAGTTTCCAAACAATTAATCCTTCAAATACTTGAAAACAACCATCTTATCCTCTCAGTATCTTCTCTTTTTCTAGGTAAACATCACCAATCCCTACAACCAGTCCTCAGACTGAAAATATTTTAGGTGTGGCCTAAGGCAGGGTCTTACAGAGCTACTGCTTATAGGATTTTTGGGGAAAAAAGAAAACATGGACGATTCTGAGAGGATAGTGTTAGCAACTGAGGGAGTGAAGGGCTGGGGAGGATTCATCCTAATCTTCCACAGGAGAAATGTCACTGAAAGAATAGAAAAACATAAGGACGTATTAATTTTCCCTAGAAAGCCTGTGGTTTTTTTTTTCCCCAAAATTAGACAGTTGTGCTATGGAGAAGGGAAACAGTGGAAAATGACAAGCTCTATTGGTTTTTTTAGGAGAAATTTTAAAAAACTCTCTTGGGATCAAAAAAAGAAAGACTGGATAAAACTTGATCTAAATGGCCTGATAGCATAAAACCAAATTGTAGGGGAGGCTAGGTAGTATAGTGTGTAGAGCACGGGCCCTCGGCCCTGGAGTCAGGAGAACCTGAGTTCAAATCTGGTCTCAGACACTTAACACTTACTAGTCATGTGACCTTGGGCAAGTCACTTAATCCCAACTGCTCTGCCTTCCCCCCCTCCAAAAAGAAAAAAAAAGAAACCAAATTATTCAACTCTTCCATGGCCTATCCAAGTATTATTGACTTCACCATGATTTGAAGAGTTAAGGTGTCTTCAACCAGAAAAGGCCTCATATTCAGGTCTTCCTTTGGACTAGTATGGCATTGTAGAAAGAGGATTGAATTTGGAATGATAGGACGTAGGTTCAAATTTCAATTTTGCTATTTCCTGTTTTTATGACCTTGGGAAAATCTTTTAACATCGTTGGTCATCAGTTTCCTCATCTATAAAATAAAGGAGATTCTCTCTAAGATTCTTTTCAGGGTTAACTTTATGCTGTTCATAAAATTTAGGGTTTAATGGTATTTTTATTTGGGCTGATGAGAGAAAGATGGAAAATCCTATTAAATCAGGCCAGGTTCTTTGTTTCAGGAATTTCTGACAAAGTGGTTATTAGAAATTCATTCCTTTATATATTTTAGGCAGTTCAGAATCAAGTTTCTGCTGAAATAGTACTCCTTCCCTTACCTCTCCCCATTTTAGTGATTAAGCTCTTTCCTTTTTACCTGGAGACAAAGTCATCTACCCTGTATCCAAACGGCAGCTCCTGAATGCTGACTTACTCTTTGTTCTTGGATCTCTTGCTTGGTTATTTATGAGGCCTGGAGAGGTTAGAAGACTTGTTCCAGTCTGGGGCTGGGATGGATGTCATTAAAAATGAGATGACAGCACTCTCCTCCACAAATTGGTCTATGGGTTTCTTCAGTCCTCAGATGTCTTTAATTCTCTATGGTAAAAATTTCTTCCTAACTTCCAAGAAGGGGAAAGGTTCACATTGAGCAAGGCTGGAAGCAGGAAGGCCAGCAGAGCCCAGAGGAAGTTGGGAAAAGAGTTGAAGATGGGACCTTACTTCTCAGTAACTCTGGTTTGAACTGGACACACAAGAGCTGTGTGCTCCTGGATGATGGGAGGGAGGGAGACTCAGGTACTAGGTACAGTTAGACTCTGTTGCTTCCTGAAAAACACAGAGAGGTGAAATATCTATGATGGAGATTTTCTCTAGATCATTTTTAATTTTGGTCTTGTAACTTGTGTGTGTTCATTCTGCCCTCTCGCCAATGACTTTTTTTTGGTCTAGTATTTGCTATTGGATGGCAGAGTCTTTATGAAGCCAAATAGAAGTTAATGATTTGCTCCTTTATAAACCCAGTGTATGCTGGTTTCAGTGAACTTGTACTTGGTTTACCTTGGGACCTGATATGCTCTCTCTCTTTTTGTTGAAGACTCAGGCCCTGACAAAACCTAGGCAGGGAAGTAGAGAATAGTATTAAATGACTACCTGGAACTGGACAGATATTATAGGGGTAGACATGTGGGTGGGGAGGGCCTTTACTACAGAGAGCTCCTCCTCCACCATCCCAGAATTACTTTCCAAAGAAAAAATTGCTTAATGTCAAGTAAAGTGAACCCTAGGAGAGGTGCTCAGCAGCTAGGTAGCTTAGTGAATAGAGCACTAGCCAAGTCATTTAATCCTGTTTGCCTTGGTTTCCTCATCTGTAAAATGAGCTGAAGATGGAAATGCTGAAGCACTCCAGTATCTTTACGAAGAAAACCTCAAATGGGGTCATAAAGAGTCAGACAGGATTGTACAACAACAAATATATATATTTTTTGCTTTTTGGAGAGGGAAAAGCAAGGCAATTGGGGTTAAGTGACTTGTCCAAGGTCACATGTGTAGTGTTAAGTTTCTAAGGCCAGATTTGATCTTGGGTCCTCCTGACTCCAGGGCCAGTGCAACAAATACTTTTAACTGACTGACTATACTTTCTGAAACTTTGTCCACTGCTGTTCCTGGAAAAGGATCAAAATATTATTTTATCTAGGAGATCTCAGAGACACAGAAGTGACAAGAATACTTCTATTCCCTAGTGGACTAGCAAGGACATAGGCCTGAGGAGGGAGCATATGCTAAGAGAACAGGATCAGGGCCAGATGTGTTCTCACAATCAAGGCAAGCTTGATGCATTATCTGGTAGATCCTCAATTAAGGACTGATGTGTGCCAATTGTGAAGGCAGTCACTGGATATGAGGAGAAATCACTTCTGAGCAAATAGGTATTAGAGTACAGTGCAACTTGAACTAGAGGAGAGAATTTGTTAGGCCCCAGTTTCTAGGAATTCCAAACCAAAAATAGTGAGATAAGACCATAAAGTCCAGAGTCAAAAAAAAAAAAAGGCTGTGGATGTCTATGTCTATCAGGAGGCATTCTACCAAAGTAGTGGCAAAATAATAGTGGAACAGAAATCTGTCTTCCTGAGGTTCTGCTCCTCTGATAGGTAAATCCATAAGCACACCCATGCCTGTGCTACAATCACTTAGCTGCCCTAAGGGAAACATAGAATTACATTAAAAAGAAGAGAATAAAAGGAGATTTTTTTGAAGGGGGGGAATTAAGGTGCATTACATGTGTATTGAAGTGACTTCTAACTCTGATTCTAGTTTAACACAAATCTGCCTTCTTGAAGTTTGACTCCTCTGATGTAAGTCTGTAAGCACACCTATATATGTGCTATAGCTCTTCTTGTTCTTGTTGTCAAAAGAATTAGTGAGAACAGATACCACCTGCCTTCTTAGAATACCTTCCCAAGTCTTAAGGACATGGTTTGGTGGAAATGCTTCAGCAGCTCCCAACATCTGGTACTATAGAGCCTATTGGAAAGTCTTACTTTTTTTGTAGGGTGTTCATACTTCTTTCCATAGCCCAATGCTCAATGGTCTGGGTCATGTTCCTTGAAGCTGCTGTCTTCTTTGGGCAATTATCTCTCTCTCTGACTATTTCTGTCTGGAGTGCGTCTCTGCTTCCTATTGTATTCACTGTTTCTTATTGGTCTGATAACTCTTCTTCAGAGCTGATATGGGGTAGGGATGTGCATAAGGTAATTTAGTTGGTTTAAAAGCTTTTTAGCTTTTAGCCACAGACTTCTTGGAGGAGCTTGGAAAAGCTATTGCTTCCTTTCTGCCATCTTAGCTCTGCAAAGAATTTCTTGAAGGATGATTTCTAGCTTCTTTTTTTGATCATGGCTTTCAGGTAGTCCAATAATTTTTAAAATTGTCTCTCCTGGATCTATTTTCCAGGTCAGTGTTTTTTTTTAAGGAGATATTTCACATTGCCTTTTATTTTTTTTCATTTGTTTGTATCTGTCTAGAAGCATCTTGATTTCTCATAAAGTCATTTGCTTCCATTTGCTCCACTCTAACTCTGAAGGAATTATTCTCCTCAGTGAGCTTCTGAGATTCTTTTTCCATTTGGCAAATTTGACTTTTTAAGACCTTGTTCTCCTCATTGGCTTTTTGGGCCTCTTTTGCCATTTGAGTTAATCTATTTTTTAAAGTGTTATTTTCTTCATTCAGGTTGTTGACTCTTTTCATGATTTTCTTGCATCATTCTCATTTTTCTTCCCATTTTTTTCCTACACTTATCTTATTTGGTTTTCAAAATCCTTCTTAAGCTGATCAATGGCTTGTAGGCAGTCTTCATATTTCTTGGAAGCTTTTGGTGTAGGAGTTCTGACTGTGTTGTCTTCCTCGCATTCCATGCTTTGATCCTTTTTGTCCCCAAAAAAGGATTCTAGAGTTTGGTTGCTGTTCTTGCTTTGCTTCCTTTGCCTCCTCCTGTTGCCAGTGAATTACTTGAGTTTTTAGCTCTATGGAACTCTGCTTCCAGAGGGGAAAGCTGTCCCAAATTGCTGGGCTTTTCCCAGCTGCTGGAGCTTTTGGGAGGCTGCTGCAGCCCCCACCAGCTTTGGCTCACTGAAAACGCACCCAACGACCACTACCCAAGACCATGATCTGGATTCAGGGTGCTCAACACAAGAGACCTTAGCCTTTGAATGATTCCTTGGCCCCTCTGCAATCTGCAGGCTGGGAGCTCTGAAGCAGCCACATGGAAGTTGCTGCAGGGCCACCGTTTCTGCTGCTTCCTTGCCCTGAAGGCAGTTTGGCTGGATTGCTTTTCTCCCACAGATTTAGCTGAGTTCCACCGACTTTTTCACTTAGTCCTTGTTTCTTATGGCTTGATAATTCTGGAAACAGCCACAGCTGCCACTGATCCACTCTCCTGAAGGCTCCAGCTGTGGCCAGTCTTCACTGGGGCCAAGTTGTGGTTTCAGGCTGGGCTGGTTTTGGCTCCCAGCACACAGTGATGAGCCCTTCCTACCAAGCTGCCTTCAGCAGGAGATGTGTTTTTCTATTGTGAGTTTTGGAGCCCTAAAATTTGTTTAGAGTCTTATGGGTATTTGAGGTGGCTGTGTGAGAGCTGCAGAAACTTGTTGCTTCTACGCCGCCATCTTACAACCACTTTTCTATAAATGTAATTATTATTGGATGGAGCAGGGAATCCATTGGGAGGAGAGTGTCTCCAAAAGGGGTATTTGGGTGGAGTCTGAGATTTGGAGGAATGACAGTGAAAATAAAGGGGGCAGGAAGGAGGAAGGGAAGGCATTGACTGGAGGGATAGAGGGGGAAGCTTGCTCAGGTCACCTCATTCTTTGCCTCAGATGCTCCTGTGACCTGGTGGGATCTGAGCAGATGATATATAATCACTGCTAGATTTGATCTGGGATTGATATCTCTCTCTTTAGTAACATAGCTCAGGCACCTCAAAAAATGTGGCTTCCATACAGGTCTCTGTGGCTTCAATATCAGCTCTCCACCCACTATTTCAAATTCCCTCTTCTCTACCTCCTTCAGTCCTCCCACTTCCTCATATTGGGGGTCTCATTCCTTAACCATTCCCTGAGCCTTGCCTATCTGGTTCCTCCTCAGAGGAATTATTTAAACAGCCTAACTTGTCAGGTGGCTAATTTGTTTGCTCAACTAAAGTATTTTCTGCCTTTTCCAGTTCAGAGAAGTGTCTCAACCTCATTAAAATATCAGGATTAGTCACTTTTTGTAATGACTAGTTGGGTAGTGGTGGGAACTTTACCATTCCTGGCTCCATCTTCTTTACATAGGTTTTTTGACACACGTTCTCATAGCTTCTATGTTAGCATGCCTTTCCTCCCCCCACCGTCCTTCCCATGACCATACCAAGTCCCTTCTCCCTTTTGTCTCTTCTCTTTACCTTTCTCCCTACTTAAGAACTAAAGTTGTCCTTCCTGAAACTTTCAGCTAAGTCCAAAGGCAGACCACACACACATAGATTAACATCTCTGAGAGAAAACCTTCTAGATGTGTGTAAGAAGACTGCCAGGCTGAGGCATTCTGGAGGTTGGAAAGGTTAGAGTTGGATGCTAGGATTCTCCTTGAGGGTAACTCTCTTGTTCAAGTTGGAGCCACTGTTCCTAACAAGAAGCAGAAAGCTCCTGGCAGTTAGGTGGCACAGTAAACAGAGCATCCGCCCTGGAGTCAGGAGGACATAAGTTGAAATTGGGCCTCAGATATTTGACCCTTGCTAGCTGTGTGATCTTGGGCAAGTCATTTAACCCCAATTGCCTTACCTTCCCCAGGATCCCCCCCTCCCCGCCAAAAAAAAAAAATAAGTAGAAAGGTCAGAGACTACACAGAGGTTGATAAGAAATGGAAAAAGGATGAGTAGAACTTCAGTTTCAGTTTTGCTTTGAGCAGGCTGTGCGTTCTGCCTCTCCATGATGCTTTCATGTTACCTCCGGCGGCCACTGGGTGGCAGGCCTGCAGCTTGTTAGGGATTGCTTGCTATTTCCTGCTCACTAGTCTGCTGCTCAGTCAATCGCTAACATGGAGCCTCAGGTTTCCAACGCGGAACCTTTTGTGCTCTTTTTGTTGTCGGCTGTGATCCAGCCAGGGACCAAGGCAGGTGAGTAAAGAATGTTGTTGTTCAGTCGTTTTTCAGTTTTGTTAGACTCTTTACGAGCCCTTTGGGGTTAAAGATACGGGAGCGGTCTGCCATTTCCTTCGGCTCATTTTACAGATGAATAGCGTTAATAGAATTAAATCCATTCTTGGAGACTGGGCAGATTGACCAGAGGCTGATTATTGTGTGAAGAGGGTCTTATCCCCATCTGCATCTTGGGGTCCCGGGGAAAGATTTCCTAATCTTCAGGTTCGCTTTGTTTTAAACAGGGAGAAGTGGTGGTGATAGTTGAAGGAAGGAGCAGTAAGTTTGTTCACTGACTTGGGAAGCTCTCGATTGTATCTCTTATTTGGGAGTATTCAGTACAAGCAGTTGAGGTGGGGGTGACGGCTTGAAGATTTGGGAAAACCTTCCTGGGGAAGTTGGGCTGGCTAGCAAAACTGAGAAGAGGTCTTCAGTATCGAAGGGGAAGCGTGCTTAGTAAGGAAAGTCCAGGAGAGGGCTGGGGGGAGGAGGTTGGTAGGGGAAGTCTGGAGGCAGGAGGACTCGGGGAAGGGTACCTGGGAAGTGGAGTACAGAAGAGGGATGCAGAAGACGGAGTCATATTAGGGGGATAGAAAGGAGTTCACAGGAAAGAAAAGCTATCTCTCAATCGTGAGGAATTTTGAAAATTTAAATGCGTCATCTAAATGCAAGCAGATAATATTGGGTGGAACAAGGAGGAAGGAGGGTGTCTGCAAAAGGGGAGTGGTTTGAGTATGGTGTTGAGAAGAGTTACAGGGGAATCAAGAGACCAGAGACATGAGAATCATGGACTGGTCGGGGAAAGGGGGAAGAAATGATGGGGGAAAACTGCGGCGATGGCGGCAGTTGCTGGAGTGAGTTTGCTCGATATACCTCGGACTTTACTACCGAGACCCGCCCGAGGCGCGAGCTCTGGGAGGGCAGTGCTAGGCCATTACTAATCTTGAATCAAGGTCGATGTTTTTGTCCTTAGGATTTCACTCCATGAAGTATTTCCAATCTTCCACTTCTGTACCTGGGTTCGGAAAGCCGAGATTTTTTTCCATGGGCTACGTGGACGATCAGCAGTTCGTACGCTTTGACGGCGACAGCTTGATTCAGAGGGAAGAACCCCAGGTGCAGTGGTTGGACAAGATCAACCTGGAGGACTGGGCAAGGAACTCACGCGTTGTCCGCGAGACCGAGCACACTTTCCAAGTGGGCCTACAGAATCTACAAGTCTATTACAATCAGAGCGAGGGAGGTGAGTCTCATATAGTACCTGGATCTCTTCTTATGCCTACCCGGACCTGGTCCTCAGACTTGGGAGATGGGTGGGCGGGATAGGAGAATATATTTCCGGAAGGGGCATGCACACTCCTAGAGGCCACCTCTCACATCTCCCTAAAAGCCGGGCGAGTACTTGGGTCCAACTAAGTATGTGGGCAGACTGACTAACTAGTATTCTGGGGACTGGTAAAAAGTTCACACGTATCAGCGGCTGGTGGGCTGTGAGATATCTTCCGACGGGACCTTCTGGCGTGGGTTTGAGCAATTTGCCTACGATGGGCAAGACTACATATCCCTGGATATGGAGACGCTGAGCTGGACCTCTGCGGTACCCGTGGCTCTGAACTCCAAGCTCAAGTGGGAGGCAGAACCGAGCATCGCTGAAAGACAGAAAGCTTTTCTGCAGACGAAGTGCGTCGGGTGGCTGCAGAAGTACCTGGAGTACGGGAAGGAGATGCTGCTACGAACAGGTACTGCTTGTTTAGGTCTTCAGGGCTAGGCCTGCCCTCCGCCTCCTATTCCCCTTAGGAGGTGGAGGTGGGGCAGGGTTGGAGCCCAGAACTCTACTTGAGTCTCAGGTTAGAGGGATCTGGACTGGAGTTGCTTGGGGGTGGTGGTGGGGATGGGGGTGGAGTTTGGAGTGTGTCAGATTGAGGGAATGTTTGCTTGCTCCACAAGGCTCATGAGATCTTTTACTGTCTCTACTCTTTAGACTCAGAGTCCACGGGACCCAGAGTCTGTAGAATGGAAGAGGTTGGAGCTGCTGGGGGAGGGAGGGAAGAAAATCCAGGGAATCCAAAGAAATCAGAGTTTGTCCATAGAAATAAATCAATCTAGTCCCAGTTCAGTTTGTTTGTGGCTTGGCTTGGGGTTCAGGGAAGAACAGGTGAAAAGGAGAGAAATCCTTTCCTGATAAGGTATGAGGTGGTTTCTCTGGCACAGCCAAGCATTTGTCCCCTTCATTCCAGTTCCAGTCCAGGTTGAAGTGGGGAGTCCCATGTCTCTTCAGCTCTATCCTCTATGTCTCATATTCCCCCATCCCCCCAATTTCTGACTCAGGAATTCTACACCTGAAGTGTACCTCCTTATTGGTTCCAATATGTATGTGAACAAAGGAGGGATGGGGCTAAGCATCTGTCTCCAAAATGGGGTTGGGCATACATCTTCGTTTCCTTCGCAGTTTCAGGAACTTTCTCTGGAATCATAGGTGACTTCAGGGGCAAGGGCTACCCAGATCAAAGATTTGTGTCCTTGTTCAAATATCCAGTCTGATTTTTGTTCCCCAGAAGGGAGGCCCTTGTAAATTCCTCTAACCTTTCCTCCATAGAGCCTCCCTCTGTTCGAGTGACCCGTCATGCTACCCCCAATGGGGATGTGATCCTTCGGTGTAGGGCCCAGGACTTTTACCCTTCAGAGATCTCTCTGTCTTGGCTGAGGGATGGGGAGGAACAGCTCCAGGACACAGAGTTCATTGAGACCAGGCCTGCAGGAGACGGAACCTTCCAGAAGTGGGCAGCTGTGGAGATCACCTCGGGCCAGGAAGGGAAATATACTTGCCTAGTTCAGCATGAGGGACTGTCTGAGCCCCTCACCCTGCAATGGGGTAAGGACAGTGAGGAGGGTCTGGGGAAATGGCCATCCTTCTCCACCTCCCAGAAGGAGTAGAGGGATGTTACTGGGGTAAATTGAGGAAGGGTTAGGGAATCTCAGACTGGAGAGGGAGCAGGACCTTTCATTTTCCTTTTCCACTTTAGAACCACAGTCCTCATCCATCTGGCTAATTCTGGCGGTCATTGCTGCTGTACAACTGTTCATTTCAGTCTTTGCTGGAGTTGTAATCTGGAAGAAGAAGAATTCAGGTAGGCAAGACTGTAAGGGGGTCATTAGGCAGCAGGCACAGTGGAGATTCAGGCTTCCCCTGAACTGGAAGCTTGTCTTTCTGTCCCCAGTTTCTCTCTTTTCCATATTTATAAGAGATTGTTAGACCCAAAAACTCCAGATGAACAAATCTGTAAATGGAAAACCATTTTCTGGAGGATACCTTGCAGTGCTATAACAGACTGCTGAGTAGGGACACTGCTTTGGACTCAGATCAGAAATAAATACGGGAATTTATGTCAAAGGAACTGGGTGTCTCCCAGCTAGGGGTTGTAGAACAAACTTGGAAAACCCTTGATGCAGGACCTGAGGTTGGGAGGCGTCTGTTTGTGGGGCTTCTTTTCTCTTTTCCTGCTGGATCTAGATGCTATACTAGAGTGGAGGATGGGGGGCACAGTCACAATTGTAGTTTGTTGTGCCTCCAAGAAAAATCAATGAACTTCTGGGGCCTTAGTATGGCCTCCTCTCCTGGACTCCTCACTGGAATTTTCTTTTCTTTTCCAGGTGGAAAAGGAAGGGATTATGTTAAAGCTGCAGGTAAGTGAAGGGTTGACCTAGAGGGTGGAAAGAAGGGGCCAGCCCATAGTATTTTAGAGACATGAGAAATGAGAAGTCAGAGGAAAGGCTTACCCCAGCAGCTTTTTCTCAGTGTCTTCCTCCCTTCCCCTGCCCTGGTTCTGTTAAATATGTCCCTAACTGTGTTGTTTCCCTCCTTTGCCTCCAGACGACAGTTCACAGGGGTCAGATGTCTCTCTCACAGCCAAAGGTGAGAACCTAGAGACCATGGAACTGGACAGGGCCTGGTAGAAAGGGGGGCCAAGCAAAGAGGGTGGGTATGTGAGTGGTTGGTGTGAGGACTGGATGAGTGGTGAGACAGGCTCTTCAGAATGATGAAAGATTTTAGGGCAGAAGTGACTGAATACCTCCCTTAATCTGTCTTTTTTTCTTCAGCTTGACAATTGCCTTTGTGTGAACCTGAGTAAGAAAACAGATATTCAAGTCTCCAATTCCTGTTAAAGTTTTCTCAATGAGCAGAGGCCTCATATTCAGGACTTTATCTCAACCAGCATGATAGGACATAGGTTCCAATCTCAATTTTGCTACTTCTGATTGATGTGGACACAAACAGTGCCCTAAGGAATAGTAAGGGTCACTTTCCCAGGCCCCCTGAGGGGGTTTGAGGCTCATTCTATAGCCCATGCTGTAATATGAGATCCTGTAATTTAAGGGTGTCTTAATGTCCTTTTCCCTTTATCTTAAAGTACCATACAACTTGCACCAAAAGAATTACTTTTGTCCCCCTTATCCTGTGTTCCCTATCCTGGTCATTCATCTTCCTCATCCTGTGTCATGACAATTTTTCCTTATCAAGCAAGCAACACCTTCCTCACCTTGTTTGTACTTATCCTGTCTCTAAATCTCCAAACCCCATAAGAATACCTGAAATTACATCATTATCCTATAGGTTATATAGCATTCTGTCTATATAAGTCTAAGTTTTTCTCTTTATCAGGTCCTTGTTTGTTTAGCTCCTTGATAAATCTCAAGTCCATGTGCTTCAATTAATAAAGCTCCTAATGAGTGGCTAAGAGAAAATTGACTAAGTGATTCCTTTCAAAATTAAACCAGTTCTTCCGACTGGCACCTCAAAACTATCTTTATGACCTTAGAAAAATCTCATCTGGGAGCCAAGATGGTGGAGAAAGCAGTAAGTTGCTCTCACTCTCCCTTACTAACCTTGAAAAACCCAGAAAATATTACTGCAGGAAAAATCCTGGAATGGTGTAGCCAGCAGAAATAGGGGGTACATCAGTTTTTTAGCTCATGAGGCCAGGGGAATTAACAGAAAGGTCCCTCTTGCTGTGGCTGAAGGGGACCAGTATAGGATGGGAGGCATCCAGGCAAGCCAGCAGCAAGTCCCATCTCAGCAGGAGATCCTGAGCCCTAGCATGCTAGAGCTGGCAAATGTCAACAGTAGGAACCCTCCCACCCACCTGTCCTCACATGCCTTTGCTCAGCCACGGGAATCAGCAGACACCAACACAGTGAACCACCACTTGCACCTCGAATGGGCATCTACCAGACGCTGAGCCTACCCTTGCTCTCTTGAAGCCTGGGGAGGATGAGACCTCTAATAGCCAGACCTCCGCCCCCCCTTGAGCTTCAGTGTAAATGCAGAAAGTCTTCACCTGGCCTTGGCACACACTAGCCACCATCACTATCTTCAACTCAGCAGTAGGTAACTTACAGCACAGAACTTGAGGCACCAGCACACAAAGCTAGTAACCAGGCCCCTAACCCCCAGTACAAGAAGCATGGGACAGAGCCTCCGTGCCCCAGAAACAGAAGTCAACTTATTTAAAAGCCAGGAAAGAGGCAAACACAGTGAGCAAAAAGAAGCTTAGAAAAACAAAGACCACAGAGTCTTTCTTTGGGGACAGGGAAGATCAAAACACAACTTCAGAAGAGGACAGCATTGTCACTATACCCACATCTAAAATCTCAAATAGGAATATGAACTGATCACAAATCCAAAAAGCCTTCTTGGAAGAGCTCAAGAAGGATTTTAAAAGTCAAGTTAGAGAGGTAGAAGAAAAATTGAACAATTACTTTAAAGAAACAATTGTCAAAATGGAAAGAGAAATCTGAAGAAAAATCTCTTAACATTATTGGTCACCAGTTGCTTAATCTGTAAAATAATGGAGATTCTATCTAATATCCTTTTCAGGATTAACTTCATGCTGCCCATAAAATTTGGATTTTAGTTTTTTTGGTTGGGATAATGAGATAAGAAAGAGGGAAAATGCTACTAAATTGGCCCAGGTTCTTTGTTTCAGGAATTTCTGACAAAGAGATTATTAGGGATTCATAGTATTTCTTCATATTTCAGGCAGTTCAGAATCAAGCTTCTGGTGAAATAGTTCTCTTTCCCTAATCTCTCCCCATTTTGACAGTCAAGCTTTTTCCTTTTACTTTGAGACCCTGTATTCAAATGGAAGTTCCTGAACTCTGATTTACTCTTTATTCTTGAATCCCTTGCTTGGTTATCTACAAGGCCTGGAGAGGTTAGAAGACTTGCCCCAATTTTGGGGCTGGGATGAATGTCATTAAAAAGAAGGTAACAGCACTCTCCTCTACAGATTGGTCTATGAATTTCTTTAGCCTTCAGATGCCCTTAATTCTGTGTGGGGAAAATTTCTTCCTAACTTCCAAGAAGGGGAAAGGGTCACACTGATCAGGACTGGAAGCAGGAAGGCCAGAAGAGCCCAGAGGAAGTTGGGAAAAGGGTTGAATGCTGGGACCTTACTGCTCAGTAACTCTCTGGTTCAAGGTGAGAACACAAGAGCTGTGTGCTCCTGGATGATGGGAGGAAGGGAGACTCAGGTATTAGGTATAGTTAGACTCTTGCTCCCTGAATAACACAGAGAGATGAAATGTTTATAATGTTGGGGATTTTCTTTGGATGAATTTCAATTTTGGTCTTGTAATTTGTGTGTGTTCATTCTGCCTTCTCACCAATGACTTTTTTTTTGTCTAATATATGCTATTGGATGGCAGAGTCTTTATGAAGCTACATAGAAGTTAATGATTTGCTCCTTTATAAACCCAATGTATATTGGTTATAGCAAGTTTGTACTTGGTTTACTTTGGGACCTGATAATGCTCCCTCTCTTTTTGTTGGAGACTCAGGACCTGACAAAACCTGGGCAGGGAAGTAGAGAATAGTATTAAATGACTACCTGGAAACTGGACAGATATTATAGGGGTAGACATGTGGGTGAGGAGGGCTTTTACTACAGAAAGCTCGTCCACCACCATCCCAGAATTACTTTCCAGAGAAAAAAATTGTTTAATCTCAAGTAAAGTGAAATCTAGGAGAAGTGCTCAGCAGGTAGGTGGTGAAGTAGATAGAGCAGTGGGCAAATCACTTAAGCCTATTTTCCTCATTTTCCTCACCTGTAAAAATGAGCTGGGGACCATATAACTTCTAGGGCTTTATTCCAAAAAGATTATACAAATGGAAAAAGGACCCACACATACAAAAAATATTTACAGCATCTTTTTTTTTGTGGTGGCCAAGAAGTAGGAATTAAGAGGATGCCCATCAATTGGAGAATGGCTGAACAAGTTGTGTTGTATGAATATAATGGAATACTATTGTGTTATAAGAAATGATGAATGGGTGGACTTCAGAAAAACCTTGAAAGACTTATATGAACTGATGCTGAGTGAAATGAGCCAAACCAGGAGAACATTGTACCCAGTTACAACCTCTTTGTGCTATGACTAACTTTCATAGACTTGGTTCTTCTCAGTAATGCAAGGCTCTAAGACGACGCCAAAAGGCTCATGATAGAGAATGCTATCTACCTCTAGAGAAAAAATTACAGAGTCTGAATGCACATCGAAGCATACTGTTTGCCCTCTTTTTTGTTTTGTTTCTTCTGTCTCATAGTTCATTCCATTGGTTACAATTCTGCTTTGCAACACGCCTAATGTGAAGGTAGGTTGAATGTGAATGTATATATAGAACCTATATCAGATTGCATGCTGCCTTGGGGAGGGAGTGAGGGGAGAGGGAGACAAAATTTGGAACTCAAAAATTTGTGTAACTGAATGTTGTAAACTAAAAATAAATAAATAAAATTTTAAAAATGAGCTGGAAAAGGAAATGACAAATCACCCCAGTATCTTTGCCAAAAAACAAACAAACAAAAAAACAACCCAAATGGGGGCAGGAAGAGTCAAATATGACTGAAAAAATGACCGAATAACAAAAAGGGAAGATTATGGTGAAAGAAAGAAGCAAGGTGTGTAAAGAAGCATTCGTGTTACTTGGGGGCCAGTAGTCTCTTAGTTTCACTTTGTATGGAGGGTGGGGGTCTTGGGGTCAGTTTCTTAGTTTGGGGAAGGGTGGGACGTACTGTGAAGACAAGGGGCACTGAGGCAGAAGTTCCAGAATACATAAAGGGTGTGACAGTCTTGGAGGCCTTAATAAGAGAGCAGATCTATCCAGGAACCATGGAGTCCAGGGGCAGAACTGAGAATCAGGAATACCTTTCTTAAAGAACTTCATAAGGAAGCTTGGGGAGCAAGTGGGATGAGGCCAGGGCCAGGTGAGAACAAAGATTAGGAGACTGGCAATGGGGATCATGAGAGGCCTGGGACCAGGACCTAGGTTGGGGGAGAGGGTACTGAGTGTCTAGAGACAGTGGAATTGGGAACTTCCCAGATTGTTGTCAATGAAGTTGTTTTCCTGATTTGAAAGTGCCATAGTTGGGCACTGAAGGGAGATCTACCTACTGTGTTCAGCATGAGGAATTGCCTGAACCCCCCCCCCCTGAAATGGGGCAAGGACAATGAGAAGGAGCTGGAGAAAAAGCCATCCTCAACCTCTGAAAAGGAGCAGAAGGATTGGGCAGAGCCAAGATGGCACAGTAAAGGTGGGGACTCACCTGAGTGAACAAAAAGTTGAGGTGAAACAATTTTCCAGCCCAGTACAACTTAGGAGGGTGGTAGGAAAGGTGTTAAGTGATGGTGGTCAGACTTGGAGCCCAGAGAAGACAACAGCAGGTCTTGGAGACAGTTCACCAGCAGCAGCAACAGCAGTCCTCCACCCACAGACCACAAAGAGGTGAGAAGGAGATTATAGGGAATTCTTTGTTGCAATGGGTACAGAACTGTTGCATTGTACATGCACAATTTTAGTCCTAGTCCCAGTTAAGAGGAGCACTAACTTCCTGTGACTATAGGGGTACAGAGACCCTGGTCACTCTAAGGCAGAGAGAAGAGCTTGTGATTGCTAATAGACCAGAGTATAGGATGGTAGGGTAGTGACCATATCTCTTGTTAGATCATATCACTTAAAAAATTAGTTTTTAGTTTTCAACATTCACTTCCACAAGATTGAGTTAGAATTTTTCTCCCTCTCTCTCCCTTACCCCCACCCCAAAACAGCAAGCATACTGAACACCCCTTCCTCCAATCTGTTCTCTCTTATGTTCTCCCCTATCTGCCCCCCTAATTTTCTAGTAGGGCAAGATGGATTTCTATACCAAGTGCCTGTATATTGTATTTCCCAGTTGCATGTATAAAACAATTTTTAACATTTTTTTTTAAAACTTTGATTTCCAGATTCTTCCCCTTCTTCCTTCCTCACCCACCCACACTGGGAGGACATGCAATTCAACATAGGTTATACATGTATAGTTATGCAAAATGTTTCCATAGTAGTTATATTGTGAAAGACTATATTTCCCTCCATCCTTTTGTGCCGAAAGAAGCGATTGAGACCCCAAGTGCATATTTTGGAAGTGGATTTTATTTAGCGCGTGCTTTTTGGGGCTACATCTTACCTTGCCCAAATTAAAACAGGCCTGACCAAGGGGAGATCACTGATATATATAGGGTCCCCCCAACTCTCAGTGGTCAGGGATTGCGTAATAAGGGGTTTATAGCAGGGATTGGCTAGTACACATTTTAAGTCTCGCACAGGCAGGGAAACCTTGGGGGGCCCTGCAACCAACTTCCTTGATGAAACAGGAAGAAGATGACTAGCTAGGGCAGAATGGGGGGAGGGGAAAGGATCAAGGGAGCTAGGTGAGGCCGAGTACAACATTCCCCACTTCTTATGGACAGTGTCAAATCCTTGACACAGCGGGGATCACATCATCACACTGATCAAGGGGGCCAACATCAAGGGACCGCTAGTAGGGATCCTTGACAATAAGTATTTGACAGAGTTAACAGGGGATTTGACAAACTGGAGAAAGCAATTGATCAGGCATGAACCCAAATAAGAGCCAGGGTAAGGAGAATTAGGGGACCAGTTTGGGCAGATACTAAAGTAGTGAGCCAAGGGGATGTTCAGAACAGTGACTGGTACCAGTTTTTAGCATCTTCCCTTTCCCTCTGTCAGTCTGCCCAATTTGTACAGATGAAACTCAAACTTTCCTGCACCTCGCCGGAGGTGTTCACACAGAAACAACAGGATTCTCCTGAATTCTGGGCAGCACAGAGGCTCTCCTGCGGAAGAAACAGCAGATCTAGGCCCCTGCAGTTTTGGAAGACCATTTCCACAAGGGAATCAACCTGTCTCTCCAGGATGGAGAGGGAATGTTCTAGGTGGGAGAGATCAATGTCCACCTGTGCACTATGTGCCTGGTAGTTGGCATCCAACTTAATTAGGGCAGTCGCCCCAATGGTGGTTGACCCCACCAGTCCTAGGCCCACCGAGATGGGAATGAGGAGGGGGACCGCATGCTTTTGAGGGAAAGTTTGGACTTCCCTTGGAGCAAAATAGCTCCATCCCCTCTCTCCTGCGAGGAGACCTGGGGGATTATTGCTACCAGGATACAAAGGGGGCTGCCTGGTGGGTTCTGTTTTATGAACACCGTGGCAGAAACACACCTGGTGAGGCCATTGAGGCATGCCCACCAGGCTCCTGGCAGGGCAGGAAAGAAACTAGAAGTAGAAGATTTGACTTCAAGGGTAGAGCCACAAACGGGGCTATAGGGAGAACCAGACAGTCCTTGGTTGTCAGGCAGAGCCCAGAACCTCAGACATCTCCCAAGGTGAATCTTGGCTGATCCCAGTCACAATTCTTAGAAGTGGTAATGGATTCTATGGTAGTATTAATGGCTACCCCAACATAGTATGGAGGCCAGGGATTCATGCAAAGGT
>CM053593.1:199392952-199403124 GCA_028646575.1 Pseudocheirus occidentalis | reverse complement strand
TATTCTAAGGAAAACGCCATTTATTCCTGTACTTTCTAATGTTTTTAATAGGAATGGATGTTGTATTTTGTCAAAAGCTTTTTCTGCATCTATTGAGAAAATCATATGGTTTCTGCTAGTTTTATGGTTGATATGATCAATGATACTGATGGTTTTCCTAATATTGAATCATCCTTGCATTCCTGGAATAAATCCAACCTGATTGAAATGTATTATTCTGTGATAAGTTGCTGAAGTCTTTTTGCTAATATTTTATTTAAAATTTTTGCACCTATATTCATGAGGGAGATTGGTCTATAATTTTCTTTCTCTGTTTTTTCTTTCCCTGCTTTAGGTATCAATACCATATTTGTGTCATAAAAATTCCTCACCAATTTTCCCAAATAGTTTGTAGAGTATTGAGATAAATTGATCTTTAAATGTTTGATAGAATTCACCAGTAAATCCATGTGGGCCTGGGGATTTTTTTCCTAGGGAGTTCTCTAATAGCTTGTTCAATTTCTTTTTCTGAAATGGAGTTATTTAAGTAATTTACTTCCTTTTCAGTTAGTCTGGGCAACTTATATTTTTGTAAATATTCATCCATTTCACTAAGATTGTCAAATTTAGGTGCATACAATTGGGAAAAATAATTCCTTATTATTGTTTTAGTTTCCTTTTCATTGGAGGTACATTGACCCTTTTCAATTTTGATAATAGAAATTTGGTTTTCTTCCTTTTTATCATATTGGCTAAGGTTCTATCAATTTTATTGAGTTTTTTTTCATAAAACCAACTCTTAGTTTTCTTACTTTCAATTTTATTAATCTCTCCCTTGGTTTTCATTATTTGTAATTTAGTATTTAATTGGGGATTTTAAATTTGTTCTTTTTCTAGTTTTTTCAATTGCATGCCCAATTCATTGACCTCCATTTTCTCTATTTTTTTCATGTATACATGCAGGGATATAAAACTTCCCCTAAGAACTGCCTTTTCTGCATCCCACAAATTCTGGTATGATGTCTCATTATTGTCATTCTCTTGAATGAAATCACTGATTGTTTCTATAATTTCTTGTTTGATCCACTCATTCTTTAGGATTAAATTATTTAGTTTCCAATTATTTTTTTTGCTTATCTTTCCATGGCCCTTTATTGCATTTAATTTTTATTGCTTCATGATCTGAATTGTGAGGTTTTTATGCCCTAGTACATGGTTGATTTTTGTGTATGTGCCATGTACTGCTGAGAAAAAGGTATATTCCTTTTTATCCCCATTCAGTTTTCTTCAGAGATCTATCATGTCTACCCTCTCTAAAATTCTATTTGCCTCCTTCTTTCTTGTTTATTTTGAGGTTAGATTTATCAAGTTTAGAGAGGAGTAGATGGAAGTCCCACTAGTATTGTTTTGCTATCTTTCCTTCTCTAATTCCCTTGACTTTTCCTCTAGAAATTTTGATGCTATATTGCTTGGAGCATATATGTTAAGTAATGATATTGGTTCATTTATGATGGTACCTTTTAGCAGGACGTAGTTTCCTTCCTTATCTCTTTTAATTAAATCTATTTTTGCTTTTGCTTTATCTGAGATAAGGATTGCTACCCCTGCCTTTTTTTTTTCACTTTAGCTGAAGCATAATATATTCTACTCCATCCTTTTTCCTTTACCCTGTGTGTATCCCCTTGTTTCAAATATCTTTTTTGTAGACAGCATATTGTAGGATCGTGGTTTTTAATCCATTCTGCTATCCGCCTCTGTTTTATGGGAGAGTTCATCCCATTCACATTCACAGTTATGATTACTATCTGTGACTTTTCCTCCATCTTATTCCCTCCATCTTATTTATATCTTTGTATCTTCAGTTTCCCTTTCCCTCCTTAAGAGTTTTCCTTTTGACCACTGCCTCCCTCAGTATTCCCTACCTGTGTCCCCCCTTTTTACCTACCCTTTCCCCTTGCTACTCTTTCCCTCCTTTCTGACTACCCTGCCCCTTTTTACACCCCTCTCTCATCCCTCCTACTGCTTTTAGGGAACAATAGATTTTTTATTCTTAATAGAGTATGTTGTTCTGTCTTTGAACCCAAAACAATGCTATAAAATTTTATACAGTGCTCCTCTCCCTCCCTTTCCCCTCTATTGTTATGAGTTGTTGTGTCTTTTCATGTTAGACTCTAAACTTAATTGTATTGATCCCTCTTTAATCAGAGCCAATGAGAGTAATGATCATATGATGCTCATCTCCTTCCTTCCCTTTCCTCCACTTTAGTATGCTTTTATGCCACTTCTTGTGGCATACTTTACCATTTTCTGCCTCAACTTTTCCTTTTCTCTCATTACAATCCCTTTATTCCCCTTAACAGGCTTTAAAAAATCTTCAAGCTAGTTCATTTATACCCATACCCTCTATCTATGTACATCCCTTTTAAATATTGCAATACTTATACAAATTTCAATATTGACAGGTATTCACTTCAAAAATAGGGATGTAAACAGTTTGCTCTTATTGAGTCCCAAGTCATGTGCATGTGTGAGCATCTGTGTGTGTATGTGTATGCATAAATGTGTATTTTCCTTGATTACCTTTTTTTGTCTTTCTTGAGTCTTATAAATGGAGATCGAATTTTCTCTGGCTTTTTCATAAGGAAAGCCTGGAAGTCCTTTATTTCATTAAATGATCATCTCCTTGTCTGAAAGATTATGCTCAGTCTTGTTGGGTAGTTGATCCTTGGTTGCAGTCCTAGCTCCTTTGCTTTACGAAATATCAAATTCCAATCCCTCTGATCTTTTAATGTATCAACTGCTAAGTCCTGTGTAATCCTGACTGTAGTTCCACAATATTTTAATTGTTTCTTTTTGGCTGAATTCAGTATTTTCTCCTTGACCTTGTAGCTCTGGAATTTGGCTACTATATTTCTTAGAGTTTTCAATTTGGAATTTCTTTCAGGAGTAGATTGGTGAATTCTTTCAATAACTATGTTATCTTCTGATTCTAGGACCTCAGGACAGTTTTCTTTGACAATCTCTTGGAGGATGCTGTCCAGGCTGATTTTTTTCATCATGGCTTTCTGGTTGGCTGATAATTCTTAGGTTATCTCTCCTGGATCTGTTTTCCAGGTCAATTATTTTTCCAGTGAGATATTTTGCACTTCCTTCTAATTTTTCAATTTTTATGTTTTGTTTGACTGACTCTTGCTTCATCATAGTCCTTAACTTCAATTTGACTGGTTCTAATTTTTAGTGAATTATTTTCCTCAGTTAGCTTTTGGGGTTCCTTTTCCATATGTTGAGTTTTCATTTTTAAGGGAGGTATTTTCTCCAATTAGATTTTGGACCTCCTGTCCTAGTTCTCCAATTTTCTTTTTTAAAGATTTGTTTTCTTCAGTCAGATTTTTTTCCTAATTTGGTCACTGTAGATTTAAATTTATCTCCTACCTCTCTAATTTCATTTTAAAAACCCATCTTGAGGTCCTCCAAGAATACTTTTTGGGCTTGAGACCAATTCACATTTCCTTCTGTGATCTCCAGTGTGAGTATAGAGTCTGTGTTGCCTTCTGAATTTGGTTGTTCTTGCTCACTATAAAAGGATTTGATGGTCCTAGATCTGGTAGGTTCCTTCTTCCCCATTGTGATTGTCTATGTCCTGGATTTTAAAAAGTGGCTATGTGCTTTTGGGCACATATTGAGCCTCTCAGGCTAGGAGGTAGGGGTTTGGTTGTTCACTTTGTGAGCTGTAGCCTCTGAGTGAACAGATTGAGGCCAAGGCCAGGACTCTCAGCATTTTCCCTGAGTTACCCCAAGGCTTACAGAGTAACCAATGAGGGTGGGGTGGTCTGGCTCCTTCAGGTTTCCACTTGTGTGTCTCTGGGCTACAGCTCAGGCAGGCTCAGTAGCAGGAGGCCAGAAGGCCTGCTGTTAGCCAATTCCCTCCTGGTGGTGCTAAAGCTTGCTCCTGGGCTTGTGTAGTTGGATCCACCCTCCTGGGTTTCCCCCTTCCTCAGTGCCTCCCAAGTCTGAGGCTATTCCACTAACTGGGGTTTTACTCTGGGTGGAGCAATTATCTCTGGACTTTTCTGGATGGGGGAGGTCGGGTCAGAGCAACTAAGTTTTATTCCTCCATCTTGATTTTTGGAAGTTTGGCTATGTAATTTTTAAACATCCAGGCTGCAGACTGGTAGCCCCCCAAAAAAGTGGTGACCCTGATTTGGCCCTGCATATTCTCTTACCCTGCTCCAACAATCCTCTGTTCTGTGGTGAGACAGCTTTATATTGCCCTCAGGCTGGGTGAGTCTGCTGGCTGGCTGGGGCTTCTTCTCAGTCTGCGGTACTCTGCTCTCAGATCCTCGCTGGTGCAGCTCCTGTGTGCTCCAAGTTCTCCCTGCCCCAACCTGAGTAGGCACTTTCCTGGGCTGGGAATATGCCACATTCTGTCTCCCAATGTATTCTGTCACTCTTAAATCCGTTTGAATTTACTTTTTAGCTTTTAGAGACAGACTTCTTGGAGGAGCTTGGAAAAGCTACTACTTCCTTTCTGCCATCTTAGCTCTGCAGAATTTCTTGAAGGATGATTTCTAGGTTCTTTTTTTGATCATGGCTTTCAGGTGGTCCAATAATTGTTAAATTGTCTCCTGGATCTATTTTCCAGGTCAGTGGTTTTTTCAAGGAGATATTTCACATTTTATCATTTGTTTGGATCTATTTTATTAAATAGATCCAATATTTATTAAATATCTTGATTTCTCATAAAGTCATTAGCTTCCATTTGTTCCAATCTAATTCTGAAGGAATTATTCTCTTCAGTGAGCTTTTCAGATTCTTTTTCCATCTGGCAAATTCAGCTTTTTAAGGTATTCTTCTCCCTATTTGGGCCTCTTTTGCCATTTGAGGTAGTCTATTTTTAAGGTGCTATTTTCTTTAGTCAGGTTGTTGACTCTCTTTTCTTTTCTTTTTTTTTTTGGAGGGCAATTGGAGTTAAGTGACTTGCCCAAGGTCACACGGCTAGTTTTTGTGTTAAGTGATTGAGGCCGGATTTGAACTCAGGTCCTCCTGACTCCAGGGCCAGTGCTCTATTCACTGCACCACCTACCCGCGCCTTGACTCTCTTTTCATGATGTTCTTGCATCACTCTCATTTCTCTCCCCGGTTTTTCCTCCACTTCTCTTATTTGGTTGTCAAAATCCTTCTTAAGCTCCTCGATGGTCTGTAACCATTTTATATTTTTCTTGGAAGCTTTTGGTGCAGGAGTTCTGACTTTGTTGTCTTCCTCCTGCTCCATATTTTGATCCTATTTTTTTCCCCAAGAAAGGAATCTAAAATTGGATTGCTGAGCTTTCTTTGCTTCCTTTGCTTGCTCATTTTGCCAGTCAATTAACTTGACTTTTGAGCCACTTTTTGCTTCCAGAGGGGAGAGCTTTGTCCCAGATCTCTGAGGTTTTCACAGCTGCCAGAGCTATTAGGAGGCCACCATCTTTGCAGCCCTCACCAGCTTTGGCTCACTGTTCAAGCACCTCAGGACCACCACCCAAGACCATGATCCTGATCCAGGCAGATTAAGGCATGAGCACTTAGCCTATGAATGGTCATTTGGCCTCCCTGCAATCTGCAGGGTGGGAGCTCTGAAGCAGCCATGTGGAGGCGGCTGCAGGGCCACCTTTCAGCCACTTCTGGCTCTGGGGGCAGATGGCCGGATCCACTCCTCCATCCCTGCTGATCCTGGCTGCCCTGGGGCTAAAACTGCAGTTTCATGCCAGCTGGGCCATGCTCCTAGTGTGCTGTGATGAACCCTTCCTGTCTGCCTGCTGGGCTGCTTTTAGAGGGAGGTTTGTTTCTCTATTACTTTGTGGGTTGTGGAGCTCTAAAATTTGTTTGGAGTCATATTTTATAGGTATTTGAGGTGGTTATAGGGGGAACCATGGAGTTTTCCTGCTTCTATGCTTCCATCTTGACTCCACCCAAGATCCAGAATTTTAAAAAAGAATTGGGTAAGAGCAAATGAATTACATTATAAGATACCAAGAAATAATAATTTTTTTTAAAAAATGGGAAAATAGAAGAGAATGTGAAACATTTCATAAGAAAAACAACTGATGTGGAGAACAGATCAAAAAGAGAAGACATAAGAATGGTTGGATGACCTGAAAGTTACAACAACAACAACAAAAAGAAAGAATTTTTATACAGTAATAAAGGGAATAATTAAAGAAAATTGTCCTGAAGTTTTAGAACGAAAGAGGAAGGTAGAAAAAGAAAGATCCACCCATCACCACCTGAAAGAGATTCCAGGATGAAAGTCTACAGGAATATCATAGCCAAATTAAGAAAAAAAAAACAAATTAAGGAGAAATCATTATGAGAAACAGGAAAAAGCCAGTTCAAATATTGCAGAGCCACAATCAGAATTACATAAGACCTTGGCCTTGGATTAAGATGTAAGACACAATACATAAGACAAAGAGCAAAAGGACTGAGGTTGTGGCCAAATATAACTTGCGAAACAAAGTTAAGTATAATCTTGAGTGAAAAAAAAGACATTCAATGAATTGAAAGAATTTTAGGATTTTGTGACAAAATGGCCAGAACTTAATAGATAAATTGACACATAAGATCAAGGAGAAATATAAGCTAAACACTAAAGACCAATTACAAGGGATTCAGTAAAGACAAACTGTTTGCTTTTTATATATGGAAATGTAAACCACATTCTTAAGACTGTCATTAGAAATTGAGTAGTTTGAAAGAAATATTGGAGAAAAGCTGAGTATGATGGGGCAATTCTAAAAAAACAAAATTGTGTAGGAAAAGATAAAAAGAGTAATTATCTCATACAAATGAGGAGTGAGAGGAAAAATTGATATAGAGCAATCAGGTGGGAGTGGAGAACTAATAGTTATGGAACCCTACCTTTCATCAGATCTGGGTTAAAGAGGAACAAAACATACATTTGAAAGGGTATAAAAATTTTATAAATTTATAAAGAAATAAAAGGACAAGGGAACAGGATACAGGAGAGTATAGAAGGGGGTATAAACTAAGATTTGGGAGAATGGAGGAAGAAAAAAGGGAGAGACCCTTAGAGGAGTGGGTAGAACAAAAAAAGAAGGGTAATGAATAGGATAAGGAAAAGAGTCTTTAAAAGGGGTATGGAATATGGAGGTAGTGGTTGGAAGAAACTAGAGGAGGGATAGGATAAAAAGAGAGGCTGAGAAGGAAAACAGTGAGGAAAAACAGAACGAAGGGAAATACACAATAGTTAGAACTTTGAATGTGAATGGGATGAATTCACCCATAAAATGGAAACAGCAGAATGGATTAAAAATCAGAATCTGGCAATATGCTGCTTACAAGAAACAAATTTAAAAGTGAGAGGTACACACAGAATTAAAATAAAGTGCTGAAGTAGAATGTATTAAGTCTCAGTCAAAGCAAAAAAGGCAGGGGTAGCAATCATGATATTAGACAAAGTCAAAGCTAAAATACATTTAATTAAAAGAGATAAACAAGAAATGACATTATGATAAAAGGTACCAGCAATATCAATACTAAACTTATATACACCAAATACCATAGCATCTAAATTTTTAAAGGAAAAGCTAAATGAATTACAGGCAGAAATAGTTGTATTAGGGGGATTTAGTAGGGGGATTTTAATCTTCCCTTCTCAGAACTAGATAGATATAACCTAAAAATAAATAAGAAGGAAGTTAAGTAAGTGAACAGAATTTTAGATAAACTATGTATGATAGATGTCTGCAGAGATTTAAATGGAAATAGAAAAGAATACCTTTTTCTCAGTGGTACATGGTAACTTTACAAAGATTGATCACATATTAGGGCACAAAAAATTTTATGGCTAAAAGTAAAAAAGCAGAAATCTTAAACACTCCCTTAACAGATCACAATGCAATTCAATTATATTTAATAAGGGAACATGGAAACATAGAAAAAATTAATTAGAGACTAAACAACCTAATCTTAAAAAATGTATGGGTTACTCAAAATTTTTATCAAAATCACTGATGTAAACTAAAAATAAGCAAAAGTTAATTTAAAAATGTATAGGTTAAAGAACAAATGATAGAAATAATCAGTAATTTCATTAAAAAATGACAATAATAAAACAACATATCAAATATCCCATATCCTAAGGGATACAGCAAAAGGAGAACCAGAGGAAATATAAGTGTATTCATATGTATATTTTATATCTATACAATATATTATATCTCTAAGTGCTTATATCAATAAAAGTAAGAAAAGCAGACCCATGAACTGGGTATGCAATTAAAAGAACTAGAAAAAGAATAACATTTTAAGCGGGGGAGAAGTCAACATGGTGGCATAGAAACAGGAGAACTCTGTGGCTACCCACAAACCACCTTAAATACCAATAAAATATGACTCTACACAAATTTTGTAGCTCTAGAACTCATAAAATGACAGAGAAACAAAGCTCCCACTGAAAGCAGCCTGGCAGACAAATGGAGAGGGCTTATCATAGCTTGCTGGGAGCAGAGCCCAGCCCCATGTGGTTTTAGCCCCAGGACTTCCAGGAGAAGCCCCAGCTGGAGCTTTCATGAGGGTGGATCATCAGCAGCTGTGGTGGTTTCCAGAATTACCAACCCAAAGAGCCAAGGACAAAGGTAAAAGTTCAGTGAAACTTGGCTAAATTTGGGGGAGAGGGTTTGGCCAACTGCCTCCAGAACTAGAAGCTGTCTGAAGCAGTGGCCCTGCAGCTGCCTCTACATGGCTGCTTCAGAAGCTCCTAGCTTGCAGATGGCAGGGGGGCCAAGCGATCATTCAGAGGCTAAGTGCTCTTGCCTTGAGCTGCCTGGATTAGGATCATGGTTTTGGGTGGTGGTCCTGAGGTGCTTGAACAGTGAACCAAAGCTGGAGAGAGCTGAAGAGATGCCAGTGGGCTTCTAATAGCTCTGGCAGCTGTGAAAACTCTAGCTATTTGGGACAGAGCTGTCCCCTCTGAAAGCAGAGTTCTACTGAGCCCAAAAGTCAAGTAACTGACTGGCAAAATGAGCAGGCAAAGGAAGTAAAGAAAGCTCAGCAATCCAACTTTAGATTCCTTTTTGGGGGACAAAAAGGATCAAAGCATGGAATGGGAGAAAGACAACACAGTCAGAACTCCTGCACCAAAAGCTTTCAAGAAAAATATAAACTGGTTACAAACATCTATGAGCTTAAGAAGGATTTTGACAACCAAATAAGAGAAGTGGAGGAAAAATTGGGAAGAGAAATGAGAATGATGAAAGAAAATCATGATAAGAGAGTCAACAACTTGACTGAAGAAAATAACACCTTAAAAAATAGACTAACTCGAATGGCAAAAGAGGCCCAAAAAGCCAATGAGGAGAAGAATACCTTAAAAAAACAAATTTGCCAAATGGAAAAAGAATCTCAGAAGCTCACTGAGGAGAATAATTCTTTCAGAATGGGATTGGACCAAATGGAAGCAAATGACTTCATGAGAAATCAAGATACTGTTAAACAGATCCGAACAAATGATAATGATAAAATGATAAAATAGAAGGCAATGCGAAACATCTCATTGAAAAAAAACCACTGACCTGGAAAATAGATCCAGGAGAGACAATTTAAAAATTATAGGACTACTTGAAAGCTATGACCAGAAAAAGAACTGTGAAGTCATCCTTCAAGAAATTCTCAGGGAAAATTGCCCTGATATTTTACAACCAGAGGGCAAAATAGAACTTGAAAGAATCCACCAATCACATTTTTTAAAAATCCCAAAAAGAAAACTCCTAGGAATGTTATAGCCAGGTTCCAGAGTTCTCAGATCAAGGAGCAAATATTACAAGCTGTCAAGAAGAAACAATTTGAATACTGTAGAAACACAATCAGGATAACACAGGATCTAGCTGCTTCTACATTAAGGGATGGAAGGGCCTGGAATATGATATTCCAGAGATCAAAGGAGCTAGGATTAAAACCAAGAATCACCTACCCAGCAAAACTGATTATAATGTTTCAGGGGAAAATATGGTCATTCAATGAGGTGGAGAACTTTCAAGCATTCTTGAGGAAAAAACCAGAACTGAATAGAAAGTTTGACATTGAAACAGAAGAAGCATGAGAAGGTAAACATGCAAAAAAAGCCATAAGGAACTTATCAAAGTTGAACTATTTACACACCAACATGGAAAAATGAGAATTGTAACTTATGAAAC
>CM053593.1:199346021-199392452 GCA_028646575.1 Pseudocheirus occidentalis | reverse complement strand
AAAAAAAGCCATAAGGAACTTATCAAAGTTGAACTATTTACACACCAACATGGAAAAATGAGAATTGTAACTTATGAAACTTTTCTCAGTATGAGGATAGGTGAAGTGAATGTAAATGTATATATATATATACACACACATTTATATTATACATACATATATTATACATACATTTATATGTATACATACACATATATAGGAGGGTATATATGCATATTACAGTCAAAATCTTGTGGAAATTAATGATGTAAACTAAAAATAAACAAAAGTTAATTTAAAAAAAAGAATAAAAATTTAAAATCCTAAAAATTAAATGTGAAATTAATAGAATTGACTGTGAGAAAACCATTGAATTAATAAATAAAACTAAGAGTTGGTATAGCAACCCCCCCAATAAAATAGACAAATTATTGGTTAATATGATTGAAAAGAGATAAGAAAACCAAATTACTATTATCAAAAATAAAAAGGGTGGGGCAGATAGATGGTGCAGTGAATAAAGCACTGGCCCTGGAGTCAGGAGGACCTGAGTTCAAATCGAGCCTCAGACACTTGACACTAGCTGTGTGACCTTGGGCAAGTCACTTAACCCCAAATGCCTTGCCTTCCCCCTTTAAAAAAAATGAAGAAGGTGAATATACCACCAAAGAAGATGTAATCAAAGAAATTATAGGGAATTATTTTGCCTAATTACATGCCAATAAACTTAGCAATTTATGCAAAATGGAAGAATATTTACAAAAAATATAAACTGTCCAGATAAGCAGAAGAAAAAACAGAACATCAAAATACAACTATTTTACAAAAAGAAATTGAACAGGCCATAAATGCATTTCCTAAGAAAAATACATCAGGACCAGATGAATTCACAAGTGAATTCTATCACACATTTAAAGACCAACTAATTCCCATATTAAATAAATCATTTGGAATAATAAACAAAGAAGGGGTCCTATCAAACTCCTTTTATGAAACAGATATGCTACTGATACCTAAATCAGGAAAAGCAAAAACAGCGAAAGAAAATTACAGACCAATTTCATTAATGAATATGAATGCAAAAATCCTAAATGAAATACTAGCTAAATGATTACAACAAGATATTACAAAAGATTGTACATTATGACTTGGAAAATCCTAAAGACTCAATGAAAAAGTTAGTTGAAATAATTTATCATTTCAGCAAAGTAGCAGGATATAAAGTAAAACCATATAAATCATCAGCATTCCTGCATATTACTGACAGGATTCTTCAGGAAGAGATAGCTAGAAGTAGTCTATTTAAAATACCTCTTCTAGACAGTACAAAATACCTGGGAATACACCTACCAAAACAAACCCAGGATCTATATGAACAAACCCATAAAAAACTTTGTACACAAATAAAATCAGATTTAAATAAATGGAAAAATATTAATTGTTCATGGTAGACAGGGCCAATATAAGAAAAATGACAATTTTATCAAAATTAATCTACGTATTCAATGACACCCCAATTAAATTACCAAAAATATTTTATGGAGCTAGAAAAATTAATAACAAAACTCATCTGGAAGAACAAAAGTCATGAATATCAAAGGAACTAATGGGAAAAATGTAAAGCAAGGAGGTTAATCAGTACCAGATCTTAAACTATATTCTAAGGCAGTCATTATCAAAACTATCTGGTACTGGCTAAGAAATAAAAAGGTAGATCATAAAAATAGAGCAGACACATAATCTACACCAGGAAACAAATCTAGTAACCCAGTGTTTGACAAGTCTAAAGACTTAAGTTTTTGGGATAAGAATTCATTATTTAGTAAAAAATTTTTGGGAAAGCCAGAATGTGGTCTGGCAGAAATTGGGTGTAGGCAAATATTTTACACCATTTTCCAAGATAAAGTCAAAATGGATACATGACCTAGATATGAAGGGAGATATTACAAGAAAATTTGAAGAACATGGAACATATTACCTGTCAGACTTTGGAAAGGTAAGCAATTTATGAACAAACAAGAGATAGAAAGTATTGTAAGATGTAAAATGAATAATTTTTATTACATTAAATTAAAGAGTTTTTGTACAAATGAAACAAATATAGCCAAGATCTGAAGGAAAACAGACAACTGGGAAAAAAATTTCTATAGACAGTTTCTCAAATAAAGGTCTTATATCTCACATATATACAGAACTTTGTCAAATCTGTAAGAATGTGGTCAAAGGATATGAACAGGCAGTTTTCTAATGAAGAAATAAAAATAATTTATAGTCATAAGAAAATTGCTCTAAATCATTATTGATTAGGAAAATGCAAAGTAAAACAACCTTGAGATATCATTTTATACCTGTCAGATTGGCTAAAACGATAGAAGGGAAAAATGACAAATGTTGGAGGGGATGTGGAAAAATTGGGACCTTAAGTTATTGTTGGTGGATCTGTGAGCTGACCCAACCATTTTGGAGGGAGATTTGGAATTATGTCCAAAGAGTTATTAAACTGACTTTTGACCCAGCTGTACCACTATTAGGTCTGTTTCCCAAGATGATTAGGAAAAATGAAAAAGAGCCTACATGTCTTAAAATATTAAAAATAGCTCTCTTTGTGGTTGCAAAGAACTGGAAATAGGAGGGTGTAGAGGACCACAGGCCAGAGAGACTCTGACCCTGATGGCTGAATAAGCCCTCTCAGCTGAAGAGTCTGCTATCAGTCCTAGATCAGTTCCCCATCCCCCAAGAAGGAGCTCAAACACACAGGTGTGAGCATTATGTCCTCTGAGATAAGCATGGTATACACCCACAGCCTGGGGACAAAGAAGTGTGCAATGTCCTCAGGGGAAAACAATTAGGAAGGATCCTATAAAAGCTTGTATGTGGGATAATATAGACTCTACTTTCCACCACTCTCAGAGTCCTGTCTCTCTTATGCATCCTTCTGGTAAGTAAGCAGCTCTTTTTCAGCCCTGCTGCAGATGGCAGGGCTCCCCACAACTGGTGCCCAATGCAAGGCACAGAAATGACAGGCACAGAAACAACAGGCTGAGTGGGTATTGTGAGTCCACCTCAGTTTCGCCCAGAGGTCCCCCTTGGAGCAACACAGGATCATAAGACAAGGTAAGGAGAGGCTCAGACAAACTGCTTTTGGTACTCTCTCTTTCCTCCTAAGCAAGTAAACAACAGCTATGGGGCAATTGCAGATTTAGCAGCCTAACTGAGAGACATATGAGAAACTCCTCCTATGTATAATGAAAGAAAGGGGACATATTGTCATGTAGAATCAAGTAAAAGAATTTTTGGATCTGCTAGAGATCACTTCTCCATGGCTACCTAAAGAAGGCACATTAGACCCTGAAAAATGGAAGATAGTGGGTGAACAACTGACAGAATATTACTCTATGGTAGAGCCAGAGAATTTCCTAGTACATTGCTTTCAGTTATATAATGCTCTTAAATTGTGTTTAGTCAAGCCAGATTACTATCAAGAGATTTGGAGGTTTGATGCAGGGACAGAGGTAGAGGAAGAGGAGGAAGAATGAGAGCAGTGGAATAATCAGGGAGAAAAGGAATGTTACCTGATTGGGGCAGAGAGCCATACACAGCCTTCCACCTCAATCAATGCCCCTCTTATCAGAGCATGTGTATCCGGGGACATAGTTGAGTGGAAAGAGTGGAAAGCATGCTCTCCCCCCAACAAAAAAGCTATCCAACAAGCTAAGCAGTGGGAAGAGGATTGCCGAGACCTAGGATTACAAACATTTCCCATATTAGAGAGATCTGACCCTAATAATCCTGGACAAGTCCTTTGTGATTACAAACCCCTTGATATCAGGATGCTCAGAGAAATTAAAAAGGCCTCTAGAAAATTTGGTTCAACTTCTATGTATGTTAGAACACTTTTGGACCAAGTAGCCTATACCAGCCCTCATGAGTGGCGACAGGTGGCTTGCATGTGCTTGGAACCCGGAGAATATATGGTTTGGAGCTCTGAGTTTCTTGAGCAGTGCAGAGAACAGGCCACCTGTAAGGAGCAACAATAGGTGCCCTTCCATTATAAACAGATCCCATATCAGGCAGTAGGTTGGTAGCTACATTATGATATAAAAGGACACCAATAAATAGCTGCATGTGCTACTAGGGCTTGGGCAGCACTCCCTGGAAAAGGGGACAAAGGACAATCTTTCATGAAAATAACTCAGGGACCCCAAGAAACAGTCACGGATTTCCTAGCCCACCGTACACAGGCTATCATTAGAGCAGTTGGAGAAGGACCCACAGCTGACTTTCTGATAAAACAATTAGCACTAGAAAATAGCAACCAAGACTGTAAGAGGATTCTTGCAGGTTGCAAAAAGGATGTCACTTGTGGAAGAGATGATTCAAAAGTTGTGCCACAGTGGACACTTAGACTTTCTATGTAAATCCGCTTGGAGAAAAATTGGGGGCAATGAACCTTAGCACAGGACATGGGGGAGCCTGGAGGAAGGAAGATCGAAAGTGCTTTAATTGTAGGGGAACCAGGTCATTTGCAAGCTCAGTGCAGGCAAAAAGGGAAAGACAAAAAGGAGCTCCTTAGAACTAGGCCTAACACCCTATGCCTAAAATATGGAAAAGGTTTTCATTGGTCATCAGAATGTAGGTCGGGAAACAGCTTATAGGGCCCTTTCTCTGCTCAGTCAACAACAATGGGGAATGGCCACAGCCTTGAGTGGTCCCCAAAGTTTACAGCAGCAGTACATTCAACAGCAAATTCAAGAGGACAAAACCACTGGGGATCGCGAGCCTCCCTTCATGTGGAAACTGTCCCTATTTTTGCTGATCAGGAAGTCAGGTACCTCAATTTGGTTACATCATTGTCCAACTGCCTTTGTCAGCTAGCACCAGGTGTCCTCATAGCACCCCCGGAGGCTGCAAAACAAGGTTTTACAATATATCCTCAAGTTTGGCAAACAGGAGAAACCCTCCTTAAAGTGGCCATTATCAACCCCAGAGAGAGGGAGTTAAACATTTCCTTAGGTGACACTGTGGCCCTAGGCCTTCTTTTACACAACCAGTGTGGGTCACTAGAATGCACTAGGTTAGAAAGAGGAATTGAAAAGCAAGAGCAAGTGCAAGAAGATAGACAGAGGGCTAGTATTTATTGGAATCAAATAGTGAGGAGCTCTTGCCCAGAATTAAGGAATGGCCATTGCAGGGCCATTGCAGGGACAGCCCTTCACGGGGTTGATCAATACTGGGGCAGATAAAACAGTTATTTCTAAGGATCAGTGGCCCATAGATTGGCCCCTGCAGGGCATAGACTTTGATATAGTGGGAGCAGGGACAACTTCCAATACTGAAGTGTGAACAGATCATGATGGGAATGTGAGGGGAAAGTAGTGACCATACAACTCTATGTGCTCCTCCATTTGCCTATTAATTAATTTGTGGGCATGTGATCTCCTCAGACAAATGGGAATTACCATATCTACTCAGGGTTTTTTTAATGGGGTTCACTGTTCAACGGCCTCAAAAGACCTCAGATATTCTGATTAATTGGAAAAAATGACACACCTATATGGGTAGAACAGTGGCCCCTATCTCAAGAAAAAATTGAGGCCTTAGAAGAAATAGTGCAGGAGCAACTTTAGCTTAGCCACACCAAGGAATCAAATAGTCCATGGAATTACCCCGCTTTTGTAATCAGAAAAAGGAAGTCAGGCAAGTAGAGAATGATAACTGATTTAAGACAAGTTAATAATCAAATGGAACCAATGGGACCCCTTCAACTTCCCAATATGATGCCACAAGGTTGGAAAATGTGGGTTATTGATATAAAGAATTGCTTTTTTTCTATCCCAGTTACTTCCCAAGATGCACATCAGTTTGCATTTTCTGTACCATCAGTGAATTTACAAAGACCATATCACTGTTATCAATGGAAAGTTTTTCCTCAAGGCATGAGGAATAGCCCTACAATGTGCCAGCTGTTTATAGATAAAGCCTTACAGCTGATCTCACAAAAATTCCCGAAGGTATATATTATCCATTATATGGATGATATCTTAGGCGCCATCTCTTTAGTCCCAGTGTTAGAGGCCTCTCTGACATATGTTATTGAATGCCTTCCCACCACAGGCCTTGAAGATAAGGTTCAGAGGACCGAGCCATATCTATATTTGCATTACAGCATTCAAAGTAGCCAGGTCACATTACAAAAACTGCACATTAGGAGAGATCAGTTGATGACCTTAAATGACTTTCAAAGTCTACTAGGGGATGTTCAACGGCTTAGGACTCACGTAGGGATCTCCAGGTCAGATCACACTGAGCTCTATGTTATTCTTAGGGGACAGCCAGACCTCACCTCCCCATAGGAATTCACTCCTAAAGCAGCCGAACACCTTAGCAGGTCGAGAAAACAATTGCACGGTCTTCCACCAGAAGATATGACCCGCAACGGCCATTAGAGATTTCCTTATTGAATACACCTGTTTATCCTTCTGTCTTGCTACATCAAGGGCTTAGTGTCCTTGAATGGTTCTTCCCTCCTGCTCAGCCCAAGCAATCTTTACTTCCTTATCCGGTGGCTGCTGCAATTCTGTTGCCAAAAGCTATTGTAAGATGTTTGTTCCTTTCCTGTGTATAACCCAAGGTTATTCATGTGTTGTATACTCAGCTCTAGATAGATCACCTCTTTGTCCAGGAGGTCAGTTGGCAAATGCTATGTCCGTGTTACACTAGATACCTTTTCATCATTTACTTTGGCCATGGCTCTCTCTGGAGAGTCTGCCTCACATGCTGTCACACATTTATTGTATTGCTTTACCACTCTTGGGGTGCCCTGTCAGATAAAGACAGCATAGACCTCTAAGGCATTTTTTCAATTGTGGAGAGAAAACACAGGGACATCAAAACTCTCCTTCAAAAACAAAAGAAAGGGGGAGACAGGGGCGGAATACTCTGCAATAGGCTGAATCTAGTTGTGTGCGCCTTAAACTTCCTGGCCTGTAGTGAGGATGGGTTTACTCTTGCTGAACATCAGTTTGGCACAAATCCCATGAAGTGTCAGGAAGGAAAAGGGGTAAGTCAGGTAGAAGGGTCTCAGGAACAAAAGAACCAGGTCACACAAGTAATTTGGAAGGACCTGGCCACAAACACCTGGAGAGGGCCTGGAACAGTGATTGCTTGGGGGAAAGCTTATGTTTCTATTTCCCAGATGATGGAGCTACTTCAATCTGGATCCCACAACGGCATGCTTGAGTGTCTTGAGTGTTCACAGGGCTTTCAAAGCATGCACCCGATGCAAAGATTACATAGCTGACAGCCCTCCAGGAGAAGACACCCCCTCAACAGGATGACCACTTAAGACCACAGAGCTGCCTGGTCCTGCTGACACTGAATAAAGCAACCTTGGGAACCATAGCAGAGGGTGATCAAGAACAATGACGGACTCAATGGGACTTGTGGAAAGCTTTTTCAGTTAATGGTTTGGTGACAGTTGCACATGATTATCAAGAAGGACATACACATAGGAACAATACCGTTCTGTTTATGCCAATTTGGCTGATTGTCCTCCCCCTCAATTTGCTTCCCTCAATAAGGATATGTCACCACAGAAAACATTCAGTGACCTTATGGAATGTTACTTGTGTTCAATGTCAACTTGCACAGGGTATAAACCACACTATTGTTGGTAGTGAGTAGGTTATGATTGCAACCTAAGCCCCTTTTGCTCTTTAGATAGTGTTGGGTTGTTTGGTAGCCCTTCTGATCAAGTACTTATGCAATTGGTGAAAAGGGAACGGTGAAAGATGTGTATTTTGTGTGTTGTGCTTGGTATTATAATGCTTGCGCCTATTATTATGTCTTCTGTGTTCTTGTAGTACCTATCACCTCTTTACAGACAGAGACAAAGACTGCTGAATTTGTACAACAGTTGCAGAGAGATGTCCCAATAGCATTAGAGAAACAAGAAAGGATAAATGAAGATTTATTGCTCTTGATTGAGGATGTGAAAGAGGTTGTTATAGCTGAAGGGGATATTGATGAAATATGGTTATAGATTTCACCCTATTTGTTGTAACACCAGTGAAATAATAGGTCTGATTATAACTGGCAAAAAGTTTGGTTATATACATTTCTTCCCCTGATTATTTTGTGTCTACTTGCAGTTTGCATTGTTCCCCTATGTTGCTGGTGCTGGACTCCTGCTCTGTGTGAAGTCACCACTGACAAGCATTACCTACACTTACAACAAAAGAAAGGGGGAAATGTAGAGGACCACAGGCCAGTGGGTCTCTGACTTTGATGGCTGAATAAGCCCTCTCAGCTGAAGAGCCTGTATCAAGGCCTGGATCAATTCCTTATCCCCCAGGAAGGAGCTCAAACACACAGGTGTGAGCATTATGTCCTCTGAGATAAACATAGTATACACCCACAGCCTGGGGACAAAGAAATGTGCAATGTCCTCAGGGGAAAACAATTAGGAAGTGTCTTATAAAAGCTTGTATGTGGGGTAATAAAGACACTCTCGGGAGTCCTGTCTCTTTTATGCATCCTTCTTGCAGCCTCCGGGTAAGCAACTCTTTTTTAGCCCTACTTCTGATTGGCAGGGCTCCCCACAGGAGGGATGCTTGTCAATTGTGGAATGATGAAACAAACTGTGGCATATTTTATGATGGAATATTACTCTGATATAAGAAATGATGAGCTTAATGATTTTAGAAAGGCATGGAGAAATCTCCATGAAATAATGAAGAGCAAAATGAACAGAACCAAGAGAACATTGTATACAGTAACAGCAGAATTGTTTTAAGAACAATTGTTTTAAGAGCAACCAAGTCATTCTGATAAACAGTCCCAAAACAATCTCAAAGATCCTAAGAAGATGTTGTTTGAATCCAGAAAAAGAACTGACAAACACATATATGCACATACACACATATGTGTGTATGTACACACACATGTATGTGTGTTTATAGGCGCATGTATGCATGTGTTTGTATATGTATATATGTGCACATACAGATTTGTGACTAATGGTAGCCATCTCCAAAGTCTGGGGTGTAGAGAAGGGGAAAAAAGTCACATGATAAATTTGTTGTATATTTGAAATAAATAACAAGTTGTATGTAATAGATCTGCAATTTCGGTACAGCCCTCTGTTTTTCTATCACACATTTTAATGGAAATGTTTGTTTTATTTTCTTAAGTTTAGAATAAAATAAATAAAAATTTTAAATTGTTACATATTTTGACTACATATCTATTTGAGAAAATCTCTTAGTCTTACATATTTGTTGTAAGTCTAAGACAATTCTCTATATATCCTGGATATAAAAAACATACATGCAATTTGTAAGAGAATTCCCCACATATCTTGAATATGAAGCTTCTATCAGACCTGTGACAATCAAATTTTCCCCCATTCAGTAACTTCCATTTCTCATTGTAGCCAAATTTCTTTTGTCCATGCAGAAGCTTAAAATTCTACACAATCAAAATTGTCCCTCTTACCTTTTAAGATCATTTTTATTTAGTTATGAATTCTCCTTTCTAAACACAATTGTGAAAGTAAACTCTTATTTCTCTCTCTCAATCTTCTGATTGATTCTGTAGTTTATTGTGACATATGGTGCAAGGAACTAATCTAAATGTATTTTCTGCCAAACTGCTTCCTAATTTTCCCCAAAGTTGTTATTTATCTAAATGTTACATTATTGTAGAAATTATTATTATTATTTTGCCCAAACCTGAGATTTTTATAGTTCCTGATTATGAAGCTCCCTCTATTTACATAGATCAGCAGCTATTCTGCAAAGATTTATAAAGTTTCCTAGGGAACTAGAAGGTTAAGTGATTTTCCCAGGGAATCATAACTAGCATGTGTTAGAGGTGAGATCCAGATGAAGGTTATACTGATGCTAATGCTAGCCTTCTATCCACTAGCTCACACTGCCTCTTAGAACCTCATTGCTATATCTCAATATATGACACATGTATTCTACAACATGAGGTTGGTAATCCCAGCTGCATAATTTTGGACAAGTTGCTACCTCTTTTTGTGTCTCTGTTTCACCACAGAACAGACAATTGTCCCATAAATATTTGGTAAGTGTCTATTATGTACCAGTCACTGCTAAGCACTGATTATTGGAACATTAAGCTAATCTCTAAAGTCTCTTCCACAGCTAATATTTGATGTTTATTTTAGAAACAAAGCATTTTAAAGCCACACTTAAATTCATTGTAATTCACATTCATCTTGTTTCATCCCAAGAACTATTAAACTTGAACCCTATCAGAGTTATAGGCACACACACACACACACACACACACACACACACTATGGCTAGTTATATGTTATAAGCTTCTCCTATACTTCAAGGACCTAATGAGAAAGTTCTTTCTGTGACTGGGTCCCTGCTTGTCTCTTCTTCTCTGTGAAAGCATAGTCTTGGGATGGAGTCAAGAGTGAGAAGGAAGTTTTGGATTTACTGATGGGGTACCTCTTTCTTCATCTCCCTGACTACCAGCAGATTCATAGACTTAAACAGGAATGAATCTTAGAGATCCTATAGACCTTGGAGATCATAAAGACCAACTTCTTCAGAACAAATTGAGTCCTAGAGAAAGGAAGTAGTTCGCCCAAAGTCATATAGCAAAATTATGGAAAAATAGAGGTTATAGCTGTATTCTTTTGAGTTTCATCCCAGGCTTTTTGCGTCTATACCACACTGTCTTTTCCTCTTTCCAAATACTGTTCCCAGTGACTACACCAGATACTGAATGCGAGAAGTTTATTACAAAACAGAGATGGAGTAATATATGAAGATGTCTCATTCATCATAGAACTGGGGTAGCTCCTTCCCCAGAATGATTTCCTGTTTGGTGCCAGCAGCTGTGATGGTGACCAAATAGATGACCCCTCCACTGGAGCCATCTCTGCCCATGGCCAGAGCAATAGCTATTGAAAGATTTGAACAGGAAGGGGAAGAGGCAGGTTTATCGCGGTTCAAGACCTTCTTGTCTATCTCTCCAAGCTATTCTCAGAGCCCAGGATATTAATCCCTTTGTGAGGTTTATCCCCTTATCCTCCTCAAGGACCACTTTTCTAGTCCTAATTTTTCTCTCTCCTTCCCCAAGGGATAGTTACCATTAGTAGTGAACTGTCGGCACTCCTCAGGAGACATGCCTGGCTTATAGGTGGCATCCACATAACCATAAATGTAGGAACTCCCAGAGCCCCCTATAGCAAAAGGCTGTCGGATCAGCATCCCTTCTAAAGTCCCATACACCTGAGAAAAGGTAATCAAAAAGTAAGGCGATGATGATGATAACCAACATACATATGGTCCTGACTATGTGCCAGGCACTGTGCTAAACACTCTACAATTCTTTTCTTATTTGATCTTCACAACAACCTTGCAAAGTAGGTGGTAGTATTATCCCCATGTAACAGATGGGGAAACTGAGGGAAAAGAGGTTAAATAACTTGCCCAGGCTCACACAGCTAGCGTCTTGAGGCCAAATTTGAACTCAGGTTTTTCTGATTACAGTTCTCTTTTAGAGCCCCATAAGAGAGAGCCCCAGTCCCCTAGGCCTTAAATTCCATGTTTTAAGCTTCATACTGAAACCACACATTAACCTTCAGCGATAGTAACTCTGGTCATCATTGGCAGGCTGACTTGTGACCACCCTGGCTAATTATAGGGGTAGTAATGCTTTTGGGAGGGTCTCACCTGGCCTCCTTGGTATGGATCCCAGCCAGCCACCATCAGATGGGCTGAAAGTTCTTCCCGGTATTTATAAGTTATATTCTTCACTATGTTTGCAGCAGACAGAACCAGGGGGGGTTCTTCTAGCTCCATCCTAGGGAGATTGGCAGCCATTGTTCCCTGCTCTCTCTTGCCCCTCTCTCAAATCCTCATAAGTCAAATAAAAACTGACACCTGTAATACTCCAAACTCCAATTTCACTACACTTCTGATTTTTCACTCGCCCTCCCCTTTGTTATCTGTTTGCCCCTCTCCACCCCATCACCAAGTACAAGTTTCCTTGATGGGAGATGGAGTCCTTCTCATTGTGTCTAAAGAGGTCTATATCCTCCCCACCGTGTCACCCACCCACTCACCCACCACTGTCTCCCTACTCTGTGTGTGTCAAGTAGCAATGGGATAGGGGAATGTAATGAAGTCTAGCTACAGTTGTTTGGATGGAAAGCATAAGAAGAGAATAAAAACTGCCAAGACCATTCCTGACTCATACCCATGAAGCTCCAGCTGGTAGTTGGCCATGTCGGCTATGGCCTGGGCATCAGCAGCTGAACCAGACAGTGCACAATAGATTCTTTGGTGCAGAGGGGCCAGTTTATTAAACACTCGGTTCACTACGGCTGCTCTGAATAGTGGAGGAAAGAGATAAGGGAGAGAGTGTTAAGGAAGAGACATGAGGAATAAAGACTTGACCCTTATTTGCTCATCCTTTCCAGTTATACTTCTCAATTATACTGGAGTTCTCTTTCTTAGCAAAGATATCCCCCACCCCAGTGTCTCTATTTCACCTAAGTAAGTATACCCTAGAGTCCTCATTCCTTTAAATTTCCTTCCATAGTCTGCTTCCAACTTATTATATCAGTCCCTGCTTTGTTATTCATGTTGACCCCATCTATTTCAAAACTAACTCCACAAAGCTTCTTATGCCTGGGCTAGGCAACATGACTGTTTGGGAGAGTTCCCCAATTCCTGATCCTCCCCTGATACTTACCCTGCAGAAACTCGGGAATCAGAACCCACCACGACACCACCATCAAACTCCACTGCCATTATAGTTGTCTAGAGAAACATAGACTTTTAGAACGTTAAAGTTGAAAGAGACCTTTCCACTCTCCTTTTCATTTTACAGGTTACCTGTTAGTTTTGAATCAGACAAGTTACAGCAAAGAGACACTTCAAAGTTGTTATAAGTTTGGCTGGTGGCAAAGCTGGAAGTGGAACCAAGGGATCTGACTACTAATATACCGTTACTGTCATTATGTTCCACTCCATTATATGACAGGGATGAGGTATCTTTACCTGGCTAACGGTCAGAACCTTTTCCCAAACCAGAACCTTACTGCCTTTATCTTAGATGGCCCCAAGAGCATCTTTTCCTACCACAGAGAAAAGAATACTGGGAAAATCCCAGAGACCACTTGTTACCTTTTCAAAGAGGGAAGGTTGTAGGTACTTTTATGGACCTGGTTGTTGAAGTGCTGAAGTGACCTCCAGTGTAAAAAGTTGGAATGTGTGATATTTTGTATCTAGATATGGTACAGTACTGGCTAATGGGGTGATAAGACATTTGTTAAATGGGAATTATTGCTTGGCTCTCCCCAATAAGTTTAGACGATTCTCGTGGTAAGTTCTCAGAATGTCATGGTTGGGTATTTAGGAACTAGGCTATGAGAACACTTTTTTTCCAAACTGAAGAGATGTAGTTGAGCAGATTTTGATAAGGAAGAAAATGGATTTATCTGGTAGCCAGAAGAGAAATCTTGAGTTCCAAAAAAGCTAGAATCTATGGTCTCAACCTAGTTAAAAACATTATATTATTATGCTTACCTGATTTGTAAACATCCATCATTATTATCCTTGCTACTGGAAGTAAAAAAAAAATCACTACTTCTGTATTCTAGGAGATTGTCCTAATGACTTGCTGTGACTTACTAAAACCAGACCACTCACTATCCACAAGCTGGTTATAATTTACCATCCTAGCCTTATCTCATACTATAGTCCTTTATTCTTTAGTAACACATTTACCATTTGCTCATCATGATTCAAAGGACCTGAATCCAATCTCAGATCTGCTACTAAATAGCTGTGTGATCTTGGGCTAATCATTTCAACTCTTTGATCCTTAGTCTTCCCAACTATAAATAAGGAATTCCTCTCTGAAGTCCCTTCTGATCCTGTGACCTGTACTTTCTTACCTCAATGCTCTTGTTCATACCTTTCCTTATATCTGTAATGCCTTCTCTTTCTCTCCATTTAAATTCTGCTCATTTTTTTTATCCAACTCAATGAATGTAATTTCTTCCAAAAATTTTTTTTTCCCACTGGACCACCTCATGCCCTCCTCTGAACTGCAGTTTCTATGTAGGTGTCCGATGTCCTACAGTGTTGTCCCCATTAGACGACAAGCTCCCAATGGCAGTGACCATGTTTGACTATCTTCATTATTTTACCCAGTGCATTAGGGTCTGTACAGGTGCTGATTAAATGTCTACTGAATTAAATCGAACATGAGGAGTGATGAGGCAGCTCTAACTTCCATGGTCCTTGGTGTCCTGCAGAGCTGTCCTACCTCTATTCAATTCTTGAGTAGTGGCAGTGAGTACAGATCAGTTGTCTGCTTGCTGCCACTCTATTTCCTCCTCCCCATCTTCCTTATGCAATCAGTTTATGGGCTAAGTCCCCAGAGTAGTCATGTGTGGCATGATTAGCATGGTTACACCTAAACAAAGGATGAAGATTACCTGGGGCACCACCAGATGTAGGGTACTTTCCCACTTGCCCTTATAGCTATTCCTCTCCCCACCAGTATTTCTAGAAGCAGTCTATGGGATGATCATTTTCTTTAAAAGTCTTTCCCATCACTTCAGGTTTTCACTCACCCATTTCCCATAGTCCAAGTGATCACGAGGCTCCTTCCTGAAGTCTACCTTCTTCTCTCTTCCCCCAAGTCCCCTAGCCCACCCCTGTCAAGGTTTCCCCAGGGAAGCAAAAGCGAAAGGACTTGGAAGTCGCTTCTCCCCCAGCCTCTGCCGCGGAGTCTGGACGTCTCTCTTGGGCCTTCTCCCGCAGCCTTTAGAGTTCATCCGCACTTCACATACCTAGACTGCCTCTCCTAAAGTAATGGTTTTACTTCTATCAACTGAGGAAGGGTGGTGAAGGGTTGCTTCCACGTGTATTCTCCGGCTCAGTCCGTGATGCCGGGCTTCCAAAGTAGTACCCCCTCTCCATCCCTCTTTGCTGTCTCTCGAGCCTCTTACCCCAGTATGGACTTCTCCGATTCGGATGTTCCCAAAATAAGAGCTCTCCCGCATCCCGCCAGCGCTGTGCATTGCTCCTCTTAGCCCTGGACACTCCTTTCTGACTAGGGATAGCGGTCCAGCCCCGCCCCTCCTTGCTCAGCTTCCCTCCAGAGGGCGCCTCTGTAGTATTGGGCTGCGGTCCAGTTCAGCTCCTAACCTGTTTAGGGATGATCTGCTAGGTGACTGGTGACGCTGCAGCCCGTTCGAGCTCCAATTGGAGAGAGTGATTCTTCTGAACCGAGAACTGAGCCGTGAACCTGGGGAGTCGAGGTTGTGATTGCAGAGGTGGGGTTAGGGGAGGGGCAAGGCGGTTTCCTTTCCCCATTTGTTTCAAGTCTCAGACCCAGGCCTGGAATTCCCGGGGTGGGGCGGTCTTGGCGGGGCGGATCGAAAGAACCGCAGTAGCTTTCGGTTTCTTTTCCTGGAAACGGCTTCGCTTCTCGCTACTGAGTAGCCTGGCACATTTCGCTGCCAGAGGTTATCTGATACTCTGGAGGCGGCCAGCCCCTTCATCTACTACTGATCTAGTCCAAAAGACGGCTCTGGACACAGACACACTCCCTCGACCCAGACCTTTAGCCAAAGGGCGAGAGACACAGAGAAACCCAGCTCAGGACCCCGGACAGCGCCATGAGCATGGCTGGCTCTGGGTCTCTCGGGTCTCTCTTATGCCCCCGAACCCATTCTGGGAGTCTGTGGGCATTGCTGCTGTTACTGCTCATGGACTGGGCTCTGCTCCGTCCCATGCTGCCTCAGCTCCTGCTCTTGCTCCTGCCCACTGGGCCTCCGCTGCTCCATCTCTGGGTGGTCGGTCTGGCCCGTTGGGGCACTGTGTGGCTGGGTGTACGTTGGAGCACTAACCAGCAAAGGGACGCCTCTAAAAACCGGAGGACTGAGCTGGGGCTCCTGGCGGCATCCCTGGGGCTGGCGCTGCCCGGGCTCGCCTCGTTCAGAGCTCTGGGAGGGAGAGGGGCTACAAGGGGTGGAGGTGGGGCTGGGCCACTGCACTGGGGGAGCCGGCTCGACGCTTTCGCTCTCAACTATGCCGTGGCTTTGCTGGCTCTTGTCCTGTGGCAGAAACTTGGAAATCTTTGGGTGCCGCGGGGTCCCACGAGTTCGGGGTCCATCCTGCACCGGCTGCTGGGCTTCCTGGGCCCAGAACTTCGTCGCTTCCCACTGGTGATGTTCTTCCTCTTGTTGTCCTGTCTAGGTGAGGAGAGGTAGGATGCAAGGGACTGGGCAAATTTGGGAGAACTGAAGATTGTGGGCTGTGAGTCAGGGGTACATGAGAGATGTTCAGAGGTAGAACTTCATGCTTAGAATATCTGAGTCCAAATCTAGTGGTCTTGCCTTTACACCACAATGCCTAGGAGTCAGGAAACCTGCGTCCTAGTGCTGTGTGTACGCTGTATGATTTTGGGAAATTCATCTTACTTCTCTGGGCTTCTGTCTCAAATGTGGGGTTGGACTGTGTAATCTCATAGCGACCTAACATAGGAGGTCTAACACTCTGATTTGTGGAAATAGTGAGAGGATTGGGATGTGATAAAGGTGACTCTTCAGATATGGGGATTGTTTCTCTGTACCAGGGAAGATGAGAATGTAGTCCTGCTGGACGGCCCCAATCTTGATATGTTAAACCTCCAATAAGCATCTATTAGTTGATTAATTGTTACTCTCTTCCTCCTTGATGCTACCTTATCACCTCCAGGAGAGATGGCTATCCCATTCTTTACTGGTCGCCTCACAGACTGGATCCTGCAGGATGAAACAACTGCTATCTTCACCCGCAACATCGCTTTCATGTCCATACTCACTCTAGCCAGGTCTGGGAACTGGACTTGGAAACTCAGAGAATGGGGAACTAGGGAACTGAGGAAGTTGGGCTAGGGCTGTGCTCTGGGCAGGTTGATACAGCAGAAGATTTCCTCACCCCCCCCCAAATATTAAGCCTCTTAATAATCTTCTTTCCTCTCGTTTCTTCCCAGTGCTTTGTTAGAGTTCTTTGGTGATGGAATTTATAATTACACAATGGGCAAGGCCCATAGCAACCTTCAGGGACAAGTGTTCCGGGCTGTGCTGTCCCAGGAGACTGACTTTTTTCAACAGAATCAAACAGGTGAGTTGTTGTACCCTCACACAAGACATTCTTATACTCCTTTCCATCTGTTCTCTTACAACAAACATTTATTGAGCACCAACTTTATTGAGAGAGTTGTACTGGGTGCTAGAGGAAATAGGAAATTTAGGTAAGACCCAATCTAGCTCAGATTCTATAGGGGAAGAGGAAATAAAATTCCTGTTCTCTCTCTCTCTCTCTCTTTCTCTCTCTCTCTCTCTCTCTCTCTCTCTCTCTCTCTCTCTCTCTCTGTCTCTCTGTCTCTCTCTCTGTATGTGCACAGTTCATGTGAAGCCTTTATTATTAATTTATGTGTAAATATGCATATACATTTATGTTTTATGGCAACAACGTCAATTAATTTCTCTTCCTAAGAGTAAGAGTGCTGCTTAAAGTTACAAAATTCTAAGAAGCAAGTACGTCCATATGCATAATGTAAGAAAAGTCACAAAGTAGACTCTGAGATGAATCATGTCAATCATAATTTAAGGGGCCCTATAGCATCTAAGGAACAGAACACTGATATGGCTAGCTACAATACACAATGTGAAATTATACATATAATAGAAAATTATGGGGAAGAAAAATGATCCTTGTAGTCTGAAGGATAAGCAGAAATCAGGGTGGACTTTTGGGGGGAGGTAGCACTAGAGTTGAGCTTGAAAGAATGTATAGGAATTCACAGGCAAAGGCAGGGAAAGAGGACATTCCAGGCATAAGGAACAAAGGTATGTCAGCATGAGAGAGCAGTTTATGAGGACAGGGAGCACAGATTGTATAGAAAAGAGTATTATGAAATGAATGAAAGAGTAGGGTGGGTTGGGGAAGGCCTTGGATGGCAGACAGGAGGAATATGAATAGTATTTAGCAGATAATAGGGAACTTCTGAAAACTTGTGCAGAGAAACTGACATGACAAAATCTATGCACAAGAATGATTCTTCTGGCAACAGTATGAAGGATAGACTGGAAGGAGAAGAGAGTGGGGCAAAGAGGCTTTTGCAATAAATAGTCTAAGTGGGTGGAAATAAGGGAAAGGTCTATCCCAGGGCGGTGGCAGTGGGAATAGAACAGACTTCCCACACTCCTCTTTCCATATGCCTTTTATACAACTCACTATGCTTTCTTTGGCCTTTTAAGTCAAAGAACTGAAAGGATGCACTACTACGGAGCCCATCTATATAAAAGGATTAATCCTACACTCCCTTTATTCTCAGAACCAGAGAGATTTTCCTCCTAATACTCTTGCTGTGCCTCCATGTAGTCCCAATAACTTGCCACATTTAGAATTTGAATCCTTGATCCTCTGGCTCCATGACTGCACAACAGGCATCACTAGGTCCCCAAGAACTTTGCAACTATGATCCTGCTCCAGCACCCAACCTCATATACCCCTCTCCAATTTTCCTGGGCCCTTTCAGGGCCCTTGGACTGTGGCTGAACTAATAAGCCCCTATCCTTATTTTAAAATTTGCCCAGATATTTTCCTATCTGCCTTAGCCTCTCTTCATGTTTCCATTTCCCCTTCCAACTATATGGACCCTTGTCTCTTGCCAGACCCTCAACTTTCCTTCTTTTTCCTTAGGTGCTATCACCTCTCGGGTGTCAGAGGATACAGCCATACTGAGTGAGTCCCTGAGTAAGCAGCTAAACCTGCTCTTGTGGTACTTCTTTCGCGGACTGTGTCTACTGGTACTTATGCTCTGGGGGTCCCAGACCCTCACCATAGTCACACTGATTGCTTTGCCTGTGCTCTTCTTCGTGCCCAAGAAGCTGGGCAAGTGGCACCAGGTAAGTCTGGGGAACCTCTCTTCTCCAGCATCTCTACCCAACTTTGACTCTACTTTCATGTGTCCCAGTCTGTTCTTTGCACTTAGCTTTGACAAGCTTAGTTCCTTTGGACCCTCCTTTGCCCCCTATATTGAAAAAAACTAGGCAGTATTGTCTTTGCCCTATAATCCTGATGGTCTTTTTGCCCAAGTTCTGGCCCTTTTCTACCATAACCTCTGTCTCTAGGTTATTCTCTAGTCATTTTTCTTCACCATGTCCCCTTGTTATTCCAGTTTACTATAGTCCTTTCTAGGATACTTTCCTTTTCCCTCTCTTCTCCTCTCTTCTCTGGGTATCCAAATCTGGAATCCCTATGTTCCTATAGTTTCTAAGGGGATTGGTGTATCCTTTACTTCTGTGTCCCCTCTTCTCCTGCGTTTTTCTATTACTTGACCCTGGTCTCTGTGTCCTCCCCTCAGAGAAGAACAAAAGCAACAGCAGCAGCAATGGCAATAGTGACAATGATAATAATAATATTTTCTAACATAGTTCTAACATAGTGCATTTGCAAAGCACTTCACATGTATCATCCTATTTGATCCTCTCAACATCCCTGGAAGGTGGGGACCATTATTTTCTCCGCTTTATAGATGAGGAAACTGAGCCTGGGAGAGGTTAGGAGATTTACTCAGGGCCACACAGTTGGTGTCCAAGGAACAATTTACATTGAAGTCTCCTTGGCTCCAAATTCAGTTCTCCATCTACCATACCAACTAGCAGATCATGTAATATTATTTTTACAACACATCCACAGAGTACTTTACAGATTACAAACCTCATTTCTCACACCCATCCATGAGCTAGCTGGCACAAGTGTTATTTCTATTTTTCAGATGAGGGAAGTGAAGACTGAAGAACATAAATGACTTGTCAGATCTCATGGCTAACCAGCTGGTAGCAGAATTTACACCAGAATTCACACTTCCTAACTCCCCCATCAGGGCTCTTGGCACTGTCTTCTTACCCTGCCTCCCTTCTCTAGCAGTGCCCAGGAAAAATATTCACTTACCCCCTGACATTGCCCCTTGTGTGTACTGGGGACATAGAGAATAGTCAGACTTGTAGGACCACCTTCCCTCTTCTTTTACACCATCAATTTCTATACCATCATATGAAAATGTACTAAGAAAATCCTCTCCATTCAACACTGTTACTACCCTATGTCTCCATAGTCCCTGGCCGTCCAAGTGCAGACGTCCCTGGCAGAGTCAAGCCAGGTGGCTGTGGAGGCACTGTCTGCTATGCCCACAGTCAGAAGCTTTGCCAATGAGGAAGGAGAGGCACGGAGGTTTGCCCTTCAGCTCCAGAAGACACAAAAACTTAACCAGAAGGAGGCACTGGCCTATACTGTCGACATGTGGGCCACCACTGTGAGTACCTAGGGATAGAGTACCCATTTACTAACCTAGGACTTATAGACCCTAGTTCCCATCCAGGGACTTGAGGGCCAAATTTCCCATTTTAAGACCTTGAGGTAAAACTCTTGTTCTCATTCTTGACCTCATAGATTTTCCCCTTATTTGAGGTTCTAAATAGTTGCCTTCATTAAGGGGGTCCAAAGCATTACCTTCTTTACATAGAGATAACTTGTCTTCCTACTCTGTGGCGCTTCTTTTCCCAGTCCCCTTGGAGGTGCCATGAGGTCCCTGCATCTTGCCTCTCCTTTTCTTGGGGCCTCTTGACACTAGGGTGCATGTAGGGATGACTTGAGGATAAGGGAACATATTTTTTGTTCAATGGGCATAGATAGCACGAATTCAGAGAGGGTCCTTAGTTCTTTCCCTAGACTTCGCACCTGCTCTTATATGATACCTGATGATATAACTTTGTGAATATACTTGAGGCTGAAATGCTATTTTTCCATGAGTGTGACATTGTTATGCTTGTAGTTCTCTGATACCCCTGACTTGTACTCTCTGATCTATCCCCAGTTCTTAGGACTCATGCTGAAGGTGGGAATTCTGTACATGGGGGGAAAGATGGTGACCAAAGGGAATGTGAGTGGAGGAGACCTTGTCACCTTTGTCCTTTACCAGATCGAGTTTACCACTGCTGTTCAGGTGAAATTCCCAATGACCATTCCTCCTTCTTCCTCCTCTCTCATCACTTTCTGCATCTTCTTTCTAGCTCTCCTGTCAGATATCCTAGACAACACATGGTATCCCCTCACCCTCTCTTGGCTTACCCCTTTTCCTTCAGGTGTTGATCTCCACCATTCCCAATGTACAGAAGGCAGTGGGATCATCAGAGAAGATCTTTGAGTACTTAGATCGGATACCCCTATGCCCTTCCAGTGGTCCCCTGGCACCTCCTACCCTGAATGGCCTTGTAGAGTTCCAAGATGTCTTCTTTGCTTACCCCAACAGACCAGATGTCTTGGTACTACAGGTAATGTGTCCTCCCTCTCACACTACACTTCTCCCAATTTCTAGCCTATCAGATGCCCTCTGGGATATTACTCTTCCTCAACTCATCTTGCCTCTTCTCTGTGCTGGATGAGATGCTTTTTCTTCAGGTACCAATTAACCTCCCCCAATCTTTCCATACAAGGAAGAGAAAGGATCTGAGAGAACCCACCTATAGAGTCATCCCAAAATCACAAATCAGTTTGGGTGTCTCAAGGAAGCTATAAAAAAACCTATCAGAGGTATCCCCATTTCCCCTATATTCTGGCAGCAGGGACTGAGATCCTGTTTTTCCTCTCAACTTTCTTCTATTCTCCCTTCTCTTCCCTCTTCCCTTTTATGCAGGAGTTACACTAGCCTTGTCTTATAATGGGAGGATGTCCCTGAATGTATATCTGTATGTATGTATGTATGTGTATGTGTATGAGATGGTGGTGGTGTATGTGTACCTGCTTGACCAGAGGACAGGCTCTCTCTCTGTCCCTCCCCTGATGCCTTTCCTTTTTTATTCCTTTAGGGAGTGACATTCACTCTGCACCCTGGGAAGGTGACAGCCCTAGTGGGGCCCAATGGGGCTGGGAAGAGCTCAGTGGCTGCATTGCTGCAGAATCTGTATCAGCCTACAAAGGGTCAACTGCTGCTGGATGGAAAGCCACTGCCCCAATACCAGCATCGCTACCTGCACTCCCAGGTGAGGATTGGAGGATAACCTGGGTCAGAATACCCTTGGGAGAAGGGGTCAATAAAGGCATGAAAGGAGAGCAAAGGGCAGGCAGAGTTCTTGGTCCTAGCCCAGCAGCATCCTTGTTGGTGGGTGTGATAAAGATGAGGAATTTATCCTGAGGAATGGAAATACCCAAGCCTTGACCTGAGCTCCCTCTTCTCCTGCCTTTACCTTCCCTGGCTCATCCCAGGTGGCTGCAGTGTCACAAGAGCCACAACTGTTTGGACGGAATCTGTATGAAAACATAGCCTATGGGCTGGGACGGAAGCCAGAGCTGGAGGAGGTTATGGAGGCTGCCAGGGAGGCTGGAGCTCACAGTTTCATCTCTCAGTTGCCCCAGGGCTACTACACAGGTACTGGGAATATTCACTTACCAAGTAGACACATCCCTTCATCACCTATTCCTGGCTCAGTACATGTCATCTTTGACTGGGCCTTATAGCAGAAGTAGGCAAGGAATGAAGGCATCAGTGAAAAAATATTTAGTCAATACTAGAGGAAGGGAATAAGGTAGAAAGAACAATCATTTATTAAGTGTTAATTTGTGCCAGGCCCTGGGGTAAGGGCTTTACAAATTCTATCTTATTTGATCTTCTCAGCCTTGGGAGGCAGGTGCTAGTATCATTTCCATTTTTGCTATTGAGGAAACTGAGGCAGGCTTGCCAGGATCACACAGCTAGTTAAGCATCTGAGGCTTTATTTGAAGTCAAGACTTCCTGACTCCATGCCTAGCCTCTAACCACTATGCTACCTAGCTGCCTCAAAAACATAAATGTTCAAACTGAATCTCAGACACTTGCTGTGTGATACTGGACAAGTCACTTAACCTCTCTTTGCCCAGTTTCCTTATCCATAAAGGGGGATAATAACAGCACATACCTCCCAGGGTTGCTCGAAGATCAAATGAAATAACAATTGCAATATCAAATGCTTGTAATAATCAAATGAAATAATAATTACCATAGTGCCTGGCACAGAGTTAGTGGTTTTAAATGCCAACTATTGTTATTAACTGCGAGCTGGGTGCCAATCTTGTGCTAAGTGCTGGGGATGCAAATAAGAAGGAAAAAAGTCCCTGTCCTCTGCTAGATTACCTTCTAGTAAAGGAAGGAAATACATATAGGTGACTAATAGCCAAGGAAAAGACTTTTAGTCTGTAGAATCATAGGGATGATGAATAATCCATAGAATAGTCCTTTTCAGAAGCAATGTTACCATTTATAGGATAACTGTGCCCAAAGCAAAAGGTGGAAAGGGAAGGCAAGTGCAGTGGCAGGGCCCATGGTAAGATATCCACATGGATGACTGGATGGTATATGGAACATGGCCTGGGTCTGACTAGATATAGTGGGCTAGCTGAGTTTGCTCCCCCTGATTCAAGAAACTAGACAGTTCAGACTTGTGTCTTCTATGGCAGGAGTTACAAAGATGGGTGGATTAAGGCCTTTGGAATCTCATTCCTTGGTTTCCATGGACCCTCACAAACTGTCTATCATTCTACTACTGTGCTGAGGAATTAGTCTCAACTCTATACACCATTTTTAGTCCAAGAAAGAGAAAGCATATGTTTTTGTGTGGCTGTAATGGTCCTGCTCTTAATGCATCTGGTTCTCTCTCCAGACGTAGGAGAATCAGGGAGCCAGCTGTCAGGTGGCCAGCAGCAGGCAGTGGCCCTGGCTCGGGCTCTGATCCGGAACCCCTGTGTCCTCATCTTAGATGATGCCACCAGTGCCCTGGATACAGACAACCAGTTAAGGGTGAGACAGCAACCACTCCAACTCTCCTAACTCTAAAATCCTTAAAGCTGAAGGCAACCCTAATTCTTCCTTCCTGGTGTACCCAGAGAATTTTGCGTTTGAGAAAACCAATCTACTCAAATCTTCTAGATAAAATCCTTAAATTTCACTTCTTTTCCTTTTTTTCCTTCATGGTCATTATTGTCACCATTAGCACCACCAAAAAAATCCTTGATTAAATGCATAACTATGCCTAGGCATGTGCTAGGTTTATTCTTCTTTCCCTAGAGCTCATAGGATTCTTACAACCAGTTCTTTGGGATGGGAGGGCAGTAAGAGGTCACTATGGATGAGACAGCTAATTCTAATGGCATCAATGCAATGATCTATGCATGAAGCTTACTAACAGCATCTGTGTCTTCTTGCTACAGGTGGAGCAGCTTGTGTATGATTCCCCTAGAAGGGCCTCTCAGGCAGTGCTACTCATCACCCAGCGTCTCAGTTCTGTGGAAAGGGCTGACCACATACTCTTCCTGGAGGATGGGGTCATTCAGGAGAGGGGGACCCATAGGCAGCTCATGGATCAAAAGGGGCGATACTGGACCATGGTGGAGGCCACAGGTGGGAACTCAGCTCCTCAGGAATGAGGAACATACTTGAATCCCCCTTATGGGGAAACACAGCTCTTCTCTCATCTCCTGAAAATGGAAGGACAGAGGAAGAATTTCCGCCTCTTTTTTGCCACATGCTGTGATTTAGCAATTCCAGAAAAGTTTTCCACACCACAGTTATACTCCTAATTATATTCCCATCACCAAACTTAATTCCTTTGGTTTAAGGTTTTTGTACTTCAGGCTCCTCTTTTAAATGGCAAAGAGTAGCGTAGGGGAAGGCAAAGAATCTATTATTGGGAACAACTTAGCAGGAATTCATTCATTCTTTCAACAAGCACTTATTAAGCACCAAGTCTGTGCCAACACTGTTCTAGGCAGTGAATGAGAAATGAAGACAGAATCACAACAGCCCCTGTCCCCAGGAGAACTACTGCCTAGTTCTAGTGTTTGTAAAGGACAGATAACAACAGTAGTTACCAGTCATTTTATAAAGCCAGAGTTCAAGGTCTTTGAAGAGGCATAGAAAGTTGGGGAGAAAGTTACCAGTGAGGTTGACTGGGGTGTCTCCATATACAGTGCGGTGACAGGGGCATTGGAGGATCAGTTCTCTATCCTGCTGACACAGAAGTATTGTAGAAATGCTTGATGCTGAAAATAAATTTGGTATTTTCTTAAGCTTTGTGTTTCCTCTGTTTTTTCTTCTGGTCACAGTAGCTCATGGCCTCTGCAGCTCTTCTCCAAGATCCCATATTAATTAAGCACTGGAATCCCCCAAACGCACTTTTTCTCTCCCTCTTACTCCTGGTCTCCTAGAAGTATACAGTTGGAGTCAGCAGCTTTGGGGGTTCAGATTTTTGTTATTTGCTAATTGTGTAATCTTGGGCAAATCACTTAGACTCTCCGAGCTCCCTTCTCTTTTATTTTCAGTCTATACCCATTGGTGTCTTTCCTGCTATCTAGAAACAAACCCAGAGCTCCCCAGTTCCTTGAATCCTGCCATCCCACTATCTCCCTCCATCTAATGTCCAAACTCCTGTAGAAAATCTTTTACACTCACTGACTCCATTTTCACCCCTATCACTCCCTTATCATTTCATGTCGTTTAGTTTCTGTCCCTACATCGTTCAGCTGAAAGTGTCCTCTCCCAGGATAACAAATATCTTTTAATGACAACATCAATGAATTTTTCTCAGTTCTTATTTTTCTTGAATTTCCTCCTGTTTTTGGCACTGTTGACAAGTTCCTTCTAGATATATACTTTCATCTCTATTTTTCATGATCTTGCTATTTTCTAGTTCTCCTCCTACCTATCTGACTATTTTTTCTGAGTTTCTTTTGCTGGGTCATCAACCTTGTCTTGACCCTTAAGCATGAGTGTCCACTGTATCTCTTCTGGCCTCTTTTTTCTTCTTTTCCTAGACTCAGTGATCTCAACTCCCATGATGCTCAGTTACTTCTCTTTAGAAGATCTCTTAATTTGTATAGCCTGTCCTCATCTCTCTGATGAACTCCAGTATCCCATCTTTAGCCATCTGGGCATCTCCAATTTGATTGTTCCACAGGCACCTCAAACTCAACACGTCCTGCTCGTCTTCCTTCCTTAACCTGCCCCCTCCCAAACTTTCCTGTTATTACAGAGGGCTCTGCCATCCTTGTAGCATCAAGACTTGTCACTAACCTCATACTCATTCACAAGGTTTCGACCTCTTTTGACTGTTCCATCAGTTGTCAACTCCTGTTATTTGTGTCTCCATAACATTTCTTACATCCACCCTTTTTTCTTCAATCATTGTCCTAGTTCCACCCTTTCTCCCCCCTTTCCCTGGACTGTTGCAATAGCCTTCTAATTAGTCTCTCTGCCTCCACCATCTTGTTTCTACAATACATTTTCTTACAACTCTTTTTTTGGGAGTTAAGTGACTTGCCCAAGGTCACATGACTAGTTTTGTGTATGTATGTTAAATCTCTGAGGCTGGATTTGAACTCAGGTCCTCCTGACTCCAGGGCCAGGGCTCTATTCACTGTGTCACCTAGCTGCCCCCTTACAACTATTAAATAATCTTAAAGTATAGATTTGACTATTACCTTCCCCATCCCCAATCCTGATCTAAAAAAAATATATTCACTGGTTTCCTATTGTCTCTAGAATAAAATAGAAAGCCCTGCATTTGGCATTTAAAGTTCTTCACAAATGGGCACTAATCTAATTTTTCAAAACATTTCATTTTATTTCTTTCCAGGAACTACACATTTCAGAAAAAGTTGTCCACTTGCTATTTCTTGAACTTGATACTGAATTTTATATGTTTAGGACTTTGCATAGGCTGTCCTTCCATATTTGGAAATCATTCCTTCTTCATTTGAACCTTTTTGCTTCAAGTCTCAGTTTGGGGTTCATTTTCTTTGATAGATGTTTCTAATCCCCCTTGTTCCCTCTCTGCCTTTGCAAATTAAATTTACTTATCTGTGTATATGTTACAGGACTATAAACTTCTGGTGGAAGAAGACCGTTTTCAGTTTTGTGTCTGTATCTTGTACTTTGTATCTGTATCTCCAGAAAAGAGCCTTGCATATGTATCTGGGAGACTTGTCTCTCAAGGTACTCAGAGTCTTTGTGTTGGTTCTACCTTTATTCGAAAGGGGGGAAAATGTAGTTCTATGGGGGAGAAGAGAGGCTTTGAACCCTATGCTTAGTCTATCTCTGCCTTTTCCTCATCTACTCATCTCCATAATAGAAAAAAATATAGGATTTGAAAAGTGGGGAACTTTGAATCCCAGAGCTGATAAATAACCACTGCCTGGTTCATAGTCTAGCCTTCAGAAGATAAAATTGAGAAGGATATGGAATACTCACTATAAGCAAGGCTGAGGTCTTTGATAGAGGGACTCAATGTCCTGACCAAGGAAGACAAATTCAGAGAAAAGGATTAAGTTCAAACTTAGCTAGGCTGAAAGAATCCAGATCTTTGGCTAGCTTAGCATGTAGGACTGAGAATCACCTTCTGAGGAGAGAAAAAGTCTTAGCACAATGAAAGAATAAGATAGAAACCAATACTCTAGCAGGGGTTCTTAACTTGGAATCCATGAACTTATTTTATTTTTTAATTTTTCCCCCAATTTATTTATTTATTTTTGTTTTCAACATTCATTTCCACCAGATTTTGAATTACAAAATTTTCTCCCCATCTTTCCCCTACCCACACCCCAAAACAGCAAGCCTACTGAATACCCCATCCCCCAATTTGTTCTCTCTTATATCCTCCCCCAACACCTCCCTAACTTTCTAGTAGGGCAAGATGGATTTCTATACCCCAGGGTCTGTATATCTTATTTCCTAGTTGCTTGTAAAAAACCAATTTTTTTTACTAACACTTGTTTTTAAAACTTTGATTTCGAGATTTTTTCCCTTCTTCCTTCCTCACCCACCCCCACCTGGAGGACATGCAAGTCAATATACGTTGCACATATGTAGTTATGCAAAATGTTTCCATAGTAGTTATATTGTGAAAGGCTAACTATATTTCCCTCCATCCTATCCTGCCTCCCACTTACTTTCTTTTCTTCTCATATCCCTTCTCGTATCCCTTCTCAAAAGTGTTTGCTTCTAACTACACTCTCCCCTAATCTGCCCTCCCTTCTATCATTCCCCCTCTTATCCCTTTCCCCCCTACTTCCCTGTAGGGTAAGATACCCAATTGAGTGTGTATGTTATTTCCTCCTCAAGCCAAATTCAATGAGAGTAAGGTTGACCCATTCTCTTTCATCTTCCTGGTCTTCCCCTCCACTGTAACAGTTTTCTCTTGCCTCCTTTTTTTGAGATAATTTACCCTGATCTATCTCTCCCTTTCTCCTTCTCCCAATATATTCCTTTCTTATCTCTTAATTTTATTTTTTTAGATACCATCCCTTCATATTCAACTCATCCTGTGCCCTCTATGTATACATGTACATACATATGCCCATACTCACATATATGTACACATATACCCTCCTATACATGCATACATACATACAGACACACACATATACACACACACACACATATATATTCCCTTCAACTCTCCTCATACTGATAAAAGTCTTATGAGTTACAATGATCATTTTTCCATGTAGGAATGTAAATAGTTCAACTTTAATAAGTTCCTTATTATTTCTTTTTCCTGATTATCTTCTCATGCTTCTTGTAGTTGAAAGTAATATTTTCTGTTCAGCTCTGTTTTTTTTTTCATCAAGAATGCTTGAAAATTCCCTATTTCATTGAATGATCATATTTTCCCCCGAAACATTATACTCAATTTGGGGGGGGTGTAGGTGCCATAAACTTATTTTTTAAATGTTGTTTTTTAAAATATAATTTGCTTCATTGGTAATCCTCTGTATTTTATTTCATGCTGCACTTTAGAATATTATTCTTAAAAGAGGTTCATAGACTTTAACAGATTGTCAAAGGAGTGGATGACACAGAGAAAAGGTTAGATGAACAAGCCAGGAGAATCAGAAGTATCCTGCTGGTCCCATGTAAAAGTTTCTGACTTTTTCTAAGGGGAGTAGAAAAGACATATATACTTTAAATGAAAAGAAAATGGATGCCGTGTGTGTGTGTGTGTGTGTGTGTGTGTGTGTGTGTTTCCTTTGAGAACATCTAGCCAAAGATCTCTGCTAAGTCAGGTCAGAGGTGATAATTAGCATCTATCTGAGGAGCACTGGGGTGAGACTGTGCTACCATGAGTATCCCCCCTACGTACACCCAGTGAGAGCAGCACAGTAACATAATCCAGTCCTGCAGTGGCCTCCATTATACTTTTGTGCATTTGTGCTCTGGTCACGTGTGTCCCTTACATGTGCTCCCCATTCATCCATATCCCCTACATGTGTCCACCCCAGACACTGATGTGTGCATTTCTAGGGTAGTGCCAGAATTTCTAGGTTTATGCCAGAAATGTTTTGTTGCTATGTTTCTTAGTGTGCCATATCATTAACTGTATTTAATTTTAAATTATTATTTCCTCTGGTTATTAAAGTTAAACTGTGGGGCCCATGAACTATGGTATTAGGAAATGTAGACCTTAAGAGTACCTTGAAACTAGGGAAGAGTTATTCTCTGGGGAAAACCAAAATTGTGAGTTGCAGGGGTGGTAGAAATGACCAGAAGCACTACAGCAAAAGTCTGAAGTTTGCCTGCTCAATTGAATTGTCAGGTAAAGGGCCCTGCTTTGGGATTTAGGAGAGCATGCTTCAAGCTTTCTCTCTCTGAGCCTTGGTTTTCTCTTCTCTAAAATGAGGACATTGAAATTTTCTGGAAGATCACTAAGACTTTTCCCAATGTAAAAGTTTGATGATCCTCAGCTGCAAAAAGACAAGTTTGGGGAAATCAGGATGGTGCAGTGAGTAAATGTCTGGACTGGTAGGCAGCAGACCTGAATTAAAATTCCAGTTTGTCACTTACTACCAGTGTGACCCTGAGTGGGTCATTTAGACTCTGTGGGGCTCAGTTTTCCCATCTGTAAAATACAGACGTTTGATTAATTGGCCATTAATATCCCTAGCTCTATGATCCCATGAGAGAATCAAGTAGGAAAATAACAGGTTAAGCTTCTTCCCAACCTCAAAGCACTAAATGCACAATGATGCGATTCAGTGCACGTAAGGTGGGAATCTCTATACAAATGCAACGCATCATTATTGTCAGTTCTCAGCCCCTGAGCCCCATCCCTTTTCTAATCTCTTCTGCCCTCCCTCTTCGCCTTCCTCCGGTCCCAGCCCTCTCCCCCTCCACTATCTGTTACAGTGGAGTAACCCCGGTGACTCTGGGCGGGCGGGCGGGGGGTGTGGTGCGGCGGGGAAGTGGGGCAGCTGCCCCTGCTGCTCTATGCTCTTCTACTTTGGAAGTGAAAGGTGGAGATAGGGAGGCGGAGCAAAGAAAGAGAGCATTTTGCCGAACAGGCTTCACTGCACTGAAGCCCTCACCCCTCCTCTCTTTTTTTCCCCTCACTCCTCTGGACAATCTTTCCATAGGAGAGGCCCTTCTTAGCTTTCCAAAGTTTCACAGTTGCCTCTTGGTAGCTTTTTCGACTCAGGTTTGTCAGTGCAAGAGTGACTGAGAATCTAGTCCAATCAGGAAGAGATCTGTGTCGTGACGTGTTTGGTTGTTAGGGGGATTAGGCTCCCACAGTTTGGAGCCGGGGGCTCGGTTTAGGAAGTTGCCGGCTGAGAAGCTAGATGGAGTTAACCGCGGGGTGTTCGGGACGGGGGAGGAGAGATGTCGGCCCTTGGGTGGCAGGAAGTTAAGAAGAGAGTTGGGCGGGCGGGCGGGCGTTCCTTCTCCCTAATATTTTGTTCCATTTTCCCAAGCAGAACTGACACTGCCAAAGTATCTGGGCTGCAGGGGCGAAGGAGGGAAGACCGGACAGAGTGGGGTGTGCTTGGCTGCGTCTCTCACCCCATCCCACAGCACTGCAACACTGGATTCCTATCCAGTCAATTCAGAGGGTGATTCCCTCAGTCCTCACCCCGATCTCTGCGATTCCCTACTATAGGGCAGTTAATCGGACCCGAGCCCATCACCTTCTGGTTCCAGTTTCTCTCTTCTTGTCCAAGGCCCAGCCCATCTTTTTAAGATGTCCCTCTAGAGAAAGCTGCTCTCTCTGAACTCCCTGCCCTTACATGTGGTCCCTACCTTCCTCTTCTCTCCTCCTTCTGACAGCCCATCTTTTCTGTCCTCACTTTCTCTCTTTTGAGGGCTCAGTGAAAGAACACTTACGACACTCGTGATAGTACCCACGCTGACCCCCAGGACTGAGGTGTGTAGGAGGATGGAGTAGAGGGGTGGGCGAAGTAGGTGGATTGGGAAGGAAGGCTCTAGCTCTGGCTCCCGCCCCTTCTGTACCAGGCTTTCGCTTTCACTTCCCGTATACTAGGAGGCATAGATTGTGAGCGGAGTGGAAGGGGGAAGATTATGGCGCTACTTGAAGTGTGCGGGACTCCCTGGGAGCGTCAGGCACAGCTCACGGGGAGTGGACACCGCCAAGATCCTGGACACTACAACTTCTCCCTGCGGACCCCGGAATTGGCCGTCCCACGAGGACTGCAGGTCAGGGCTGGAGGGGAATGGGACTAACGAGTTAAAAACTGGCATGAGTGAAGGGACAGAGGTAGGCAAGGCTAGGAAGACATCCTTTTTGCCAGAAAACGTCAAAGATGTCAGAGATCAGTGGGAAATGAATTGCCCAACTGTGAGATTGAATCAAAGGTGGGAGTGGGGAGGAGTTCTTTACGAGTTCAGATTTCCTTCTTGTCAAATTTCTATTTCCGCCAGCCTGTCAGGGGGGGACAGATGTTCTTGTGGAAGATGAAGGACTTGTATTACTCTTTGTCCCCTTAGGCCAATTCCCAATCTGTTACTTACATCGTTTTCGTCCCTTTTGAATCCTGCCTCCCCTCCCATCACTAAGCCTTTCAATTTCTCATGCCCTTATAGGTGACTTTCAGCGCTCTCCTTTTTTCTCACATTGTCCAAATCCCTTTGCCTGATTCACTCATCCCAAGACTCTCACTGGCTCACTGGCCCCCTCTCTCCTGTTTCTTCCTCTTTCCTCCTTCCACCCCCAGCCTCCTGAGTTCCTTCGTTCCCTGGAGGCCGATGCTGCCCATAAAGTCCGAATTGAGATGGCCCATGGTACCACCACTCTAGCCTTCAAGTTCCAGCACGGTGTGGTTGTGGCAGTAGATTCCCGGGCCTCAGCTGGAAATTATATTGGTGAGTTTGGCTGGTGGGGACTGGAGTCTGGACATCTTCCATAAAGGATGAGCTTCCAACCTACATCTCTGATTGGGACTGGGGAAAGAATTGAGTCTGGGAAAAGATGTGGGTCAGGCTTTTTGCCTTCTACTTAAACCAGTGTTTCATTGCTCCCCCAGCCACTCTGCACACGAACAAAGTAATTGAGATTAATCCTTATCTTCTGGGCACCATGTCAGGCTGTGCTGCCGATTGCCAATACTGGGAGCGTCTTTTGGCCAAAGAGTGTCGGTAGGGGAGCCCCCAAACCTCATCCTAAGCTTGTTGATTCCCTCCTTTCCACTCCTGCTAAGATGGAATTCCTTATCTCTTCTCAACTGGTCCTCATCTTATGCTTATCTCCACCAACAAACCTCTACCTCACAAACCTTATCTTTCCAGAGGACACTAGCCTTTTCAAATCCCACAACTTGCCCCACAGATTAATAAAATCTGTAAAAGAGACAAATCCAAACTATACGGACCTTTAAAAAAGTATAAAGTGTACTATGGACAATCTTTAATCCTTTCTGAAAGTGGACAGACTTTAGAGCTTTTAAAAAAGTTTAAATGATTTGGGAGTCTCAGTACCCTTTTGAGGGTACTCCCTCATGCCCGGCTGTCTGGAGTTTTGAAGTCTTAGAAGCTTTGAAATCTAACCTCCAAATTTCCCCTGATATTCAGGCTCCCCAGAGTCATTTTCATCTACCGCCTCTCCTCCCACACTTTGAGCTCTCCCTCTGCTGAAGTAGACCACTCTGACCTCTTTTTCCTCCCTCTTGACATCTCTTTCTTCTAACCCTAAACATTTAGCACAATGCCCTGCACATGGTAGGCCCTTAGTTGATTTATTCACTTGACTAAAATCCCCTCCACCAACCTCTTCCTCCTCAGGTTATATCGCCTTAGGAATGGGGAGCGCATCTCTGTGTCTGCTGCTTCTAAGTTGCTGTCCAACATGATGTGCCAGTACCGAGGCATGGGGCTGTCCATGGGCAGCATGATCTGTGGGTGGGACAAAAAGGTGCGTTACTTTCACTCCACTGCAAATGTGGACTGCCTGAGCTTCATTCTCCCAGTGGCTGTACTTCATCAGACATGCTAGATGTTACATGATAGATGTACGACTGAAGGAAACTCTTTTCCTCTCCCTCCCCCAAATAGCTGCTGTTTGAGTAGCATTTTATGATTCAGAAGACCCTTTCCTCCCCAAAATCTACTGTGAGCATTATTGTTCAGATAAGGAAAACAAGGTTCAGAGAGATTAAGTTACTGTTCCCAGACATGGTGAGTAAATGGTATCTAGAATTCAAATCCAGGCTTTCTGATACTAGGTCCATAGCTTTTCTCCTATGCCACATGATTCCACAATGCCTTCCAAGGCCCCATGCTTCTGTTCAAAGTCCTACAAGAATCTCCCAGGTTCTATGATCATTGCCTTGATTTTAGATTCATTTTTATGGTTTCTCTTGAATTCTTTGTTGCCTCCCCCTAAGTCTCTCTTCCTCTTTTCCTTCAGGGCCCTGGACTATATTATGTGGATGAGAATGGGACAAGACTCTCAGGGACTATGTTTTCCACAGGCAGTGGAAATAGTTATGCCTATGGAGTCCTGGACAGTGGCTACCGACCTGATCTCAGCCCTGAGGAAGCTTATGACCTTGGCCGGCGGGCCATTGTCCATGCTACCCATCGAGATAGCTACTCCGGGGGGTTTGTAAATAGTAAGACACTAACCCCAACTCCGTTTTCTGGTCCCTTTAGATCAGGCCAAGAGGAAGTAGGAGACACATATTGCCAGGGTGGGAGGGATAAGAGATATTCAGAGTACTGAATATCCTGAATAGAATCCTGAATAGAAAAGTGGGCTGTAATTGTAGAAGTGTAAGGGTACTGAGATAAGATGCATGGAAATTCTTTGAAGGAGCTTAGGCTAATGATAAAGAACTCTCCATTTCTCTTTCATTTTTCCACAGTGTACCACATGAAGGAGGATGGCTGGGTGAAGGTAGAGAGTTCAGATGTCAGTAACTTATTACACAAGTACCTGACGACCCAAGGGTGACTTTGGAGACTACAGGATTGACCCCACTGGAAAGATTCAGGGAGCTGAGTCATCTGAGGCCCCAGAAATTGGAGAACAGGAGAACAGGAGAAGAAAGGACAGGAGCCTGAGCCCAAGTGAAACAAAATGGACTTCAGGCACAATTCAACTTTCCTTTGATTTTCTAACTTAGCATTTTTCTGTGCTCAGTGTTGGTAAATAAAGTAAATGCTCAAAAAAGCCCTCTGTTATGACTGAGTGGAGCTTTGGCTATTACGAGGGTTGTAGTATTGGGGAAGAATTCTGGCAGAAGTGGGGAGACATTAGGATTCACCTTAGGCATACGCTCTGGAGTTTTGACCCTAACCCTCATTCTTACATGTATGGTTTCATTTCTTCTCAGTGTTTCTAGCTTCCTTCCTATCTTCAGGCCTACAGGGAGTTAGATTTTGCATGCTTAGGGGCAGCATTGAGTAGAACCTCTCCCAGTTAAGAATCCCATCTCTGAGGTCTTTAGAGTCCTTCTGTCCAAAGGGTCCGCTATGAAGCCTCTCAGAGTATTCCCAATAGGGGAGAAAGACAAGGGTGAATTGCTGAGGTATGAAAGAAAAGAAAGGAACCAGTTTAGGCAAAAGGGGATGAGAAAGAGGGCCATTGTGAACTATGTGCTAGGGTTGTAGCATGCAGCAAAGAAAGTCAAAGATCTGAAAGCAGTGACAGTATGAGAATTACTCCAGCAATAGAGGGTTAGGGAAGGGAGAAAGCTCTCCAAGGTGTAGAATTAAGGGGAGCCAATGCACTGGGATTTAGAGGACTTCAAAAAGTGAAGCTACAACTTGGCCTTGAAGGTTTTCCCTGGCTTCCATCAAAGCTAGACATCTAAGAGACCTAAAAAGATTTATTTCAATAATAAAAATAGGTTTGGATTGTTAAAGAGTATGGTAGGGGGGTATTGGTTTGGGAGTCAAAATATCTAGGATTCTCACCCTTGCCATTGGCTAGTTGGGTGAAGTTGCTTCTGCTACCTAAGCCTTCCTATTTCTTTCTCTCTTTAAAAAAAATTTTTATTTTGGAGAGAGAAGCAACCAGGGTTAAATGACTTGCCCAAGCTCACACACCTAGTAAGTATCAAGCTTCTGAGGTCAAATTTGAACTCAGGTCCTCCTGACTCCAGGGCTGATGCTCTATTGCCCAAACCTCCTAGCTGCCTCCTTGCCATTGCTAAAAGGCAGACTTGGATTCTGTGATCCTTAAGGCCTCTTTGTTTCACTTTAAAGACTGATGCCAACTTTGCTTAATATGTTAATCATTGTCAAACTTACTATCTGTGAAATGGTGCACTTGTAATCTACCTTTTTTTTTACATTGTTTGAACTAAAGGACTTGTCTCTCCACTCCCACCCTGCCTCAGCATTTTCTGCACCCTAAAGGGCTGCCTAGGCATGATTGTGATCATGACCTACTGTGGAGAATGGTTAGGACAGCACAAAAGAAGTAAAAGAGTGCAATGCTAAGAGCGAGGTAGGCTCTGCCGCACCCTTCTCCTTCCCAACAGGACAAAATTCAGGTGGAGGAAGTGGAAGACAGTGCAGATCTCAGTTTGAGTGTATCTTCTTCTGTCGGTCACAAAGGCAGTCATCTTTGATTTGTACGCACACAAACATAGGGGTGGCTGAGATTGGGGAGAGATGTGTGTCTGGTCTAAATTTCAGGGTTCAGGTCAGTAATTTCTAGGCATGGTTTACAAAATTCTCCAAATAACAATTCATTTTAATTCACTTTAATTTGTAAAACCCATTGTATTGTGTGCCTTCTTTGGAGGTGGGAAGGCCGGGAGGAGGGGGAAGGGGTGGAGACGGGAGTGGAGGGTTATAGCATCCCATTAACGCTGACTGATTGTCATGGTTACAAAATTTAGGAAACCTTGTCTTAAGTCTATCCCTCTTGCTGCCTTGTCTCGGGCACCTTCACGTGTCAGTTGAGGAAAAAACTCCGGTGGGTTATCAGCGGCCCACTCGGAACTGCACTATTGGTGGGGCTGGGGTCGGAGGGCTAGGAAGGAGAGAGTTAAGGAGGCAAGAGCGAAAGATCCAGGCTAGAAGGGAAAGGGCAATAACACAGTAGGAGCCGGGCTAGAGCCGGAGCTGGAACCTCCCAGACAGCAACGCCTGCTAAGCAAGTGCCCCACCCCCACCTCCGCCCCACCCCCGCCTCCCTGGCCGCACACCCTGGGAGATTTGCTTTAGTTGAAGAATTTCCCAGGGAAACTTGCCTCCATTTCCCCTTATCTACCTTTGACTCTCTCAGGAACTCTCCCTTCATCATTAACAAATATTTGAGAATCATCTTTGCCGTTATGATTTTTTCATATGAGATTGGGGCGGAGAACACTCCGCAGAAGAAAACAAAAGCAAATAAACAAACCAGCTCCAACTTGCAAGGCTTGTTCTTTTTTTTTTTTTTTTTTTTTTTTTTGGTGGAGATGCCGGGAAGGCTTGGTCTTAATGGAAGGGCACTATAGGGGACTGGAAAAGACTCATTGAATATGGAGCTGGAGAGATCCATACTCTGTCAATGGACAAGTCACCACTCTCCATGTGATTCCCCTTTGTGAGATAGTTTCTTCAACTCTAAAATAATGGGCTTGGGGAGCATAATACACACTTTGAACTGTAAGAGATCTTAAAGACCTCTTCAAGAGGAACAGAGAACCAGAGTTCTCTTATAGTAAGTAGCAGTCAAAATTTGAACCTAGGTTCTTTTGTCGAAAAACCCAGGTTTTGTTTTTTTTTGATGCAAAGAGTTCTGGGAGCTGGACTCCCTCCTGCGCTCCTTGAATTCTGGTTGGAGGGGGCTTTGCAGGTGAAAGGACTGTAGGAAGTGGGGTGCTAAACCTATTAAAGGAACTTGGAAAGATGGCACTCCTTCCCTTGTGTTTGGCCCCACCCCTGTAGGTGTCTGAGGGCCTTGGTTGCTCACTCTGGGGTCCCTCACTCTGGACTGCTGGACTTAGGTAGCTCTGTGAGTCTAAATGTGGAGATATGAGGATACAGAGTCATATAGGGTTGGATGGAACATGCTAAGGCTTTTGCCTTAGCCTAGGGGTACAAAATCATGATGTAGTGGCTGCTGAGGCTTTCTTAGGTTGATTTTCCCTTCCTCACTGCTGCCTTCTTCTTGTTGGCTGCAGTCATAGGTGAGTGAGGGAAAGACCTGGATATGCTTGGGAGGTGTGTGTCAAAAAGTGCTGTTGATGCTGTCTCCTCACTCCACTCCCAGATCTTATCTGTCATGTTCCACCTCTACTCAGGTAAGACATTAATCTCATACTACACTGTATGGCTGGCATTGCCAGACTTTGACCGTGATGCTCTCTTGTCAGTGCCTTCATGTGCTTCTTTTCCCTTGAGAAGTCAGTGATTAGGAAATGGAAGAGAAATGGGAATACATCTTCTAATTTTGAAAATGCATTTATTAAGCTCTTACTACGTGCCAGGAATTATGCTAAGCATTTTACAAATATCTCATATGATCTTCACAACAATCCTGTGACTTCACAATTATCCCTATTTTATAATTTTTTAATAAATTTTTTTTTGCTTTTTTGGAGGGCGGAAGGTAGGGCAGTCGGGGTTAAGGGACTTGCCCAAGGTCACATGGCTAGTAAGTGTTAAGTGTCTGAGGCTGGATTTGAACTCAGGTCTTCCTGACTCCAGGACTCTATTCACTGTGCCACCTAGCTGCCCCATCCCTATTTCATAAATGGGAAATCAGAGGCAGACAGAAGTTAAATGACTTGCCCATAGTCAAACAACTAGTAAATATCTGAAGTCAGATTCAGACTCAGGTTTTCCTGGCTCTAATCCCAGCTCTCTGTCTGCCATGCTATCTAACTGGGGACAACCACTTCTATATCCTTAAGGGTTCTGCCACTCAGTACCTGCATGACCTTAATAATAAGTCACCTAGCTCGTTTGGCCTCAGTTCCTTCATCTGTAAAATAAGAGGAGGTTGAACTAAATGTCCTCTAAGTTCTCTTTCACCTACACAGTTCTCTGATTCTATGAATTTTAGGGTTTTTCTCAACTCCCAAGCCTTTCCTATTGGTTAGTTGCCTCCTTGCAGACAGAATCATGCTCTCTCAAAGGTAAGGGAAGACACCTCTCTAATAAGACAAAGTGCCAGGTTTAATCTTATTTGAGTGAAACAATCTCCATCTTTAAGAAGTTCTAGGCCTGATGGAGGACAGCTTCTGTGTTCTAGGAATTATGAGTGAGATGAGAGAGACAAGGTCTCTACCTACATATACTTATACCAAAAATTGTTGTCCCGACAGGTGCTTGACACCTTCTAGATTTGAGACAGAAGCAGACAAATCATGGCCTTCCTCATAATGGAGAGATTTCTCATTTTCTAAACTAGTACCAATACTCCAGTGATAAGAGATATTTCCTGAAGGAAAGGGGAGAGACAATTTAAACCAATCTTTTTACTTTTATGGGCAAGGATACCTGTGGCCCATGTAAAACAGCTACTACTAAAACAGTGGAATTTTTTTCTTCCTTGATGCTTATCTGTCTTTTAATGTGTCTGCCTTAAGCCTGCCTCCCTCCGGTTCTCTTAATATTTTTCCATCTATTGTTTCTCATTTGTACTTCGTGATGGGTCATGACCTTTTGTATCAGCAGGCACCCTAGCATACTCAGGATGGCGGCTAGCACAGGTTCTTAGATCTGCTTTTCTAAAGGAAAGCAACTCAAAATGGGTTAACAATATTTAATCAATCAAACATGTATCATTTACTTAGTTCAGGGGGAAAAGTCAACACCCTGAACTTCAGAGAATACAAACGGAAGTTACAAGCAGACAAAGAAACAAATCAGCAGACAGGCTTCCAGCCATCTGACCATTACATCCACACCTAGTTAGTTACCAGAGAGGGAAGTATCAACATCTGGATTTTCAAAGCCAGGGGGTTCAACAGCTTCTCAGAGTCTCATCTGGCCAAATCACACAAAGGGGCATGAAAGATCTTCAAATCCCATTACCATTACACCTTTTTGGTTTATATATACCTAATAATGGATTTTAACTCCCTTTTCCTGGGCAGGTTGTTGGTAACCCCCTGCAGGCTACTTATGCCTTAGTTATGTCTTTTTTCTATTGTCTGTTATTTTAATTGTAATTTTGGTCTTCTCCTTTTTTCCCCAACTAGATCATGGTGTTCTATGATTCATAAGAATACAATATCACAGTAGAAATAGACATTAATGAGATGAGCAATTTGTAATTACTGAAAGCACCACACAATTTTGTGAATGAAATATAATCTGTTCTCTTCCCATTCAATTCTGGATCCAGCTCATTGTCCATTTGGTATTCCTATCCAAGAGACTAACAAGATCACCTTAATGAACAAACTACCCCTTGAGGTGCATGCCATCCAGAGTCAAGGCAACGTGGAGGTTTTTCTCCACTTTACTTTTTCATTGTATAAAATGTTAGAGCAGTCTCTTTGGTATTGCCATAGATTTCCCTTCAGAGGTTCTGTAGTGGTGGATGTAATTTGTGTGATGTCATATGGGAATGTGAGGAACTGGAGAATCCTGACATCCAGAGAGGATTACCCTTTTGTTTGAATTCAGGGTATAACATACTCCATGCCTGCAGATTGGTACAGTGGAATATAAACAACATTTGAAACTCAATGTTCTGGGTTCTGATCCTGGCATTCTTACTTACTGAGAGTTCATTTCCTTTCCTATAAAATAAGAGGATTGGTATAAATGATGTCTAAATTCTCATTGATATCTAAACCCCAGAACTATAAGTGAAGATGTATTTCTGTTTTATTTTTCACTTCATGGCAGAGCTCTGCAGTTCATGTAACATTTCTACATTGCATATATCAAAGAATTTTCTGTCTTTCTAACATATGGTGGAAAATGACTTGTTTGATGATAGCCTTCAAGGGTACATTTAAATCTACTGAGTCAAATGCTTAAAAAAATATTAGCAGTAGGCATTGTGGGATCTCATACCTGACATGAGATAAGAGCTTTGAAATTATTTTTCAAAATCCTGACCTTTCTCAGTTTTTAATAGAAGCTGTCCTCTATGTATGCAGAGATTATCCTCATAAGGATTTTGCAAAGATGGAGCAACAAGCTCATGGGTTGCTGATAGTTACTTTTGACTTCTTCATTGTCTTGTTTATTTGGGGAGGTGGTGTTGTTGAAATACTTTGTTTTGTTTTTGTTTTTGTTTTTGGAGGGCAGTTGGGGTTAAGTGATTTGCCCAAGGTTACATGGCTAGGTTTTTGTGTTAAGTGTCTGAGGTCGGATTTGAACTCAGGTCTTCCTGACTCCAGGGCTGGTGCTCTATTCACTGTGCCACCTAGCCACCCCTGTTGAAATACTTTGAACTTTTTCTTTCTTGTGGAATCTTCCTCTATTTGAAGTATTTTAATAATCAAGACTTCCAGGAAAATATTACAATGAAAAATTACAAGGGAATCTACTGCCTCAAAATTATCATCAAAAGAGTAATAAAAATGACCACAAAAGTCAAAGTGCTAGAAATTCTCAAAAAATAAAATGTTAGCTAAAAGAATTATAATGGGAAAAGCTATTATGGACTAAGGAGCTGACATGCAAGGTTTGCTGGCACAAACCTAGAGTAGCAGCTATTGGGAGGGCCAAAGTTGGCAGGAGTTCTGATCTACAATGAGAAGTATTAGGATGAAGAAGAGAAAGAGAAGGAAAAAGAGCTGAGGCATAGAGAAAAATGAGGGAAAAATGAACTTAAAAAAAACAGTAGTAGCAATAAAAAAGAGACATTTCTCAAGACAAAATAAAAATCGCTGAAGGAATTTATGGGAGAAATAGAATTAAGTAAACAAGAAGAAAACCAATAAAAGGAGATTTTAAGGGATGTTTAGGTTGGACTAAATAGATTATTCAGGTGATTTCTGATTCTGTGATGAATTCTTTGAATAAGGTAGTAACTATTATTCAGCTGAGAAATCTCCGGAAATGAGGAAACTAAGTAATTTAGGAAAAATGAGTTGAAAACATAAACCTATAAATAGGTTGTGCAGTGGAGAAATAATTTGATATTTTTTTCTTCGATGACTCATAATCATAGTTGAGACTCCAACAATTGTTGTGGCTTATGAGAATGCCCCAGAGATCAATATGTCTGTTTTCTATGAGTTACTTTACCAGACAGGTAAACTGGACACAGAGTAAACCTGCTTGCTAAAAGTTGCCTAAAGTGAATCAAAAGTCCTGCTCACTCCCAGATCCCCTTGCTGGTGTTTGTTGGCTGACCTGTGTACCACAAATTGCCTTAAACCAGCTTTGTGCTCAACTGTTCCTGCAAAACAATCTGCTTCTGTGTCCTCTCTGTTCCTGGGAAAGACTGTCCATTCTTTACCCTGACTCCTTGCCAAACCTCCAATTTGTAATTTTCAGGCATATGCCCTTGCCTCTTCTAGGCTCTGTGCTTGTTTATACTTCACTAGTGTTTGATTTTCCTCAATAAAACTTTCCTGCTTTCAACGCATCTTGGACTTCTTTGCATTTTGAGGTGTGGGCTTAGCCTGGCTAGCATTTCATTCATCCTTTGTGACTGAAAAGGACCAATGACATCATGAGGGTGTGAAAATTACATTTAAGTGAGGCAGAGCTGTGTAGTCATCAGCTTTACTCCTCCAGAGTCAGAGGAGTCCAGGAGCAAGACAAAAAGGCGAGGCAGCTGGTGATGGCCCAGCCCAACAACTAGTTAAACAGGGTGAAAGTATCAGTGGAGAATCATTAAATATGACCTATTAATTACCTACTGGACAACCAGTTTAAAGTGTCCTAGAGGGCATTCTTGATGTGGACCTTAACATTAGGAAATACACTTGTTATTGCTTAAGGTGTTTGAATCTTTGTGACCACATGGACCATACTGTCCATTTCCTTCTCCAGTAAATTAAGTCAAGGAAAAGTCAAGTGAATTACCCAAAGTCACATAATATATTAAACATCTCAAACTCAGGTCTTCCTTACTTCAGATCCAGTATTCTATCCACCAAGCCATCTAGCTGCCCCATGAAAAAGGAAAGAGACTAGGGCTAGATAAGTTGATCTGAGAAATGTGAGCACAGAGATAATTGAACCCTGGAGAAGTGATGAGATCACCAATGGAGAGAATGTTTAGAGAAAAAGAGAAATAAGTCCAGGACAGAGTTTTGGGAAACACCAATAGTCAGTGGATACATGAAGAACCAGTAATAGTGATCCAGAAGAAGTATTCAGACAGGTAGGAGGAGAAACAAGAGAAAAGTGTCATTAAAATCTAGAGAGCAGATGAAATGCAGGAGAAGAAGGTGATCAACAGTGTGAAATGATGCAGACAAGTGAAGAAGGATGAGGATTAATAAGAGGACATAAGATTTAGCAATGAAAAACATCATTGGTGTCTTTGGAGAAAAGGTGAATGATGGAAGATAGATTAGGGAGAGTTTGGAAGAGAGTGAGAGGAGAGGAAACAGGGGCACCAACTACATATGATTTTTTAAAAGGAGATTGGCTGAGAAGGGGGAAACAGAATCATACAATCTTTTTTTTTTTTTGCTTTTTGAAGGGGGGAAGGTTGGGCAATTGGGGTTAAGTTGTAATGGGCATGCAAAATTTCAAGTATTAACAGAATGACCACAGAGTCCAATCAAAAGTTTAAGGAGCTTTAATTGTAATTAATTTAGCCAGCTGGCAGCTGTCCCACACCAATTTGTACGAAGCAGCGGGTCAATACAGAAATCCAGGGTCTTTTATACCATTTTGGGTTGCTAACAACATAATCAATAACTAAGTTGATATCCAAGTATAATCTGTAACTACAACTAAATTGGTATCCAGAAACAATCTGTAATCCAAACTAACTGGTATCCAGGTATAAGCAGTTACTTTTCTATAATTGACATCCAGGTATGGGGATCTATTCTTTATCTTCAGGGAACCGTGAAGTAGGGACCAGGAGAACATGATGACCTCAATATTGTTAGGTACAGAAGCTGGGAGAGACTAAGTTCTGCTTTGGTTCCAGTTTTGGTACTCTAAACTCATTTCTTATTTCACATAGTATTTCTTAACTGTTTCCTGGCTAAACTCTTGAGTCCATAGCTTAACTATTTCCTGGCCACTATAAAGTAACTTGCCCAAGATCACAAGAATCATACAATCTTATGATTCATCCTCATTCTTAAAAGCAATCAAACAAACTCTTAATTGATCCCTTCAAGTTATGCACAACAATGGAAAGAATACTGATTTTTGAGTCCCAGAACCTAGCTTTAAATCCTACCTTTGACCTTTACTCCCCATGTGACACTGGGCAAGTCCCTAAAGGAAGAAAAATTTTGTGAAGAGGGCAGAGCTGGTGAGAACAGGATCTGAAGAGGTTGGAATTGCCCGTCTTCTCTCTACATGCCAGAAGCTAGAAGAGCTGGGATCTTTCTTCTCTTCCACTCTCACTAATTCTGCCTGTTTTTAAAATGGGCATGAAAGATTGAGGAATCAATTTCCACCAATCAGGAGAGAGTACCATGTAATTGGCCCTTTGAGTCAAGACTTACACAGCTAAACTAGAAAAATCCCTATCTATTCATATCCTACTCAGTTCTTGACCTCTTTTTGCCTGACTTTTGTCTGTCATACAACTCAATGTGCTTTCTTCCAAAGGTGGCTTAGTGGCTGAAGACAATGGACTTCTCTCTGCCTGGAACCTTCCCGATTTCTCTATTTTTGTTGCCACTGACTTTCTCCCACTCTTGGGGAATCTTTGCTCTGTTTCCCTTTCACTGATTTCCTTTAGTTTTCCTAACATGCTGATTACTTCTCTCATTCTAGTTTGCCAGGTCATTTTAATGATCTACCCTCTCATTTGAATGTCTTCCAACATTCTGTTCGGAGCCCACTTCTCCCTTTCTTTGCTCATTCTCTACCACCACCATTATCACTACTTAGTAGTAGCAATGACTCCCCTGCTACTGCTACTTCTAGTGCTGCTGCTGCTGCTGCTCCGTCTCTCAGCTCTGGGAATTTTCTCTGGCTAGCCTTCATGCCTAGAAAACACTCCCTCATCAGCTTCACATATAATTACTTCCCTGACTTACTTTACTTTAAGTCTTACTTAAAGTCTTACTTACTTTAAGTCTCCCAACTAAAATCCTACCATTTATTGGAAGCCTTTCCCAAGCCCTCTTAATTCTAGTGCTTTCCTTCTGTTAATTATTTCCTTTTATTTTCTTTGTATATATGTTCTTGTTCATTGTCATCCCCAACACATTATAAACTCTTTAAGGGAAGAGACTGTCTTTTGCCTCTTTTTGTATCCTTACAACTTAGCACAGTGGCTGCCACCTTATAGGTGCTGAATAAATGTGTATTGATTGATTGATTACTGTTGTTGTATTACTTTTGCTGCTACTACTATTATTGCTGTTACTACTACCACTAGCCAGCATTTTTTTTTAGTACATCAAGGTTTTCAAATCATTTTATGTATGTTATCTAATTTGAACTTTACAACAAACCTGTGAGATATATACTTGTCCCCATTTTATAGATGGGGAAACAGATTGAGAAAAATCAAAGGATTTGTCCAGGGACATGCAGCTAGTGAGTGTCTAAGGCAGGATTAGAATTTTCCTTTCTGAATCTCAAATCCAACACTCAATTTCACCACACTATTTAGCGGTCTAGGTGATCTCATTAGATTATGGGCTTGACCTCTAAACTGTATGCAAATGACTCCCTAAATCTGTTGATGTAGCCGTCCTCTCTTCAGAGCTCTCCTTTTGATTCAAGAACTGCCTTTTGGATAGCCTCATCTGGATGTCCAATAGGCATCTCAAACTCAATGTGTCGAAAATAGAACTCATCCTCCCCACTAAACCCATCTCTCTAACATTTCCAAATTCTGTTGAGGATACTACAATTTCTGATTTATCCAAGTTCACAAATTCAGTCATCTTTCCCTCTCTACTCTCCCTTACTACTCCTCCACAACCAATAAGTTGCCAAGCATTCCTAAATTTACCTCCATAGCATCTCTAGTATCTATCTTCTCTCCACTTAGAGGACCACTACACTATTTAAACTGGCATGACCTCTTTCCTGGACTATTGTGATAATCTCCCATTTTGTTCTCTCTGCTTCCAGTCTCTGCCTCTGTAACCCAACTTTCACACAATTGCCAAAATATTCTTCCTAAGTAGAAGACTGAAGGGTTGTCATTTCCCTGATCGATAATCTTCAATGGCTCCTGATTTATTCTTCTGTAAAATGCAAAATCCTCTATTTGATATTTTAAATACTGACTTTTCCAGACATTTCATTTTACTATACTTCATTGATGGGGACAGCTGAGTAGTGAAGTGGTTAGAGTTCTGGGCCTGGACTCAGGAGGATCCAAGTTCAAATCCAGCCTCAGACACTTACTCTGACATTTACTGGGGCAAGTCAATTAATCTCTGCTTTCTCAACTGTAACACTGGAACCCTGGAGAAAGATATGGCAAACCACTCTAGTATCTTTTCCAAGAAAATCTCATAAAATGGGGTTAGCCGTGACTGAATGACTTAATGGCAACAATACTCCATTCACTTGACATTTTAGCCAGTCTGACCTACTTGTTGTTTCCTGACCTTGCCATTCAGTCTCCCACCTCCATCATTTGCATAATCTGTCCTCCTTTTTTGAAATTCTCTACTTCCACCCTTTAAACCTTTTGGCTTCTTTAAACTTTCAACTCAGTGTCTTCTCTGGGAGCCATTCCCTGCTTGCCCTATTTGTTACTATTCTCACCCTCCTCAAATCATCTTGTACTATTTTGTTTAGAAGCGGCACCCCTTCTTAAATGAAAACTTCTTGTAAGAAGGAATCATTTTTCATATTTGTCTTGGTATCCCCAGCCCACTGCCTTGTCCGTAGTATGGCTTTAAAAGTACATAACCAATGGAGTTGTATTGAAAATCACTGGATTAGAATTGCCCTCCATGGGTCTTCACTCTGTAAAATGAGTGGGTTGGGCTGGATGATGTCTGAGCCCTTTAAACTCTAAATCCCATGTGTCTTTTCTGTAAAAAGAGGGTAATGCTT
>CM053593.1:199331336-199345921 GCA_028646575.1 Pseudocheirus occidentalis | reverse complement strand
CCCCCCCGCCAGGGGAGCTGGGTAAGAGCAGCCAAGTCTCTGAGGAAAGACTTGACCGAAGAGCCCCCTGTTTTTCTTCCTCCCATTTCCAAAGGGCAATACTTCTTCCCTTCCCCAGGGGCTCCTGACTACCATTTATGCCACTGACTGGACTAAGGTCCCAAGGTGAGCCCGAGAATCTCTGCTAATCAACAAGGGTTTTCCTTCATGACCTTTAAAGTACCAGACAGACTAGGCTGGCATAGGTGGAAGCCCAAGGCAGCCTTCCTGTCATCAGACTGTATTTTCTATACTTTATGTATCAATCTATTCCCAACCCCATTTTAAAAAACAAAATAAAATTGTCATACCACAGTTTCAAACAATAAATGTTATGAGCTGAAAATTTCAAACAATTTTCAGAGTTCTGAAGTTATTTCAATTATAAAAAGATTTGTTCTGTAAAACTTGGATTCTGTCAAAAGACCACACCCAAGGACCTAGAAAGCCACATTGTGGCCTTGAGGCCACAGGTTCCCCGCCCTGGTTTAAGGTTTCTGTAAGACAAGATATTAATTTATTATCATACTGCCTCAAATGAATGAAGTTGAGAAATATAACAGATATTTTGGTATTTTTTTAACTTTTATGCAACGATTAACTATGTTTATACAGAAGTGCAAATGCATGAAGGGTTGGGAAAGGCAATCTGTGTGTGTCATGAACTGACATTGACTGAGGGTGATGGTGTCTGAGCCAGATTCATTGCCAGTTTTAAGAGTTTTAGGCTCAATTCTGGTGAAGGATTTGAACTTGACTTTTATATTTACAAATTGGAAATATTGAAGTTAGAGTTGTACTGGATAGCATTGCAAGAGATAAACTGCACTTCTGTTTCCACAAGAAAATATGTAATATGCCATGAGGCTTGTATTTGCAGGGGAAGGTAGGGAAACAAATGGATTAGAAATGCTGATTACACTTCACTCACTCAACAAGGATGTGGGTGCCTGCTTATTAACATATCTAACAGACCAACAACTCCTTCCTAGTACTTTAGATAAAATCCACAACTTCAAAAGCTCAAGAAGAATTTCATTACTCTTCTTATGTAAATAGTGAAAGAACCTTAAAGCATCCTGGATTTGGCCTCCTATCAAATCAGGGGATTCCTTTAAAAATATTTATGACTTCTTGTTCTTTTTTTTTTTTTTTTTTTTTTTTTTTACTAAACAAGATAAAAAGGGGAAGAGAAACCTAAGAGGAAAGGGGACCCACATGGGGGTGGTGTTTAGGTGTTTTTCAGATAGGTTATGAATGCTGAAGTGCCTAGCCAATGGGAGGTAGGCAGGAAATTTGAATGGAAAGAGTATATAAACCTGGCATTTGTCTGAAGCAAAGGTACTCCATTAAGAATACTCATTCATTCAGGGGAATAAATGTAAAAATTATTGAACTTTTCCTGGCTTCACAAGGAATATTGTTCTTTTAAGAGTGAGCATGATTCTCACAGCATCCAATACTTTCAGTAATTGCTTTGCTTCCTTCCCCCAACCCTCTCCCCAAAGAAAATGGTCTTGAACCTCTGACCACTGAGAATGTCTACAATATTCAAAGTTAAGTATGTGTGGAAAAGATTATGGATTGAGGAGAGGCACAGACTGATGAGTGGCTGTAGGGTGAGCCTCAGGAGAGAGGATACAGGCAAAGATGGGGGATGAGAGAGGTGGAATTGAGGTGAGAAGGGTGGAAGATGGGACACTGGAGGAGTCTCCTATCTCTTGGCCTCATTCACCATTCTTCTGGTACTTTCTCCCAGACAGTGTTCTGACAAATCCAGGATGTAGTGGCAGTCACTGGACAGGTGGTGCAGTGGGCAGTGGGAAGGCTGAAAACTGCAAAGGATTTTGGAGCAGAAAAGGATGAAACAAGATAGAGAGAATTGAGGAGGCAAGTGGGCCCATCAAAGACAGTCCAATGTGGAATGCAGCTGTGAAGTGGATATTCTCTCCTCCTCCCTGACCTCTGTTCATAGTGAACCTGCTGTCTTTTTTTATTTCCCCCATGCCCCAGGGACTGCCTTCCTATTAGTTTCTTAGCATAGATTCAGGAAGGTTCAGAATCCTAAGGGTCAAATGCAAAGAAACAAAATTCCCAAAATATTAAAGTAAATCAGCTTTATTGAAGGGAGATAGTCACAAAATGAAGGGCAATAAGAGGACAATGGAAACAGGTTTGCTGGGCTCCTGGGTGGGCATGATCATCACAATAAAGTCCCAGAGGGAATGGGGCACCCCCTCCCAAATCAGCACAATCTGTTGATTTTTTATAGAGTTCTCTGGGCCTAAGAGGACCAGGCTTTGGGGGTTGGGATCAAGGGGCCTGGATTCATGCTAGTGGGGGGAAGAGAGGGAGGAAAGACTTTTGGGTACCTGGAAGCCAGCTGATATTTACATTCCCTGTTGTCAGAAAAACAGCTTTGGGCAGTTTTACACTGACAGGGTGACTCCACTTCCCTGTGGGAGGTTTTGAGCTTTCCTGGGGCTTAGCTGTCTCAGTGGGACTCCTGTATTTCTTACACCCAGATCTTTTAGGAAATAGATGGAAGGGTTGTGAGGCTCTAGGCAAGAAGATTACTGGTAGGAGATCAGCAGCGTGTCTCACCACAAGTGTCCACCTTGGGCAAAGTCCTAGGTGTCCTAGCCTCACAAAGGCTGAGGAAGCAGTTCACATTCTCTCTTGGAAACGAGGTCAGCAGAGCAAAGGAGAGAGATGGTAGGAGCTTAGAGATCATTTATTAGAAAGACAGTGTTTATACACACACACGCACACACACACACACAAACAAACAATGCAATTACTATGCATTAAAATACATTTATGACATGAAAACACTTAGGCCTGAGGTGACCTGACTTGGTTGTTTCACAGCAAAGTAGTAGAAAGGGAGTGAGATCCCAGGTTTCTCCCCTTCCTTTTCTTTACAAGGAAGGAGGGCTGAGATCCAGGAATGGAAAAAGGAGGCATTCCTAATTTTACAGAACGTTTGTTTGATCTAAAGTTTGTCTCCATGCATCCACCCCAGCCAATGAGACCTTGAGATGTTGAAGCTTCTCTGGTTACCAGTTGGTCTGGTTAGGGAAGGTTCCTATTTTAGGAAAAAGAAACTCAGGTTTTCTCGGAAACCGGAGACTTCCCAGTCGGTGGCCAAACCCTGTGATCATACTCCAGTGGAATTGTCTTAGCCCCGTGTTAGAGGATGCAGGCATAGGAAGGAAACTCTTCACTGTAGGGTGTGTGTGTGTGTGTGTGTGTGTGTGTGTGTGTGTGTGTGCACATGAGCTAGACTCCTTTGGCAGTATGATAACAACTGGGGACCCTTTATGGTAACAATCCTTTTAAATTTATAAATAAAACACATGTAATTACAAAGAAACTCAATTACACAGAAATAAAGATGTGATTCCTCACCCCACTCCTCTATCCAAGCTCACTGGGCCCCCTGACATCCATCCTAGAATCACTGGGACCCAGGCTGAGACTTGCTTTAGAGTGGTAGATACTACCTGCAAACCTCTAATTGGCTCCTGCTACAGGCACCCCTGATGAGTAAGGCCTGCATCTAGGGTGTGACCCAGTCCCCCACTCTCCCATCTGCACAGTTATAATAATCCTAGCCCCTGTCCAGACTTCTGAGGTCAAATCCCGTAGTCCCGGGAGGTGGTCTGTGAAAAGGCTCCTCGGTTCTCTCAGGGATGGAGGTAGACTCGGAAGCCAACTGTGGGAGGAAAGATTTTTATATCCCTGGGGCTGCTGTAAACTCGTCCATATGGACTGATGCATGTGGGATGCAGGCAGGAAAATTTCAGGCAGTTTTAATGTTTCTATAGTTTATATGTATATCCTCCCTTTCCTCTCCCCTTCCCCCTTTTCCCCAACCTCTATTCTTCCCCTTCCCTACCTCCCCGAGTTGGAGCATTTTCTTTGACAAAGTTTATGGAAGGATTTGGGTCAGCTGTTTGCTATGTCAATGATCCCCGTTTTCCCTGAAAGGGGATCTTTGGAACTCTACTTCCAGAGTCAGAAGGGAAAGTACTACTTGTGCACAATGCTTCCCTCCTTATCCTTTTTGCACTCATTTTGCTTCTATAGAAGTTTTTCAATTTCATGCAATCGAAATAATAACTTTTATCTTTCATAATAGCCTTTCTTCCTTGTTTGGTTAAGAATTCATCCCTTACTGGAGGCTTTAAAATGAATATGATCTCTCTTTCCAATGAAAAGAAAATGATATAATCTTTAGTATTCAGGTCACTCGCTTAATTTGAGCTTATTGTACATTGTGACATAAAATGTTGGTCTAAGGCTTATTTCTGTCAGACTGCTGTCCAGTTTTCTCAGTAGTTCTTCTTAAATATGGAGATCTGTCCTGGGTAATTGCTTACTGAAATATTGAGCCCTTGCCCTCAGAGAGATGTCATGCTAATAGGGGAAACAATGAACATCATCAATGACATGTTAGCAGATTTGGGGATAATGAAGGATAATTAACACCATAGAAAACAGATTTTGAATTTTAAAAGGTTTCTGACTGGTTCAGACTTACAAGTTGAGAAAATTAATTTTAAGAGCACAAGATAAGGAGACCTATTTGGATAACAGATCATCTGAAAAAAAAAAAAAACATGTGGAGGTCCTAGTGGACTGACTTCCAGTTTAGTGTGAGATAGCTGTGTGCTTCAGCTGAGCTCACAGGAACAAAGTCTTCAAAAAGTGGGGGGTGAGGGGAAAATGATTCTGTTGTCATCTGCCCTGACCAGACAACATCTGTATTACTACATTCAGTTCTAGACACCACACTTAGGAGAGACACATGTACATTGGAGATGATCTAGCCAACAGGTAACCAGGATGGCAAAAATCAGTGAGTTCATGCTGTGTGAAGCCTGGATAAAAGAAATGTTTAGAAGAAAGCATTGTAAAGAAGGACCATGATTTTTTCAAATACATTTGAAGGGCTATTGTGCAATGTTTGGTGGTGCAAGTCTAGAATAGCAGCTTCTAGGAAAACCAAAACTGGCAGTTCAGACAGGAGGAGGAGGAAGAACTGAGGCAAAAGAGAACAAGGAGAAAAAAAAAATGAACTGGGAAAGCAGTGACAGCAACCAAAAAAGCTAGGTATTTCCCAAGACACAATAAAAATCACTGAAGGAATTTATGAGTGAAATAGAATTAGGTAAAAAAGAAGAGAATCATTAAAAGGTTATGGGGTGGTTAGGTTGGATTAAATTTAGGGGATTTCCCATTCAGATTCTGTGATGAATTCTTTGAATAAGGTAGTAGTTGAGTTCTATACTGTGACTGGCACAGTTGGTTGGGTTAGCAACCGATGAGTAAAGGGACAAGGGGGTATTCCATAGTCTGTTTATTCCAGAGCCATTTCATACAGAGCCAAAGGTAAAGGGAGCTTACAGGGTTTATAAGCACCTAGCATAAGAATGTAGGTAACCAAAATACAAGGACCCTCCTTTGGCCTTGACCACTCCCTACCCCAGCCTAAGGCTAGTTATTCATTAAGACTTCATTCTAGGACCACCTCCAGAGGCACAAACAAACAAGGAGGCAGGTTAACTGCCATAAAATCTTCCTTAGTTATTCATAGAACCATGTCCTAGAGGCATCAATAAACAAGACTATACTCCTCCTGAATATCTGCCTTGTGACCTTATAGAAGTTATTATACAAGGAGAGAGGATATTACATTATTGGTTCCAGGGGACCCCTGAAAGTTCTCTACATCTCCCCCATTTTATTTATATATAGGAGAGGGGAACATACCATTAGTGGAGCCTGGGGAGACTCCTGAAATTCTCTACAATCCTAGTGACAGCTGAGAAATCTCTGGAAATGAGGAAACTAAGTAATTTAGAAACTAGTATAAAAAAATGAGTTGAAATATAAGTACGGGTATGACTGATTCAAAGTAGAGTGATTTTGCTGGAGGGCATTCTGGCGAGAGAAATGAGGAAAGTAGAATAATATCATTGTGAATTGGACAAAGATTTAAAGAAACACAAAGTAGACAAAAGTGGCAGCTTATGAGGACAGATCAAGGAGCAAAGTGTGTAACAATGGCTGCGGGTCCTTTAACCTAACTTAAAAGTAAGCTGTTCTGAGCACTAGCCCTGGAGTCAGGAGGACATGAGTTCAAATCCTCGCTTGGCATTTACTAATGTGTGACGTTAAGCAAGTCACACAGTTAGCTCCGATCGCCTCTCTCACCCAAAGTAAACTGTTCACAAATCTGAGTTGTTTCTATGGGATAATGTTCTCCCAATTCTTTCCACTTATTCCCAGAAGAGTAAAGATTGGAGAGCTTCCCAGGCACAGGTAGCATTTGACCCACACATCCAGAGGAGTGAGTGAAATGCTCACTGATGCCCAGGGTGCCCGGGCAATGCACTCGTCCTTCTTATCTCACTGTTCTTTCTGTCCTTGGCTGTTGAACTTATTAAGATATGATGTGTTTCTCTCTCTCAAGATGGAAGAGTTATTCAGCACTCTTGAACTCTATGTATCTTTTTTTTTTCTTAGAAAGCTTTGCAAATATATCATAGTCATCCAAATAAAACCTCCCAGAGTTTCTCTCTTGCACATTTTGGGATTCGTACAAGACAATGTCAGTCCAGTCTTTGTAACAGCTTTCTAAATCAGTGATAGACTTTAAGTCTTTTAAAAATTAAATTATATTTCTATTTTTTTTTCTTTTTGGAGGGGGAAGGCAGGGCAATCGGTGTTAAGTGACTTGCCCAAGGCCACATGGCTAGTGTTAAGTGTCTGAGGCCAGACTGAACTCAGGCTCTCCTGCTCTATTCACTGTGCCACCTACCCAACCCTTCAATTATATTTTAAATTAAAATTTTAAAATGCAACTTATTTCAAAGATCAAGAATTTGTTTTTTCTTCCTCATGTCTCCCCTCACTCATTTCCCCCTGCTTCCTTCAGTAGAAAATAAAATATAAAACCCTCATAATAAATGGACACAAGTCAAGCAAAGAAATTTCTTATATTGTAGATTCTAAAGATGTGTCTTATTCTGAATATTTAGTCTGCTGTCTGAGGTGAATAGCATCACTGGTGCTTTGAAATCCTCAGAATTTGCAAGGCTTTCAAAGTTGTTTATTTTTACAATGTTGTTCTTATACAAATTATTATCCTGATCCTGCTTATTTCACTCTATGTGGATTCATACAAGGCTTCTCTGATTTCTCTGAAACCATCTCTTTCATCATTTTTCATATATCAAAATGTATTTAGCCAATGTTAAACTGGTATATACTTTTTTAGTTTACAATTCTTCCCTATTGCAAAAAAGGTGCTATAATTAAAATATATGTGTGTGTGTGTGTGTGTGTGTGTGTGTGTGTATGCATTAGACCTTTCCCTCTTACTTTGATCTCTTTGGGGGTAGAGATCTAGAAATGCTCCTGCTGGGTAAAAGGGCACACATAACATAATAACTTTTGAGACATACTCCCAAACTGCTTTCCAGAATGACAGCACCAATGTCTCTTTACCTCAGTCACTCAAGATTCGTCATTTTCTTTTTTGGGAAAGCCTGTAATTTTTAATGCTTATTAATCTGCTCCTTCACTCCTTTAAAGTCTGTACGTGGCTCCTGAGAGCAACCTTTCTTGCTGATACTCATCTGTCATAAATTAGTTACTTATCTCATCTCAAGATGCCTCTTTTAGGTGTGCTTTTTACTCTGGTTCTTGCAGCCCTTTCTCCTAGAGAGCCAAATCAGTTAATAACTCAGATTTTCTTCCGTAGACAACTGTTTTCTAGGTCTTTCATTCTGCCTTTAGAGTTTTCTCTCTCTCTCTCTCTCTCTCTCTCTCTCTCTCTCTCTCTCTCTCTCTCTCCCTCTCTCTCCCTCTCTCCCATACTTCCTAGACTCTGTTTTCAGCAATGCCATCTCTCGGGCCTAGGGTCTACAATACCTACTATGGTTTGTTGCACCCCTCCAGTTAATACAGCTAAGGTCACTGAATTCTATACCCCCTGTATCCTGAAACCTGCACACTTAACACTGTATTAAAACTTGTATTAAGAAAGAGACATATGTATGCTTTGGGTCCTAGGATATTTTCTCCTTCTCTCTCCCTCTCCTCTTTGAATGACTGTGGAGGGAAAATGGCATTTTCACTTGTAAGCATGGATGCTGATGGTTGAGGTCAATAACTCAGAATCATAGACCAAGAGCTCCAAAGTACCTTAGCTACTCCAGCTCCTATCTGAACAACAATCCCTTCTTCCATCTTAAACATATGGTTGTCTGTTGTCTACTTGAGAACCTCCAAGGAGAAGGAAGGAAGCTATTACTTCCAGAGGCATCCCATTGCACTTATAGATAGACCTATATGTTGAAACCAGCATCTCTGCAGTGTTCACTCAGTTCCCAGTTGTGCCCTCATGGATTCATCTAAGTCAGTTTCTCAACAATCCTTCAAATACTTGAAGGCAACCATCTTATCCTCTCATCCTTTTCTTCTCCTAGGTGAACACCCCCAATTCCTAGACTCAGTCCTCTAAAGCAAGTTCTCTAGAACCCTTACCATTCTGGTACTTGTCTTCTGACTACATTTCTCTGGACACATTTCCTAAAATGTGGTGCCCCAGACTGAAAATAATATTCTAGATATGTCCTGACCAAGACAGTCTTACAGAACTACTGTTTAGAGGAGACTGGGGGAGGGGGAGAGAAAAGAGAACAAGGAAGAGTCTGAGAGAGGACAGTGTTAGCAACTGAGGGAGAGAAGGGCTGAAGAGACTTCATTCTAACCTTTCATAGGGAAGATGTTACTGAAAGAATGGAAAAATTTAAGGATTTGTCTACATTTTTTTTCTAGAAAATTGATGTCCTAGATAGTTGTACTATGGAGAAAGGAAGCACAATGGAAAATGACAATAGATGGGGATTTTTAGGAGAAATTTTAAAAAACTATCTCAAAAAGAAGAAAGATGGTATATAGGACTTGGTTTGAATAGTCTGACAGCAGAAAATGATAAGAAACTGGATTATTCAACTCTTTCGTTGCCTTTCCACGTGGTACTTATGATTTGCAGGGTCAAGGTGTCCTTCTCCAGAGGAAGCTCATTCAGGATTGTCTCTGGACCAGCATGGGGTTGTGGAAAGAGGCTTGAGTTTGGAATGATAGGATGCAGGCTCAAATCTCAATTTTGCTACTTCCATCTTTATGACCTTGGAAAAATCTCTTAACATCATTGTTCTTTATTTTACTAATCTGTAAAATAAAGGAAATTATCTCTAATATCCTCTCCAGGGTTCACTTTGCTCTCTATTAAATGTGGAGTTTAATGTTTTCCTACTTGGGATGATGAGACAAGAAAGAGGGAAAATCCTACTACAAAGGTTACTAGGGATTCGTACTTTCATATTTCAGGTAGTTCAGAACCAGTCTTATGCTGAAGTAGTACTGCTCCCCATTTTAATGATTCACCTCTTTCCATTTGTTGTTTTTCAGTTGTGTCTGACTCTTCATGACCCCATTTGGGATTTTCTTGGCAGAGATACTGGAGTGTTTTGCCATTTCCTTCTCCAGCTCATTTTGCAGATGAAGAAACTGAGGTAAACTGAGTTAAGTGACTTGCCCAGGGTCATGAAGCTAGTAAGTTTCTGAGGCCTGGGTTTCAACGTAAGTCTTCATAACTCCAGGCCCTAGACTCTATTCACTATGCCGCATACCTGCCCCTTCTACAGTGATACGAAGTCTTTTACTCTGATTCCAAATTCCGTTTACTGGATTCTGATTTACTTTTTGTTCTTGGGTCCCTTGCTTGGTGATTTACAAAGCCTGGGGAAGTTATAAGACTTGCCTGAGTCACAGCTGAGATGGATGTCATTAAAATGGAAGGGGCAATACCAATTTCCACAAATCAATTTCCAGATTTCTTTAATCCCCAGATGTCCACAATTTTGTGTGGGAAATTTTCTTCCTAAGGAGAGGAAAAGGTCACACTGAGGAGGGCTGGAATTTGGAAGGCCAGCAGAGGAGGCTTGAGTTTGGTGAACTTATTTTTCTCTGGTTCAAGCAGGAAGTATAAGAATTGTGTGTTCCTGGAGTGACGATGGAAGGGACGGCGCCTCTGATACTACATAGAATTAGAGTCTGCTCTGTGAATAACATAGAAAGATGAAGAATCTATAAAGCTGGGGAATTCCTCTCTGTCAGTTTCCGTTTTAGTCTCCTAGTCTGTGCATGTTCATTCTGCCCATTCACCAATGATGGTTTTTGTTTTTACATTTTCTATTGGGTGGCAGAGACTCTGTGAAGCCAACCAGAAGTTAAGGATTGGTCCTGCTATAAACGCTGTGTAAATTTGTTTCAGTGATCTTGTGCTTTTCTGCATGTTGACCATGTGCCCTCTGTTTTGTTGGGAACCTTGACCCTAACAGAGATCTGGGCAGGTAAGTAGAGAATGGTATTAAATGGCTGCCTGGAGGTTGGACAAAGCCTCCAGAGGTAGGTGTGTGGGAGGGATGGGGTTTTGCTACAGAAAACTCTTCCAAGGACAGGCCAGAGTGGGTTTCCAGGGAACCAGCTCCTTAATCTCAGGTGAAGTCAAGGTAGTGGTGAAAGGAAGAAACAATGAATAAACATGTATGTCTTAGGGACCAGGAACCTTTTATCCCTGAGATGTGCTTTGGCAGGAGCCTGTGTGTGTGTGTGTGTGTGTGTGTGTGTGTGGTGTGTATCTGTGGTGTTGGTACCTTACTCTGGGCCTTAATTTAGTGTGTGAGTGGATGGGTAGGGGGGTATGAGGACATGGGGCAGAGATGTTAGAAGGGTGAATGAGTAGGAGGATCCTGGGGACATTAAGAGGGGAGCAGAGCTATCTGGGAGCCCCAAGCATGCAAGGGCCAGAACAGAGAGAACCAGTGGCAGCTTTGTTAAATAGTTTTATTAGAGGATGGTGGTAGCAGATGGTATGAGGCTGGGGGCAGGGGAGGATACAAGGTGGGGGGCTGAGAGTGAGGAGTGTGAGAGACCCAGGACCCTGACCAGAGATGGGGGTAGTAGAGGGGAGGATCAGGGTCTAGTTCTAGGAGATGGGGGCACTAGGACCTGCCTGGGTTGTCAGTGAAGGAGTTTGGTTGATTCCAAAGAGCCTGGGATACCCGGGGTGAGGAGGCATCTCTGGTCTGGGGCCAAGTGAAGAAGATGGGTATGTGAGTAGTTGGGGGTGAAGATTGGATGGGTGGTAAGGCAAGTCCTTCAGAATGATGAGAGGCTTGAGGTCAGAGGTGACTTTGAGGGTCCCCCATAATCTGTCTTTCTTTTTTCAGTTTAAGAGAATTGCCCTGAGAAAGAAAATAAGGATACTCTAATATCTAATTCCTGTTTTATTTCTGTTGACCTCTGGCTTCTCTCCCCAACATTGGCCCCTGTGGTCCAGGTAGAGAGGGACAAACTGGTTCTAAATGTGTATAGGGCAGGGACCTGAGTAGAAGGGGAAGGGGAAGGGGCTTTTTTATATTTAGAAACCAGATATTCCCTCTTTTATCGATTCCAAATTTAGAGCCTTCTGTTCTCTAAGGGGAAGATAAGTCCCAATCCTGAGACAGCCTAAAAAGGGGACAAGGCAGTGGACTAATGCAGTGGCCATCACCAACAGAGATGGAGCCTCAGGGCCTGGTACTGAGCTCTCAGCAGAGACCACAGAAGCCTTTGCATGTTTAGAACCAGTTTGTTCCTCTCTACCTGTAGCCTCCCTCCCCAATTCTCCTTTCCCCTTTTGAATGATCCACACTGATGAAAAAATTTGACTTTCCTTCTTTTGTTCTGCCCTAGTATTTCTTTCCAAATAAGAGGAATATTTTAATTATTTATATTTCTTTCCCATCTTACAATCACTTTATCAGCTTAACATTAGACAGTTTTTCTCCTCTTCCAAGTTTTGTTCACTTGTTCCAAAATCCCTGTGTGTGGGAGTTTCCAATCACAATTACTAATTGATGTAGGTAGGTAGTCTCCCAAAGTGGAGGAAGCAGGCAGAGACTTAGGCCCTACTATCACCATGTTGATATGTGGTAATGAAGAAAACACATTTACTCAAAATGTCAAGTCAGATTCTGGGGTCATGTTGGGGTATTAATTATTATATATCACACTTTGAGTGGCTGAGACATAGATTTTGCAGCAGAAGTTTACATGACACGCCTCTCTGTGAACCTCTGTTCATCTCCCAAGCAAACTGGGGATTTTGTGATAATAAGTATGTGGATGATCTCCTCTGGGGTGTAAGCCATTTTATAACATGGCCAGATATGATTCTGGGACCCTGAGGCAGTTGGGGTTAAGTGACTTGCACAAGGTCACATGGCTAGTAAGTGTTAAGTGTCTGAGGTCACATTTGAACTCAGGTCCTCCTGACTCCAGGGCTGGTGCTCTATTCACTGCACCACCCAGCCTCCCCTTATCTTTTCTTTTCTCAGGAGACTTCCTGTCCCCCTGTGGTTTATAAGTAGCAGGACAAAATATTTTCCTTTGTATCTTTGATGAATAATTAAATAGGAAATATTTTTCCTATTTCACTTTCCGTCAAAAGCATGTGGCCCGCCTCCTCATCCCCATCTTGGTGGGGCTAGGACTGGTGGGGTCGACAGCCATTGGGGCAACAGCTCTAATTAAGGGGGATGCCAACTACCAGGCATCTGAAATAGGAAATATTTTTCAAAGAACTAGAGTTGCTTTTCTGACCTGATCCATAAACACTGTGACCCCCAGAGCCTATCTTTCTAGATCCCTTTTTTTTTAAACAATTACAACTGTCCATAAGCAGGAAGCATGTATTTCAGGAGACTCCTTGTAAGGTCTGGAATTCTCCTGACTGGGGGGCTCTGTATCTCCCCCATAACCATGGGGTGTTCTTTTTCATACCAAAGGAGGAGGCCAAGGATCTCCAGATTATTGGCAGCAGTTTAATCAATCATAATTACCTACATACAAGGGCAGTCTGGGGCAGCTGCTGGGCAGTTCAGTGTGTCTGCACAAAGCAGACAAAGGGAGGAGGTGCTAGAGAGTACATCACTACTGATTAATGGATATTTATGGTTTTTTGCTTAGTAATGAGCTTGAGAGTTAAGCCAGAGTTATGCCCCAACACAAGTTTTTGTGTTGATCTTGTACAGATCAAATATGGGTCATGATATTCTCGTTATGGGTTTCATAGGTCATAGTATCTTAAGTTATAACTCAGATCTCAGAAAAACATTACAGGTACAGAATTCTGAACAGTAAATCTAAAGCATGGTGGGGATTCTGTGTCCTTCCAACCAACCAGTCTTTTCTCTGTGCCTACCCCACAAAGCCCCTAATTGTTGTGCCAGAATAAGGGAGAAAGAGACCCCCAGAGTATTTCTGGAAGTGGATTTTATTTTGTGGCGCTGTTGGGGCAACTCACCCAAATCAAACAGGCCTGACCAAGGGGAGATCATTGATATATATAGGGTCCCCCCAACTCTCAATGGTCAGGGATTGCATAATAAGAGGTTTACAGCAGGGATTGGCTAGTACACATTTTGATTTTCGCAGGCACAGGGAAACTTTTTGGGGGTCCTGCAGCCAACTAGTCTATTTCCATGAAAAAGAACAGGAAGAAGGTAGCTGGCTACAGCAGAATGGGGGAAGGGAAGGGATCAAGGGAGCCAGGTGAGGCCAAGTACAACATTCCCCACTTCTTATGGACAGTGTCAAATCCTTGACACAGTGGGAACCACATCATCACAGTGATTAAGAGGGCCAACATCAAGGGGCTGGTAGTAGGGATCCCTGACAATAAGTAACTTGACAAAGTTAATTCAGGATTTGACAAATTGGAGAAAGTGATTGATCAGGAATGGACCTAAAATGAGATCCAGGGTAAGGAGAATTAGGGGACCGGCCAGGGCAGATACTAAAGTAGTGAGCCAAGGGGATGTTCCAAACAGTGACTGGTACCAGTTTTCAGCATTTTCCCTTTCCCTCTGTCAGTCTGCCAAATTTTTACGGACTAAACTCAAACTTTCCTGCACCATACCGGAGGTGTTTGCATAGAAGCAACAGGACTCTCTGAGGGCAGCGCAGAGGCCCACTTGCCGAAGAAATAGCATATCTAGACCCCTGCAGTTTTGGAGAACCATCTCTGCAAGGGAATCAACCTGTCTCTCCAGGATGGAGATGGAGTGCTCTCGGTGGGAGAGATCGATGTCCACCTGTGCATTAAGTGCCTGGTAGTTGGCATCCCCCTTAATTAGAGCTGTTGCCCCAATGGCTGTCGACCCCACCAGTCCTAGCCCCACCAAGATGGGGATGAGGAGGGGGGCCACATGCTTTTGACGGAAAGTTTGAATTTCCCTTGGGGCAAAATAGCTCCATTCCCCCCTCTTCAGAGAGGAGGGAGACCTGGCGGATTACTGCTACGAGGATACAAAGGGGGCCACCTGGTGAATCCTGTTTATGAACACTGTGGCAGAAACACAACTGGTGAGGCCATCAAGGCATGCCCACCAGGCTCCTGGAAGGGTAGGAAAGAAACTAGA
>CM053593.1:199293570-199330836 GCA_028646575.1 Pseudocheirus occidentalis | reverse complement strand
TTTTTTTTTCTTCTGGCCTGATAAATGTGGTAACTGTGCCTCCAGTGCAGCAGATCTGCTTACCCATAGACTGGGCTCCGTCTGATTGCCCTAGGGCCTGACCCTGTTGGGGGTTTGTGAAGAGCCCCACCTGTTGAGCTGCCGGTAGCAACAGATGTGTTTTCTGTCTTTTGGAGAGTTTTGGAGCTTGAAAATCTGTTTTAGAGTCCCATTTTATGAGTTTTTAGTGTGTTTGCATGGGAGCTGCTGTGCTTTGCTGCTTCTACGCCGCCATCTTGGCTCCGCCCCCCATCAACTCTTGAATGATATAGAAATCCTTATCTTTTGGGGGTGGCTAGGTGGCACAGTAAATAGAGCACCAGCCCTGGAGTCAGGAGGACCTGAGTTCAAATCTTGCCTGAGACACTTAACACTTAGTAGCTGTGTGACCTTGGGCAAGTCACGTAACCCCAATTGCCCAGTCTTTCCCCCTCCAGAAGTAAAAGCAAAAAAAAAAATTCTTATTTATGTTTAGCTGTGAAAGCCCTTCCCCACTTTGCTCCCTACCAATTTTCTCAGCCTCAGTGAGCTGTAGCCCTCTGCCATTTAGCCAAATTGGCCTTCTCTCTGTTCCTCACGCATAGTACTTTATCTTCTCTCTTTCTGCCTTCACTATCTGGCCCTCTCCATGTCTGGAATGCACTTCCTCCTAACCTTGGCCAGATAAAAGTACTGTGTTCTTTCAAGATGAATTTCAAGTACAATTTGTCTATGTGAAACCTTTTCTGATCTCCTTAACTGCTCACGTCCTCCTCAAAATTTCCATATACGTCTTCAATAGTTACTTTGTATTTATTTCTGTTTATTCACTTCATATTTATTCCAGTTATCCTTATATACCTTTTTGCCCTGTTCGCATGTAAGCTTCTTGAGAGTAGGGATTGTTCTAATGGTTATATGTGTAGCTCTAGCTCTTAGCCTAGTGCCTAGTATCTAGAAGGTACTTAAGTGCTTGTTTGTTGATGGATTGATTAAGAGGAGGTGACTCAAAAAAGAGGAAGGAGATCGGGCTGGGGTGAAATTCATGTACAAAATAAGTACTTCGATCTTTTTTTTAACTCGATCGTTTTCCTCTTAGACCTCTACATCTAGTCAATGCCTATTTATATGTGACAACTCTGATTTGTTACAGAGTTTCAGCGACAGGACAGCTTACATAGTATCCCTAGATGTGTAACAGTGATGGTTGGATGGGGTATTAGCCTAATTCTTTGTACCAGTCCTCTGAAGTGTTTTGTTGCATGCTGTTCTGTTACTGTTATGTTGTCTGAGTGTGTGTGTATATGTGTATCTTTAAACTAATCATCATCTGAGGTCAATCAGTTGGTCAGTGAACCCCTTCGGGTCTTACATCAATATCTCCTTGAGTCCATATATCTCATCAGGTCCTAAAATTAACCAGTTATTCCTATGTGTCAGCACTGACCTATCTCAGAACTCATCTAATGTCCAAACCAGTTCACCAGATAGAGTCATGTAGATAGAGTCATAATAACAGTTCATGTTTTGATTATCACGGACCGTACTATCTTCCAAATCTTGACCTTAAGGTGAAGCAGCTCAGTTCTACGCTATCTCTTCAGGCCCTTGCTCCATTATCCTGTCAGCAATATTACTCTGCCACACTTCAGCCCTGGATGAGTCTCACCATTTGCTGCCTTATCTCCCACTCACATTCTGCTGAATAAAATTGAAGAAAGTAATGAAGCCATGCTAACTGGATCCACTACAAAGTGTGTGTTCAGGACACGTGCTACCAATGGGCTGTGTTTAACATTTGACTTAAACCTTATTTTAGTTTCAGATTTAGATTCTCTTAACAGCATGTAGAAAGGTAATCAGTGTACAGTGTAGAGCAGATATAGGACAGTTCTTTATTTTTTTCCATTAAAATAAATGATTAAGAGCACAGAAGATATGTAAGCACAGAGTGACAAAGCCATAAGCATGCTGTAGAGAGTGATAAATTTATTTCCTCCTTGTCTCTTTTTATTCCTTCAATTTTTTCTTGTATTATTGCTACAGCTACCATTTCTAGTATAATATTAAATAATTATGGTGATAATGGACATCCTTGCTTGACACCTGAACTTATTGGAGTTTCTAGTTTATTCCCATTACAGATAATGCTTGCTTCTAGTTTTAAATAAATACTACTTATCATTTTGAGAAAGTCTCCATTTATTCCAATGCATTTCTGTTTTTAATAAGAATAAGTAATGTATTTTTGTCAAAAAATTTTTCTTCATCTATGGAGACAACCAAATGTCTTTTGTTGTTTTTTGTTGTTGATATGATTAGGTATGCTTATAATTTTCTTAATGTTGAACCAGTCACTATATTCTTGTAAAATTTGCATGTAGTCATAGTATATAAGCTTTGTGATATAGTGCTGTAATCTCTTTGCAAATACGTTATTTTAAAATTTTACATTGATATTTATTAAAGAAATTAGTCTGTAGTTGTCCTCTGTTTTCATTCTCCCTGATTTAGGTATCCAGACTACATTTATGTTATAGAAGGAATTTAGTAAGACTCCTTCTTTCCCTATTTTTTCAAATGGTTTGGTAAAATTTGCTCATAAAACTTTTTTGATCTGGTGATTTTTTTTCTTATTTACAGAGAGCTTATTTACAGCTTGTTGAATTTCCTTCCCCCCTCCCCAAGACAGAATTATTTAAGTATTTGATTTCTTCTTCTCTTAATCAGGCTAATTTATATTTTTGTAAATATTCTTTCACTTAGATTGTCAGTTTCATTGGCATATAATTGGGGAAAATAGCTCTGAATAATTGCTTTAATTTCATCTTCATTGATAGTGTATTCATCCCAAGGATCTTCTCAAGGTACTTCTACAGTTTAAATGCTTTTAGGACTTCACTGGACAATTATTCTGTCCAAGACAGTAATAAAGGGAAAAGAAAAAGAAGGAAAAACCCAACAAACTACTACCCCACCAAAAAGGCAACAAAAAGAAAAGAAAATAGAGAATGACAAAAGTCAGAAATCTTAGCATTTTTCTTCCTCCTGTTGATGACCCTGAGTCTCTGATTTTAATGATCTGGACTGGAAGTGGAGCCATATTAGAATATTATTGGGAAACATCCCAGGTTGTTGAGAGAACTGAATAAGATAGTGTACATGAAGACCAGAAGTAGAAATAAAAGGAAACTGCTGCTGCTTCTGCTGCCACTGTTATCACCATCACCACTAGCAGATGAGAATGAATATGTGTGAGATAGCTTTGTAAACTGTCAAGGTGCAGGCAAATGTAGGCATGGTTTGTCATGGTTACTTTTCCACTTCAGGGCTTATAACCATCCTAGCAGTCTCCCTCCCATTTCTTCCTTTCTTTCCCCTCCTCACTTCTTCCCAGGGGAGGTATACCAAATGCCAACCAAGGTGCTTTAACTGTCACTCTGGAAGCAGAGACTTCCCAATATAAAAAATAAATGAGGAGCCAGGAGAGCTGAGCAAGAGCAGCCAGCACCCAGAGTGGGAAAGACTACTGAACCCTCAACTGAAGCTGCCATTTCCCCTTCTCCTTTTCAAAGAGCACTACTTCTTCCCTTCTTTGAGAACTCCTGACTGTCACATGTGCTATTAACCCCAGAGAATTTCTTCCAATCAGTAAATACCTTGTTTCATGACTGTTTAGGTGCTAGGCAGAGTAGACTGTTACAGACTCGAGTTCAGGGTAGACTTCATGGCCTCATCCAGTGTTTTTCCGACTTTATGTATTGATCCCTACCCCTTTGGGAAAAAAAAATTGAACTCACACTACTTAAAGTTTTAGAGAATAAGTTTTGCTAGTTGAAAATTTTAAACACCTTTTCACTCCTCAAGTTATTTCAGTTTTTTTAAAAAAAAATTACAGTTTTTTGAAATCCAAGTTATTTTAATTATACTACACAAAATGAACGATGTTGAGAAATATAACAAAAGATACAACAGATGTCTTAGTAAGTTAACTTTTATACAAAGATTAACTTCATGTTTACACAGGACAAATTCAAGCATCCAAGGACTGGGAAAGACAGTCTATGTATGTCATGAGCCAATGCTGACTGAGAGTGATGCTGATTGCACTGAATTCATTGTCAATGGGAGCAATTTTGCATTGTTAGCTTAATTTTGGTGACTGAATGCAAATTCACTTTTATATTTAAAAGTTAGATTTATTTATGTCAGGGTTGTACTGAATAGTATCCAATAATTTGGTAATTGCCTTCCTTCCCACAATCCCTCTTCCCCCAAAGAAAAGAGTCTTACAACCCCTTCCTTCTCAAAGTAGGCACATCCCTCCACTTTATTTGGAAAACTATACACATCTGAGATCAGTTGGCCAGAACTGGGAAGTGATTTGTAAGGGAAGGAAGATGAGAAGCATCTTAGAAGTTCTGATGGGTGGAAAAGTTTGCCTCTATACAGGCTCCTTCTTCCTTTTCCCTATCTGGTTTTCCATTCCCTAGTGCACTGCCCTCTCAGTGGCTGGCTCTAGACAAGATCTCACAATTCAGTGTTATCTCTGTGCTTCCTCTAGGCTCAACTCATCACTATCCCAGTCCATATTCTCTATACTTTCCTTCATTCACTATCTCCACCTCCTTTCCAGAACTCCCTGAAACTATGTAGTACCCTCACACCTCAGTGCTTCAGTGTTAGTTTCTCTGGGCTTGACCATACCTTAGCCCTGGGATCTCCTTTATCTCCTCATCCATATTTAATTTCTTTTAAAAAAATATCGTATACATTTCCCATGGTATCTCTTCTCCTCCCCTTTCTCAGAGAGCCATCCTTGACAATATGGAATAAAAAAGAGAAAAAAAACAGTTCAGCAAATTTAATCACCATCTAGAACAAGTTTGATATGTTTAATGTTCCACAATCATAGCTGTCCACCTCTGCAGAAAAGTAAAAGGTGTCTTTTGTGGCTTCTTGGGGGCTAAGTTTGACAATTATAATTTAGCAGCATCAGGTCAAAATCTCAGAGTAGCTGCTGTACAAAGGCTTTCCGGGATGCGATAAACAGAGGTGACCAACATAGGAATAAAGTTAGATTTTCGTGAAAATAATTTCCAATTCTTTTATTTAAGGACTTTGGGCGCCTCCTTGTGACCGACCCAGGTCGGGGAACCCCCGGGTTGGGAACTCAGTACCGGGAAGCGAAAGTGAAACCTCAGACTCTGGGGTTGGGGACTGAGGCTGAAAGGAAAGGGATAAAGAGGACTGGAGACCCGAAGCAGACCCTGGAGACACATCAGGACTGCTCAGCACCGGGACCGCTCAGCACCGGGACGGTGCGGCCAGCTCCACTCCAGCTGCAGTTCCAGAGTCCGTGCCGCAAGCAGGCAAGTCCTCGCAGGGGCACCGTGGTGGAGTTAAGAACTGGGAAGGTGGGGAGAAAGATCATATTTGGAGGTTTTAAGAGGTGTACCCCTTCCTTTCATCATCACCAAATGTTAGAGGAATTCTGTGTCCCTCCCTTCCTTCCAAGAAGCAGCACCAACCCCTGAGCCCTGGGGAAGTGGAAAGAGCTCTGGTGGTAGGGATCTCACACCTGAACCCCAGCTCTGCCTCATACTCTCGGTGTGAGCCTGGGCAAGCAGCTTCATTTCTCTGAACCTCAGTTTCCTTATCTGTATAAATGCCGAGGTTGGTCTCTCTGACCCCTAACAACTCTAATTGCAAGAGCCCATTAATCAAGCTATGACTGAGAATTTACTGAGGAGTTTTAGATAGAGCTAGGGAGGTAGGGAAAGAAGACATCTTGGGTAAGGAATAAATCGTGGACTTGGTTGGAGGTGTTGCTCCCTAGAATACTATCTCTCATTGTTATATTATAATTAGAGGATGTCATTGTCATATTAATAATAATATAATAATTATAATATTACAGCACTATCTCTCATTCTTTCATAGGCCCCCTCATGCAGCTCCCCAGCCTGAGGCCCTGGGCTCCCCTCCTTCTAATGGACCTGATCCTGCTTTGGTTGTTGCAGGGGCTCCTGGGATCTCTATTCCCTCCAGGGCTCCTTATTCTCTGGCTTGAGGGGGTTTTTCGAATGGGAGTCATGTGGGGGATGCTACATTTATTGGGGGGGCTTAGGGAGGTAGGGGAACAACTGCCTATCTTGTGCTTGAGTGCACCCCTGTTCCTGTCCCTGAGGGCCTTGGTTCCAGGGTCCTTGAGTGCTCCCCCTGTGCTCCTAGCCTCAGCCCCATGGGCCTGGCTGCTGGTGGTTTATGGAGGAGTGGGACTGGCCTGGGCTGTGTGGAAGGTGCTGAGTCCCTCAGAAGCCCCTCCCTCAGCCCAGGAGAAGGAGCAAGTCCAGGAGAACAAAGCCATGATTTGGAGGCTGCTGAAGCTGTCCTGGCCTGACTTCCCCTTCCTTGTCGCTGCTTTCTTCTTCTTGTCTACTGCAGTCATAGGTAAATGGACTATCCTTGAACCCCCTTGGCCATGTCCCACTAAGCTGTTCAGTCTGGCTCACGTGCTTGAAAAGCAGATACACTGCCTGCTCCCAGTCCCGGCGTCACTCTAGCTGACGCTTGTGTTCCAAGGCCTCCTCATAGCTCTGGGCCTCATCTTCCTCTGCTCCATAACTGACAGAGGCTGGACAGGTAGTGCGGGAGGCAGTGGGAAGCCTGTGTGCAGTGGGAGTGTCTGTGTATGGGAGAGCACGAATTTAAATGAATCTGGAAAAGGGTCCTTGATGTTGCTCCCTATCTATCTGCTCATGCCCCACTCCAGGTGAAATGTTTATCCCCCACTACACTGGTCGTGTGATTGACATCCTGGGCCAGGACTTTGACCCTGATACCTTTTCCACTGCCATCTTCTTCATGTGCCTTTTCTCCCTTGGAAGGTCAGTGACTTGGTATGGGTGGAAAGAAATAGGAAAATCCTATCCATAGCCATTAGGACTCTGCCACTTACTGTCTGTGACCTTGAGACAATTACTTCATATTTCTGGCCCTTAGTTTCCTCATCAATAAAATGAAGGAGGTTGGACCAGATGCTAACAATCCCATAACCTATGATCCTGTGGGGATTTGTTATCACCCAAATCCTTTGTTATTTCCATTGGCCAGTTGCTCCTAGATGCAGAATCTGGCCTCCTGAAAAGCAGGGAAAACAGTTCTTCCACAAGACTTGGATCTGAGAACACTATTTTTTTTAGATGCTCCTATTCTGATGTAGGAGACATGAACCCCATTCCCCCTCAGGGAACACCCATTCTAATGAAGGAATACATTTTCCATCTGGAGACAAAATAACATGTAGTACCTGAATTATGACTGATGGTGGAGACAGGGGGTCATACATTTGACATAGAGTTCAACAACATGTGAATGCACTCATTCAATTTTTTATCGTCAGAAGTATTTATTTTGTGTCAGACAGTGGGAACATTCTTTTATCCTAATAGTCTCATTATCTTCTCTCAAGGACCTTCCTGGCTTTCTTAGATACACAGTTTCTCTTCCTTCCTTCCTTCCTTCCTTCCTTCCTTCCTTCCTTCCTTCCTTCCTTCCTTCCTCCCTCCCTCCCTCCCTCCCTCCCTCCCTCCCTTCCTTCCTTCCTTCCTTCCTTCCTTCCTTCCTTCCTTCCTTCCTTCTTTCTTGGCATTTAGTTTTTTTTTTAGCATCTCAGTAAAGGCTGAGAGACAGCTACATGGTACAGTGACTAAAACAATGAGCCTGGAGTCAGGAAGACCTGAGTTCAAATGCCTCATATACTTACTAGCTGTGTGGCCTTGGGCAAGTCACTTAACCTTTGTTTGTCTCACTTTCCTAAATTGTAAAATGGAAATAATAAGAACATCTACCTCCTAGGATTGTGTTGAGGATCAAAGGAGATAATATTTATTAAAGTACTTAACACAGTTCCTGACACAAAGTAAGTGCTACATAAATAATAGCTTTTATTATCATTACTTCATGTGAAAATCTTCCATGTCTTTGCTGAAATAGCAGGAAAAGGGGTTTGTTTTCCTTGTGTGGATAGAGAAGTTTCCTTAGGGACATGCTGACAGTGAATCAACCAACTCTAGAACTCAGAGAGCACCAGGAAAATTGGGGCAGAGAATGAGAATCTAGGTGAGACAATCAGATAAATTGTGTGGGGGAGGCGGAGCCCCTATTCCCTTTCTGATAGTGCTGTCTTATCACACCATGCCCTTTGCTTCTCCTATAGCCCCAACAGCCTGAAGTGGAGAGCTGCACACAAATCACATCCTCAGAATGTCTGTGGAGTTGAATTCTACTACCCTCCCTTTTCTGCTTGGGGTTTTTCTATCATGTCTACCATCTATCCCCATCCATTCATTCTCCCTCCTATTCCTTCTAATGCCATTTCCCCTTTGTTTCCCTCTCCTGTGTCCTCTTTTTGTGTCTCCCTCACCTGTATCCCTCTTCCTCATCCATTCTTCCCATGGCTCCATAGGCTCACTCTTTCCCACCTGTATTTCTCCTTATGCTTTTGTCTTTCTCATCCTCCAGCTCATTTTCTGCTGGCTGCCGAGGAGGCCTCTTCACTTTTATCCTCTCCCGAATCAACCTGCGTATTCGTCGGATGCTCTTTTCCTCTCTGCTACACCAGGACCTCAGCTTCTTTCAGGAGACCAAGACAGGTGGGGTTCAGAGCCTGGATCTCTGGTTCCTCTGGGCATTCCTAACCCCTCAGGGTTCCTTTGATGCCCTACCCAACCTCCTTCCATAGTTGACTGTACATTGAGCTGGATCCTGGTCAGAGTGGTGACCTCATCTCTCTCCTCCAAGTAAAAGGGAAGAGGCAGAGGCATAGAGGCAGTTTTTGAGTTTTGATGACCCTGAGGGTGAGCTGCTCCAACTGTGGTTTCTGGGTCATCTGCCACATTTTTCATAACCTCATTCTTTCTTCCCCAGGAGAGTTAAACTCACGCCTATCTTCAGACACCAAGTTGATGAGTAACTGGCTCCCTTTAAATGCCAATGTGTTCCTTCGAAGCCTGATAAAGGTCATAGGCCTATGTAGCTTCATGTTGAATCTCTCACCTCGACTCACCCTTCTCTCCCTGTTTGAAGTGCCTCTCTCAATGGCTGCTGAGAAGGTCTACAATGCCCGACATCAGGTACATGTGGGCAGGGGCACAACTTAGGGGAGAGGCAGAGACTGGTGCTGGTGGAGATTGGGTAGCCTTGGGAGACATAAAGGGGATAAAGGTTGGGGAAGGAGAGAGCCAAGATTGATGTGGGCAGGGTGGCTCCAATATGGGAGACAGGATGCTGGGCTGCATGGAGGGCCTCTCCTTTGCCTCAATCACCTTTCCTCTGATATATTCTCCCCAGGCAGTGCTGCAGCAGATCCAGGATGCGGTGGCAGAGGCTGGACAGGTGGTGCGGGAGGCAGTGGGAAGCCTGAAAACTGTGAGGAGTTTTGGAGCAGAGGAGGATGAGGCCCAGCACTATGAGGAGGCCTTGGAACACAAGCGTCAGCTGGAGTGGCGCCGGGACTGGGAGCAGGCAGTGTATCTGCTCTTCAGGCGGGTGAGCCAGGCTGAACAGCTTAGTGGGACATGGCCAAGGGGGTTCAAGGATAGTAAGTACATCCCCAGGTGATGCCGCTCTCAGCCTCTGACCTCTGATGTGTGACCCTCCTTCTTCCACTGTTAATCCCTTGATCCCCTCTTTCCTAATCAGTATTTTCCCTACTGGTCTCTGCTTATAGTAAGAGGGCTAAAGATGACCAATCCCATCCTCAGTCCATTTTCCTCTTTTATCCCTCAGGGTTTTCATCTGGGGATGCAAGTGTTGATGCTGAATTGTGGGCTAAGGCAGATCTTGTCTGAGGAGCTCACCAGGGGGGGGCTTCTCTCATTCCTGCTCTATCAGGGGGATATGGGGAGATACATGCAGGTAAGGCAACAGAATGTTGTTCTGTCTTTATTTCAGTTTCAGAGTTTGCTGGGGGTGGGATGCCAAGTTTTGAAAGATTGGTTTTCTATATACTTGGAATCTTTGTGGGGAAACAGTGGTGGCTCTGTAGCTCTGTTATTGAAGAATTCGTCTCAGTAGCTCTAGGTTATGACTTTGCATCATCATATTTCTCTAGACTCTCGTGTACGTCTGTGGAGACATGATGTGCAATGTGGGTGCTGCAGAGAAAGTTTTCAGATACCTGGACCGTGAGCCACAGATGCCTCCTCCTGGACCACTGGCCCCTCCTTCCCTGCAGGGCCTAGTGGAATTCCAAGATGTCTCTTTTGCCTATCCCACCCAGCCAACCAAACCTGTCCTCAAGGTGCTTGAGATTGGGAAGAAACTCAGGATCCAGTTTTGGGACCCTCAGCTTTCTTCTCTGTGAAAGTAGTGGTGGGGCTGATGTTGGCCTTTAATCCTGATTTTCCTGAGTCACAAGATGGTGATTACCTCAAGGGGAGAGAGGAGGTCTTTATCCATTTCTCTCATTGATAATTGTGTCCTTTTCCCTTCCCCTTCAGGGAGTGACATTTACTCTTTACCCTGGGAAGGTGACAGCCCTGGTAGGGCCCAATGGGGCTGGGAAGAGCTCAGTGGCTGCATTGCTACAGAATTTGTATCAGCCCACAGGGGGTCAGCTGCTGCTGGATGGGGAACCCTTGACCCAGTACCAGCACCAGTATCTGCACTCACAGGTGACCAGGGATAAGGAGGAAAGGGAGATGAAGTTGAAGAAGGAAATACTGTGAAAAGTAGGGTGGACAGGGATGGGAAAGAGAGAAAGTTTTCTTCTCCTGAAGACTTATGGAGTAGGGGAGGGTTCCTTGGCTCCCTGTCCTGGCTTAGCTCACCCAATGTCCTCTTCCCATATAGGTGTCTGTGGTTGGACAGGAGCCTGTGCTGTTCTCAGGGTCTGTGAGGGACAACATTGCCTATGGGCTGGAAAGCTGTGGGGATGATGAGGTGAAGGCTGCTGCGCAGGCAGCCCATGCTGATGGATTCATTGCCAATATGGAGCATGGACTGGACACAGGTACCTTCACCGGTCTTCAAGAGTATAACAATGAGTTTCTAGATAAAAAGGAACTTGATTGTTCCTTAATGAGGCCAGTTGGTATACTAGCTCTAAAGCTGCCATTGTTTCCTATCTTTCCTTCTTCCCCGGGTTTTCTTATTTATATAAAAGTACTTTGGGTCCAGTCACCTAGGCTTTTTGTGTAGGAGACCATGTGATTTGTGTGAAATGTGATGCCCCATTGGGCGTATATCCTTATTCTTTTAATCTGATCTGAGGGGAAATGGTGGAGGGTAAAGGTGAAGAGAAAAGAGTGTTTTGTTTCCTCTACATGGAATGGTCATAGGACCCCATCCCTAAGGAAGGGTATATTCTTTGTCTCCTCAGCTGTAGGGGAAAAGGGAAGCCAGTTGTCTGCAGGACAGAAACAGTGTGTGGCCATCGCTCGGGCCTTGGTGCGGAATCCCCGTGTCCTCATCCTAGATGAGGCCACTAGTGCCTTGGACATGGAGTATGAGCAGGAGGTAAGGGCAAGGTCCTTGGGAAGGGTCAGAACTCTTGAGGCAAATGCGGTCAGGCCCTGGGCCACATATGGCAGTGGTGTTAGGGATAAGGAGAGTTGACAGGTGTTGTGGGAGGCAAGGGAGATGGGGGAAAGTAAGCCTGGACCATGTGTCTCCAGGATTTGGGATGATGATAGATCCTGAGAATGAGGAGGAAAGTAGGGAAATTGGGAGTCCTTTGAGTTGATACTGGATATTGGTGGTAGTGGTGGGTCTCCATGGTTGCCTCCCTGATGTGCCACATTTCCCTTATTATCTTAGGTCCAGTACTAAGGTAGGCATGGCCATTTTAGTGCTTTTTTCTCTAATGCCCAGTCTTCTCACCTTCAGCTCCAGCAGAAGATGCTGCAGTGGGGTCGGACAATGCTGGTGATTGCACATCGCCTGCAGACAGTGCAGGCTGCTGACCACATCCTGGTGCTGGAGCAAGGAAAGGTGGTGGAGCAGGGGACCCACACTGAGCTCATGGCCCAGAGAGGCCTCTATCATCGCCTAGTGCAGCGCCAGCTTGCAGACTGAATCCCTGGAGGAAGGGGGAACTTTTCTTTTACAGGGTTGGATTTGAGTTTGGGTCAGGGTCTCTAGGATGCAGAATAATCCCTGTTTTGAGTGCCTCTAGCTTGGACTACTGTTTAATAGCCACTATAGCTGGGGAGATGATGGGGCCTTGGACAAAAGGCACCCCAGAGATATCCCTTTAAAGAGACTGTGTTGTTTGCCTGCTGCTGTTCAGAGTCCTGCATGTCTGTGTGTGGGCACGCCAGTCAATAAAACATTTTTCCAAGGATGAACTTGGTGTTGAGGAGAGCACTAACTTGATATTAGTTCTAGGCTCTGCATGCTTCTAGAGAGAAGGCCTGAGTTGGTCTTGCTGAACATTCTTATTATGGTAATAAGTGTTGCTTTTTCTCCAGGTTCCTATGACCAACTCCACGTAGGTGTCCTGCAAGCTCTCAGGGCTCTCAAAGTGATCTGATCAAGGGCAAAAACTGATTTTTGCCCCCTGATCTTAGCTATGCAACTTACTGACATGGGGTTGAATCTAAGCTATATAAATAAAATTCAGCTTGAGAAATAAAAGCTCAAGAACTCTTGGAAAATAATGAAGAAAGTGGGAAGGAAATGAGTTTAGTACCAACAGACCTCAAATTAAACTGCAAAGTTGTAATCATCAAAAGTGATTTTAGGAGCTGCTAGGTATCACAGTGAATAGAGTACCAGCTCTAGAGTCAGGAGGATCTGAGTTCAAATTCGGATTCAGACACATTTATTTTTTTTTACATCAATAGACATTTATTAAGCACCTACTCAATGCCAGGCATTGTGCTGAGTGCTGGAGGTACAAAAAGAGTCAAAAGGCAATCTCTTCCCTCAACTGCACATTCTTCATTTGACTGTTTTTAAAAAAATTAAATTGGTTTATTTACTTTTAGTTTACAACATTCAGTTCCATAGTCCCTTGAGTTTCAGATTTTTTTTCCCTCTCTCTCCCCTGCCTCCCCCACCTCCCATCATGGCGGTATGCTCCCAGGTACAGGATCTACAAATATTTTCCCATTAATCATTAGTCAGATTGTAAAGAAGGATTGTAACTGATGGAATGATCAGTGGGAAAGAGGAAACAAAACAAAAGAAGACAAAGAAACAGAGCAAGTAGTTTGTTTCAATCTGCACCCAGACTCTGCATCTCTTTCTCTGGATGAGGGTATCTCTTTCAGTCTTTTGAGTCTTTTGGAGTCGTCTTACAACCTTACACTGCTGAGAGGAGCCCAGTTAGTCATCACACATATGTTGTGTCTGTGATTGTGTACACATTGCTCCTGGTTCTGCTCTTCTCACTCTGCATCAGTTAATATAAGTCTCTCCAGGTTATTATGAAGTCCGTCTGCTCCTCATTTCTTATAGCACAGTAGTGTTCCATCACATTCATACACCACAATTTGTTCAGTCATTCCCCAATTGATGGGCATCCCCTTGTTTTCTAATTCTTTGCCACCACAAAAAAGCCTCTATAAATATTTTTGTACATCCGGGTCCTTTTCCCACTTCTCTGATCTCTTTGGGATATAACCCTAGAAGTGGTATTGCTGAGTCAAAGGGTATGCACTTATTTACAGCCCTTTGGACATAGTTCCAGATTGCTCTCTAGAATGGCTGGATCAGTTTGCAGCTCCACCAACAATGCATTAGTGTTCCAATTTTTCCACATCCTCTTCAGCATTTATCATTTTGCTGTTTTGTCATTTTAGCCAATCTGGCTGGTGAGATATAGTACCTCAGAATTGTTTTGATTTGCTTTTCTCTAATCATTAGTGATTTGGAACATTTTTTCATATGCTTATTGATATCTTTAATTTCATCTTCTGAAAACTGCCTGTTCATATTCTTTGACCATTTATCAATTGGGGAGAGGTTTGTATTCTTATGGATTTGACTCAATTCTTTGTATATTTTAGAAATGAGGCCTTTATCAGAGACACTGGTTGTAAAAATTCTTTCCCAGTTTTCCACTTCCCTTTTAATCTTGGTAACATTGGCTTTGTTTGTACAGAAGCTTTCCAATTTAATATAATCAAAATTGTCCATTTTGCATTTTTTAATGTTCCCTAACTCTTGTTTCTTCATGAAGTCTTCCCCTCTCTATAGATCTGACAGGTAAACTATCCTTTGCTCTCCCAGATTGCTTACAGTATCAGCCTTTATACCTAGATCAAGCACCCATTTCAACTTTACTTTGGTGTACAGTGTTAGATATTGGTCTATGCCCAATTTCTGCCATACTATGTGCCAGTTTTTGTCAAATGGTGTGCTCTTATCCCCAAAACTGGGATCTTTGGGTTTATCAAACAGTGGACTACTTTAGTCATTGACTGCTGAGTCTCGTGTACCCAGTCTATCCCATTGACCCACTATTCTATTCCTCAGCCAGTACCAAGTAGTGTGACTGCTGTTTTATAATACAGTTTAAAATCTGGTATGGCTAGGCAACCTTCCCTTGCATTTCTTTTCATTAATTGCCTTGGGATTCTGGACCTTTTGTTCTTCTAAATGTATTTTACTACTATTTTTTCTAGCTCTACAAAGTCATTTTTTTTGGCAGATTGATTGGTATGGCACTAAATATGTAATTTAATTTAGGTAAGATTGTCATTTTTATTATATGAGCTTGATCCAGCCATAACCAATTAGTTAGATCTGACTTTATTTGTGTGAAAAGTGTTTTGTAATTTTATTCATATAAGTCTTGGGTTTGTTTTGGCAAGTAGATTCCCAAATATTTTATAATGTCGACAGTAACTTTAAATGGAATTTCTCTTTCTATCTCTTGGTGTTGGGTTTCACTAGAGATATATAGGAATGCTGAAGATTTATGTGGGTTTATTTTATATCCTGCAACTTTGTCAAATTTGTTTATTATCTCAAGTAGTTTTTTTTACTTGATTTTTCTAGGATTTTCTAAAGTATCTCATCATATCTGCAAAGAGTGATAGCTCAGTCTCTTCTTTGCCTAATTTGATTCCTTCAGTTTCTTTTTCTTCTCTTATTGCTACTGCTAACATTTCTAGTACCAAATTGAGTAAGAGGGGGTGATAGTGGACATCCTTGTTTCACCCCTGATGTTATTGGAAGTGCTTCTAGCTTATCCCCATTACATATAACATTTGCTGATGGTTTTAGATTGATGCTACTTATTATTTTAAGGAAGACTCCATTTATTTATATACTTTCTAGTGTTTTTAATAGAAATAGGTCAATTTAGTAGGAATTTTGTCAAAAGCTTTTTCTGCTTTATTGAGATAATCATATGGTATCTGCTAGTTTTGTTGTTGATGTGATTAATTATACTGATGGTTTTCCTGTTATTGAACCATCTTTGCATTCCTGGAATAAATCCTACCTGATCAAAGTGTGTTATTCTCATGATGATTTGCTGTAGTCTTTTTGCTAATATTTTATTTAGAATTTTTGCATCTATATTCATAATGGAAATTGGTCTGTAATTTTCTTTCTCTGTTTTGTCTTTTCCCAAGTTAGGTATCAGTACCATACTTGTGTCATAAAAAGAATTTGGTAGGATTCCTTCTTCTCCCATTTTCCTGAATAGTTTGTAAAATATTGGGGTCAATTGTTCTTTAAATGTTTGGTAGAATTCACTTGTAAAGCCATCTGGCTCTGGAGATTTTTTTTCCTGGGGAGTTCATTGATTTTTTCATTTGTTCATTTTGTTCAATTTCTTTCTCTGAGATGGGGTTATTTAAGTAGTTTACTTCCTCTTCAGTTAGTGTGGGCATCTTGTATTTTTGTAAATATTCATCCATTTCACTAAGATTGTCAAATTTAGGTGCATACAATTGGGCAAAATAATTCCTAATTATTGTTTTAATTTCCTCTTCATTGGAGGTAGATTCACCCTTTTCATTTTTGATATTTGTAATTTATTTTTTCTTTCTTTCTCCTTATGTAATGCTCCTCTCCCTCCCCTCTTTCCCTCTATTATGATAAGTTTTATGTCGCTTCTCAATAGAGTCCTATACTTAACCAATTGTATTATTCCCTCCTTGCACCAGAACCAATGAGGGGAAAGCTCATGTAATGCTCATCTCCTTCCCTTTTTTTCACCTCTACGATAATGTTTTTTTTCCCCAAATTTTATTCAATATCAAACATATCTCTACAGTTTTTACTGAGGAGGTTGACCATGTCCCCGACCAAATCCACCTCTAAACTGGAATTCTGTTGCTGACCCAGCCCCAGCCTCAGCCTTCTTGTCAGCACCAGGAGGAGCAGCACTTTGTCTGTATGTATCTCTGTCAGCTTCACCCCCAGTAAGTCGGGCAGGTCGCTCACCCTCTAGACCTTTGGGCCTTGGCCTTCCTGTCTCTGGGTGACTTCTTCGAAGCGTGGCAGGCACAATCTCCGGGGGAAGGTGAAGGTAATCCCGGAGGTACTGAATGCCCTCAATGGTGAGGTACCAGTAGAAATGCCTCCATGTGAACTGCTCCTTAACATAGTCACGAGACTTCAGAGACTGCATGGCCTTTATGACATGAAGATTGGGCACATTCTTGTCTGCCAGCTCAGGGTGCTTTGGCATGTGAACATCCTTCTTGGCTACCATCACTCCCTCCTTAAAAAGGAGTTCATAGATGGCAATTCGGTTCTTCTTGGGCATCAACATCTTGGCGGTGGTGGCAGCGGCAGTGGCTGCTCTACACGGAGCCCGGGATAGAAAGGTTATAATAATGTTTTTATGCTTCTTTGTGTGGCATAATTTATCCTTTTCTGCTACATTCTTTCCTCTTCTTCCATTGCAGTTCCTTTGCAGCCCTTAGTAAGGTTTTTTTATCATCATTTTGAGTAATTCATACCCACACCTTCTATTTATCTATATCCCTTTTAGATGTCACCATAGGTATAGAATTCATGATCTTAACATGTATCAGCTTCCCATATAGGGATGTAAGCAGTTTGCTCTTATTAAATAACAAGTTATATATGCATGTGTTTTTTCCCTATTTACCTTTCTATATCTCTTGTGAGTCTTGTAATTGGAGGTTGAATTTTTCATTGAGCTCTGGGTTTTTCATCAGGAAGGTCTGGAATTCTGTTATATCACTGAATGACCATCTCTTTTCCTGGTAGATTATGTTTAGTTTCACTGGACAGGTGATCCTTGGTTGTAACCCAAGCTCTTTTGCCTTGCAAAAAATAATATTCCAATTCCTCCAGTCTTTCAATGTTGAAACTGCCAGATCCTGTGTGATCCTCACTGTGGTTCTGCAATATCTGAATTGTTTCTTTTTGGCTGCTTATAATATTTTCTCCTTTACCTCATAGTTCTGGAATTTGGCCACATTTCATGGACTTTTCAATTTGGGATCTCTTTCAGGAAGTGTCTGATGGACTCACTTGATTTCTATTTTACCTTCTGGTTCTAGGATCTCAGGGCAGTTTTCCTTGATGAGCTCTTGGAAGATACTGTCCAGACTCATTTTTTCATCATGATTTTCTGGTAGACCAATAATTCTCAGATTATCTCTCCTGGATCTGTTTTCCAGGTCAGTTATTTTTCCACTGAGATAGTTTACCTTTTTTCTAATTTTTCAGTCTTGATGTTTTGTTTGACTGATTCTTGGTTCCTCATAGAGTCATTAGCTTCAATTTGGTTGATTCTAATTTTTAGTGAATTATTTTCCTCAGTTTTTGAAGCTCCTTTTCTGTATTTTCAGATTTTATTTTAGTTCACACATTTTTCTTTTTAAGGAGAGGTTTTCTTGTAATGTTTTTCTAATTTCACAATTTTGATTTTATTTTATTTTCTACCTCTCTAATCTGGATTTCAAAGTTCTTTTTGAGCTCATCTAAGAATGCTTTCTGTGCCTGAGACCAATTAATAATCCCTGTTAAGACTTCAGCTGTGGGTGTGGAGTCAATACTGTCTCCTTCTGAATTTGGTTCCTCCCCCTCACAGTAATAGGATTCCAGAATCTTTGTCTTTGTAGCCTGCTTTTTTTTCCCATTTTGAGGCAGGACCTTAGCCACACCCTTCCTCCAGGGTTCCTAAAGCCTTTACTATTTAAAATTTTTCTCTGGGACAATAATTACTATGTTTCTTTGGGGTGGGGGGATTGGAACAGCTAAGGTTTACTCCGCTCTCCTGGTCCCTGAAAGTTCAGATAGGGGCTTTTAAAATTTCAAGGCTGTGGATTGGTAGCCCCAGGAGTAGCTGTTGCCCCTGCCTTTGTCTCTTACCCAGTTCTGTCCAATCCCCACCTTGTGGTGATAGGTCTTGGAATGGCCCTCATGGTCAGTGGATCAACTTGTCACCAGGTTGACCAGGCTCATCCAGGCCTCTGCATGCTGTGTTGTCTGGGTCTCTCAGTGTGTTGTCCCCATGTCGTCATCTGGGCCTCTCTGACTTCAGACACTTACTAGCTGTGTGACCTTGGGCAAGTCACTTAAACCCAATTGCTGTGCCTTCCCCCCTCCAAAAAAAAAAAGCAAAAAAATGATTTTGTACTGGGTCCATCAGAGGAGCAGATTAGGTATACAACATATAGAAGCAATGAACAGTATAGAAGAGTGTTTGATAAGCCTAATGACCCCAGCTATTGGAGGGAGAACTAATTTTTCAACAAACCAGTCTAACAGAAACTAGGGCTAAACCAGCATCTCATGTCATATAAAAAGATAAGCTTCAGATGAGTTTGTGGCTTAGACATAAAGAGTGGCATCATAAACAATGAGAGGAGCAAGGAAGAATTGACCTTCCTCATCCATAGAAAGAGGAATGGTTCCTGACTAAACAGTGGATAGAGAGGATGACAGAAGGTTAAACAGATAATTTTCATTACATTAAATTAAGAAGTTTTTGCATATGTGAAATCTATGCAGCTAAAAATAGAAAGGGGTGGAGTTAACTGGGTGAAATCATCATATCAAAGTTTTCTGATGGGTCATATTTCCAAGATATCTAAAGAACTGACTTAAATTTATAAAGTTACGAGCCATCCCCAACTGATAAATGATCAGAGGATATGAATGAGTAATTTTTAAAGGAAGAAATCTGAACTATCAATAGCCATATGAAAGCCACCCCTAGTTATTGCTATTAATTAGAGAAATTAAAATTAAAGTGACTTTGTGGTTCCATTGTTCATCCATTTAATTAGCAAAATTGATAGAAAAAGAAAGTGAGAAATGTTGGAGGGGCTGCAAGAAAGTAGGCACATGAATGCCTTGGTGATGTATCTGAATGTTATACTGGAAAGCCATTTGGAAGTATGATTTTTAAAAAATCATCAAACTGCATACCCTTTGAACCAGCAACACCAGTCCTAGATTTATCCCTAAAGAGTTTGTTGAAAGAGAAATAGGTGTTTTTATTTATTTATTTAATTAATTTTTTTAGTAGCAAGAACTTGAAATGGAAGAGATGCTTGTAATGGTAATGGGAATCTGAAGATCATGAGTTAGAGAATGGTTGAAACAATTGGAATATGATAATGGAATGGAATACCCATAATTACAATGTATTAATGTATACATATATAGCTATAATTCCAATATAATTACAAAGTATTAAAATGTATTTAGGACAGATAAGAAAGCTTAGGCCTACAGAGCTGAACTGATTTGCTAGTCACACAGCAAGCTGTCAGCAAGGGAAGTAGACCCCAAATTTCTTGAATTCTAGCCCAGAAATCTTGCCTTTACAACGGGCTGTCTGTCTCGGGCAGTCATTTTGCTTTGGTCCTTTTAAAATATCCAGCCAAACAAGGAGGCAGAGCTGACATCCAGGAGTGAAGAAAAGAGGCGTTTCTAATTTAACAATGAGTGGGTACCACGCATATATGCCTCACCCAATGAGACACCGAGATGCTGAAACGTCACTGGTTACTGACAGGTATGGTGAGGGAAGGTTCCTATTCTAGGAAAAAGAAACTGATGTTTTCCTTTAAACCAGGGGACTTCCCATTCTGTGGCCAGTCTTGGATTTGAGCCCGACCTGAGATCCCGCGGTCTTGGAATTTTCTCATCCCTGAGTTAGAGGAGGCAGGGATAAAAGGGTAGAGAAGGGGTGCTTAACCTTTTTTGCTTCTTTGTGGTTGTGGCAGTCTGATGACAACTAGGGACCCCTTCTGGGAATAATGCTTTAAAATGCACAAATAACATACAGAGAATTACAAGGAAATTCAATAATATATATGGATATTATTTCCCACCCAACCCCCATTTAAGTTCAAGGACTCCCCAAAATCCGTCCATGGACCCCTGGGGAGAGAGGGAAAGGGTCTTGGACTTCAGTAAGACCTTTGCGGTGAAGTGATACGTTAGCATCTGCGAACCCCAACTGGTTCCAGTGTCCTTCATTGAGGGGTACGACATTTATCTCCAGGCGTCATCTCTTGTCCAACTTTATGAAATCGAGCCCCGTCTACACAGGAGGTGATCTGTGAAAAGGTTCCGGAGCCCTCGGAGGAATGGAGCTAGACTTGGAAGGGAGGGGGCACTGGCTTCAGAGTGTTCCGGGCTAAAGTAAACTCTTGCCTAAGGATATATGTGGGAGCGGAATTGGGGGAAGGGGAACGAAGCTTCTTCTTTAAGCAGGAAAAGTCAGGCGTAATGTTTCCTTATTCAGACCCCTTCCCATCCTTCCAACTCCCATTCTCTCACTTGTCCTGGACTCTCGGGCTTAGTGTCTTCTGGGACAAAATGTACAAATCAAACAATTTGTCAAAGATACGGGGTAGGTGCGAGCTGCGAAGTCGATAGTAAGGCTTTCCTCCATCTTTCTAGAAATCAGCTCCTTCCTCCGCCATTTCCCTCTCTCCTCCCCTCCTTTCTGCTTCACTTTATTTCCCTGCCCTGCTTCACCCACAGAATCACAGCCTATTAGATCCTGTTTTACACATGAGGGAACTGAGGCTCCGAGAAAGGAAATAACCTGCCCAAGTTCGCACAGCAAGGACCTAAGATCTCCTGCCTCCACGTGCACTGGGCTTTCCTCTAATTCGCTTCTCCCCTTTCCTGCCGTTTCCTGTTAGAAGAGAGAGGCTTGTCAGTTAGGTGAAAGAGGGAGGGAAGGAGGTGGGGAGAAGGAGGTTAATGTCTTCTAGCTAATGACAATGACCGAACTTCCCTCCCTAGAGAAAGCAAAAGTTTGATTTTATTTTCTTTCTTGTCCTACACTAGAATAAGAAGAGGGTTGGGAAACCCTAAGAATACGAAGCAGGCAATTGTTTGAATTTGGTGCCCTCTGCTGGTCAAAGAAAATCTACTGTTTCGACATCTGTTCAAACAAGGGTTCTGTCTTTGAAAGGGCATCATTGGACCTCTGCTTCCAGAGACAGAAGGGAAAGCACCACTAGTGTGACCAAACAATGTTTATCTTCTTAGCCCTTATGCCTTAATTTGCTTGTGAAGTTTTTCAGTCTCATTAAATCAAAATGATCAATTTTGTCTTTTGTAATTACCTCTATTCCTTGTTTGGTTAAGATTTCATCACCTACCCAGGTCTTTGAAACAAAGATAATTCTCTCTGTCTGCCTGTCCGTCTCTGTCTCTGTCTCTCTCATAAAAATGATATGATCTTTAGTATTCATATGGATATGGTGTAAGCTGCTGGTCTAAGACTTATTTCCACTAAACTGTTGTCTACTTTCTCCCAGTACTTTTTTTTTTAATCAAATATTGTGTTCATTCCTAGGTAATGTATGTTTTTAGGCTGATCGAACACAGAAATATTGAACCTTTTCTCTCAGGGATTTGATGTTCTAGTAGGAAAACCAACATGTATCATCAACGACATTATCAAATTTGTGAATGACAAATAGCTAGGAGGGATAATTAATACTGAGGACGACAGATTTAGAATTCAAAACTGTAGTGACTGGCTAAAACATGTGGCTTCTGAAAATTAATTTTATAAGTCTTCAAGATGGGGAACACAAGCTAGATAATGGTTCATCTAAAAAAATCTGGAATTCTTAGTGTGAGACAGTTGTGTGCTAGGACAGCCAGAAAAGCTGATGCAGACTTGGGCTTGAAGCCGGGAGGGATGGTTCTGCAGTCCTCTGCCCTGGTCAGACCACATCTGTCTTACTACAGCTAATTCTTGACATCACATTTAGGAAGGACGCATGTAAATCGGAGATAATTGAGCCAGGAGTGACCAGCGTGGTTAAGGGCATTGAATTCATACCATGTGGAGCCTGATTTGAAAGGCTATTTTGTTGTCCTTCCACATTGCTCCCACTATAGCATTCAGTGGTCAATCCCACGATTGCTCTCCACCCAAGAATAAGTGGTTAGAAGAGAGATCTTGAACTAATGCTGGAATAGGCTCTTGACACAACAGTTTCAAAACAATGGTCTTGTTATTATGTTCCTGATGACCAGGCTCTTCCAGAACCAAGCTCCATAAATAGATACCTAGAGACAAAAAGGGCATAAGGATTTTTGTAACACTTAATATATGCCAGGCTCTATGCAAAGTGCTCTTAAAAATAAAAAATGCAAATTTTATCTTGTTTGATTGTCACAACAAACCCACCAGGGAGGTGCGATTATTGTCCCCATTTTACAGTTAAGGTTAACTGAGACAGACAGAGGTTAAGTGGCTTCTGAAGGCCCAGGTCTTTGGGGCTCAGCATGCAGTTCTTTATCTATGAACCACCAGCTGACTAGGAAGGACCCTCCAATTTCAGTTTCTTGGATCTCACCTCCAAGAGTCATTCAGTGAGATCAGGCTATTTTTAAGGTACTTTCTTATTTTATCACCTGTCTGGAATCATTCAGGCCTTGAGCTACCTCCATGATCTGGACAATATCTTCCTAAGGAGACCTTGGGGAAATAAAGGGTAGAATTTTGGGAAGTGCTCTATTTTAAAAACAATAGGGGTGGCTAGGTGGTGTAGTGAATAGAGCACTAGCCCTGGAGTCAGGAGAACCTGAGTTCAAATCCAACCTCAGACACTTGACACACTTACTAGCTGTGTGACTTTGGGCAAGTCACTTAACCCCCCAAAAAATCACATCCCACCATCACCAGCACATGCTCAAGTAGATGATGTGTTTTTAAAAAGTGTTATTTATTTACTTTTAGCATTCTTTTTGTAAAGTTTTGAGTTCCAAATTCTCACCCTTACCCATGGGCAAGACAAGCAGTATATGAAATCATACAAGACATATTTCTGTATTAGCCATATTACAAAAAACAAAACAAAACAAAAAACAAACCCAAGCAAGAGAAATAAAATAAATGAGAAAATTATACTTCAATTTGTGCTTAAAGTTAATCAGTTCTCTCTCTGGAGATGGATAGCACTTTTTCATCAGGTGTCCTTTGGAAGTGACTTGGATCATTGTACTTATTAGAGCAGCTAAGTCTTTCACAGTTGATCATCATTATAGTACTGCTGTTATTGCACATAAAAATCTGGTTCTACTCATTTCCCTTTGCATATATGTCTTCTGTTCATATAGTTCTTCCCATGTTTTTTTTCTGAAACCTCCTCTTGTCATTTCTCCATCACAATCATATGCTATAAAATGTTCAACCAGTCCCCCATTGGATGAGCACTCCCTCCATTTCAAATTCTTTTCTCCCACAAATAGAACTGCTAAAATATGTTTGTACAACTACATCCTTTTCCTTTGATCTCTTTGGAATACTTACCTAGTAGTGGTATTGCTGAATCAAAGGCTATGCAGTTTTATAGCCCTTTGGACATAGCTTCAAATTGTTCTCCAGAATAACTCCTCCAAAAGTTCATGGTGTCCCTATTTTCTCTCATCCTCCCCAGAATTTGTCATTTCTGATAGGTGTCAGATGGTACCTCAGAGTTATTTTACTTTGCTTCTCTCTAAGAATTAGTGATTTGGAGCATTTTTATATGACTATAGATAACTTTGATTCCTTCTTGTGAAAACTGCCTGTTCATATTTTTGACCATTTATCAATTCAAAAACGGCTGTTTTCTTTTTTTTACAAATTTGACTCAGTTCCCTATATCTTTTCCCCATATAGCTAAATAATGAGAACTTTATCAGAGTAAATTGCTGTAAAATTCTTTTGATATTACTTGATTCTCTAGGAGTTCCTTTTAGCAAGATCTATTTTCCATGCTTATCCCTTTTAATTGGATTTATTTTTGCTTTTGCTTGATCTAAGATCATAATTGCTTCTCTGGCCCTTTTGGTCTGTTTTGCTTATTATGAACACTGCATTTTTTTATCTGCCTTCCCTTTTATCACCCCCAAACCCTTTCTCTTATTTCCTTTCCTCCCTACTTCTCTGTTGGGTAAGTCAGATTTCTACACCAAATTGAGTATGTATACATCATTTTTCCTCTTTGAACCAATTTAAATATGAATGAGGTTCAAACATTGCCTGTTTGCTGCCCCCCACCCCCTGTCTTCTCCACTGTAAAAGCTCCTCCTTGGAAACCTCTTTTATATGAGAAAATTTTTTCATTATTCTGCCTCCCTTTTTCCTCTTCTCCTGGTACTTCCCTCTTTTTCAGCCCCCCCTTTTTTTAAAGATCATTGCAATATAATGGACTCATATCCATGCCCTCTGTCTTTGTAGACTTTTTCTAACTGTCCAAATAATGATAAAGTTCTTAGGAGTTAGTATCATCTTCCCATGGAGCAATGGAAACAGTTTAGTTTTATTAAATCCCTTATGATTTCTCTTTCGTGTTTACCTTTTTATGCTTCTCTTGAGTCTTGTGTTTGAATGTCAAATTTTCTTAGATAACTTGGTGTCCATCCTGAGTCTCTGATTGAAAGTGCAAGAATTTTTGTCCAGCTCTCACAGAAGAAGGGATCAGTACCTCAGGAAGACTCGTAAAGGAGTCAGGATTTAGCATCAATCCTAAGTTAGGACTTTTAGGGGTCAGGGCAATTTCTGGCCAGAGATCACCAAGGGAATTGTGGGATGGGATTAATTTGGTGGCAAATCAGGCCCTGGTCTAGGTTCTTATCAAGGGCACCATGATCATCTTACTAGAAATGATCCTGAAACATGGTAAGTACATGTTACTGTGCTGGAAGTGCCAGGAAATATATAGAGTGCTGGACTTGGAGTCAGGAAGACCTGAGTTTGAATCCTACCTCAGACACTAACTAGTTGTGTGACCTTGGGTTAATCACTTCATCATTCTCAATTTCGTAAACTCTTGTTATTGTTGGCATCATGACCCTGATGTTCCTGGTGAGACTTCTGCTCATCATCACCACTTTTCATCTTGAGATGCCCTGGGCCTGACCCTGTTGTCATTCAGTCTCCCCACATGGACCAGATCATCAAGATCTCAGAAGCTGTACTTCTGTGGAGGGATGTCATGCAAAGCCTGGGGCTTTGGGTTTTGAGTACTTCAGGGGATCATTTTTCTAGTGTGTGTATGTGTGTGCATATGTATATGTATGAGTGAATGGGTTTATGTGCATTGTGGTTGTTGGGTCTCTTGTTGGTAATGGGTTGAACCGTCCTCAGCTAACAGGAGTGCACGTGATCACCTGGGGGCAGAATGCAAAGGCTGCACCTGTTTGTGATAAACAGGATTATCTCTCCACCTTTGGGGTGATGCAGGATTGGCTCGAGGGCATGGCCAGGGGGAGGGCCCTAAGGGTCCCTGGAGAAAGGACTTAAATACAGGCTACCTGGAGGCAGAGGGAGTTCCAGCCACGCCAAGCTTAGAGAATGTAGCTAGAAGCAAGTGTTGTGTTCTGAAGAGAGAGTTCCAGCCACGCCAAGCTTAGAGAATGCAGCTAGAAGCAAGTGTTGTGTTCTGAAGAAGAGTTCCAGCCACGCCAAGCTTAGAGAATGTAGCTAGAAGCAAGTCCTGTGCCCCAAGTTTTCTGTGCAGCTGTTTCTCCTGGAAAAAGTGGGAGCCAGGGATGCCCGAAGCCTGTTGAGGAAGGGTATAGGTGAAACCTATGCAGCCTGACCCCCCAAAACCGTAGCAGTGGTCATGTGTCAGTATATGTGCATTATTGTAGGACTATATGTATGTATGTTTGCATGTATGCGCACATGTATGTGTATGTGCATTTGTCTGTATGTATGTAAGGGAACTGAAGTGATTAGGACAGCAAGTGGTTAAGTGTGAGAAGGGAATGAATCACACCAACTCCATCTTGTGACTTAATTCTAGAGGTAGCTTAGTTCCCTGTCTATTCAATTATGTGTCTAGTCTGAATTCTATCCTGTGAGAAAAATGGATTCAGTTGTGGGAACTGGGAGAAAACCTTATCGTGTTGTTTGAACCTAGTTCTGCATGACTGGGAAATTGCTATTACTGAGCAAATTTCCTTTTGTGAGTTGTTCTGTGATCTACATAGATCTCAAATCATTGCAGTCCTGAGTTTGAACTAATGACCTGGAGCACATGGGAGAGAGACTGTTCTGTTTGTCTCCAAGGAACAGAACTATTAGCAGGATATAGAAGGTGAAGAGAGGCAGGTGAGATTTGTCATCAGAAACATTTCCTTACAATTGTCAGCTTTCCCAGAATGGAAAGGATCCCTTAGGAAATGATAGATTTCTCCCATTCGTGGTCTTCTGGTGAAGGCTAGAAGACCTCTTTCCCACTGGTCTTTTTCAGATATGGACCAGAATAAATGGTAACTGTTCTCTCTTCTAACTTTGAAATGCTGTGATTCTTCCCTTCTTATCTTTGCATAACCTTGAGCAAGTTTTTCCCCCTCTCTGGGACTGAGGTTCCTCCTTTGAAAACTGAAGGGGTTTTATGAGATGATGTCTAAGCTCCCAGGACATCAGTCCATAGGAAAACTGGGTCAGGCCAGGCTATGGCTCTGTGTTTCCAATGGCTCATTTCCTGGCAGAGAGGAAGGGAGGGATTACCAAGGGACCTTTCCTTGCCTACCCTCTGTCTGTCTGTTCAGCTATTTCCAACCATCAGCTATGACTCTGGTCTTCTCTCTCCTGCTACTGAGCCTCTGTAAGTCCATCCAGATCTCTTTCAGTTCCTACTGCCCTCTCTAATCCTTACCTTTGAGTGAAGGAAGCAGGGACTAGGATAGCTGGGTCTCCAATAAGAGAATTGGAAAGATAGACATCTGGGTTTTTGAGGGAGCATGGACTGAGGGCCCAGATACCTACATGCATTAGGGTGTCTCAGGTTGTGACACAGACATTTACATCATTTGGGGATTGAAGGATGCCTGGTTCCATTAGGCAAATTGGGAGCTGACTTCCTGTCACTATCATTGTAGGGCCTGTGGGTCACATGGATAGCACACCCCCTGGTGAGTAACTGCATTTATCCTTCCCTTCTCCTCTCTTCCCTACTTCACCTTGAATCCTTTCTGTCTTCAGTCTCTAAAACCTTTTAAGAACCAGGCTTTCAGCTTGTGCCTGGATCCTGGCCCCCATTTCTTACCCTTACCCCATTGGAATCTATCTCTATTCCCTCCCCCATACTCAGTTTCCAAAAATCATAGACATAACAAAAAGGGGGCACAGAGACCATTGATTCTAACTCACCCACTTTACAGATGGGGAAACTGAGGTGTAAAAGGTCACCTCACTCCAAACCCAGGCTCTCTGAATCCCAAGGGACCGAGGATCACTGATGGCATTCATGCAAATTCTTTTCTTTCCTAGCAGAGATCTCTTACCTCAAACCCACCCTTAGTGCTAGGCCAGGTCCTGTACTGGCCCCAGGGGGGAACGTGACTTTGTGGTGTCGAGTGCCAATTCCAGCCACAAGATTCATCTTGTACAAGGTGGGAGAGGCCCATCCAATCCAGATCCAGGAATCCTCAGACGAGGGAGCTGAGTTCTTCTTTGAAAGAGTGACCCCTTCTCATGGAGGCAGTTATAGCTGCTGCTACCAGACCCATGCCTCTTACCATGGCTGGTCTCAACCAAGTGACTCCCTGGAGGTGTGGGTAACAGGTGAGGCAGGGGAGTGGGAAAAGAGATTCAGGGACCTAGTAAGAGTGCAAAGGTGAGTGGAGGGAGAGGAAGTGATAGAACATGAAAGGACCCTTATAAATGATTGCATCTCTATTTTACCATAAAGAAAATTGAGCTTTTGCCTCGGTCAGACCACATGTGGAAGATTGTATCTAACCTGAAGGGGGCCATAATGTAGGAGTGGAGGGAAGAATTATGGCTTACTTGGGGATGAGGAGACTTACATTTCAATCCCAGTGTGGACATGGACAAGCTGAGATATGTCTAGAAAAGGGTGACCAGAATAGGGGATAGGACTGCAAACCAAGCCATAAGAGTAGCATATGGGAGAAGATATGGAAGAACTTCAGGTTGCAAAAGAAATCTGTGGAGACTGTGGTGGGTGACAATCGTTGATGTTTCTAAGTACTTTAAAGTACTAATATGGGAAAGGGGGGGGATTTCACATATAGAGGGGCTTCTGTCACTGCTTAAAATGTGAGAAATTCAGAACTGGAAATACCCTAAGAGATGGAGCCCAACTCTGTCATCTGTTTAATGAGTAAATCAAGGCTCAGCGAAACAGCAAGATAGCAAAAGTATCATAGTCTAAGACAGAGATGTGCATGTAGTAGTGGAGTCACAAATGTTCAAGCTAGAAGGGGACTTTGAGATTCCCCCTTGTTTTGCAGACTAAGAAATTGAGTTCCAAGAGAAAGAAGGGAATTTGCCTGAGGTCACCCAGTGGTTCAAGGACAGAGTGGGGACTGGAGCCTTTGTCTCCTGATGCCTAGGCCAGGGCTTTTTTCTCTCACCCCACATTAGGACATGATATTGAAGGGAAAGAAAATCAAACTGGGAGTGCTTGGTGCAGAGCTGGAACATCACAGAAACAGAGGGGCAAGAGTGGAGGGGGACCTGAGCTTTCTTCTTTTTTTTCTACAGACATGTTACCCAAGCCCCGGCTTGTGGCAGTGCCAGGTCCTGTGGTGGTAGTAGGCAGCAATGTGAGTCTACGTTGCCAAGGTGCACTAGGGGGAATGAGCTTTGCTCTTTATCGCGTGGGTTTCCCAGGGCCCCTACAGTATCTCAACTCTGCCCAGTCCTGGGCTGACTTTCCCCTTCAGGGCTCCATGGCCCCTGGCACCTATAGTTGCTACTACCATACACCTTTTGCTCCATATATCCTGTCTGAGAGGAGTGACCCTTTGATCATCAGCTGGTCAGGTGAGGGAACCCGGGAACTTGGATGGCATCTCTCTATTACCCTCATGAAGTCAGGTATCCTGTCTCATAGACTTCTCAGGGAACTAGCATCTCATCTCCTGGCCTTGGACCTCTTCTAGTAGCTTGGCATCTTAACCTCTTTGTGCTCTTCCCCTTCCCCTTTTCCTGTATCCTAGCCCACAACTTCTTAGGGAATCTGTTAACCTTTCTAGATCACAATGCTTTTTGAATATCCAGAGATTTTAACTTCTCTTAAAAAAAATTAACAGCTGGCAATTCACCCTTCTCCTTATCCCAGCCTATGCTCCCTTAGGGATTCAGCTAGCTAGCTTCTCCGTTTCCTCAATACTGATTAAGTTAAACTCATTGATCTGAATAATCCTATCTGTCTCTCCAGATTCTGCTCCCCAGGACTATACAACAGGCAACCTCATTCGAATGGGCCTGGCTGGATTGGTCCTCCTCACCCTGGGGATGTTGTTGTTTCTGGACTGGCACAGATGGAGGGGTTGCCAAGACAGAACCTGGAGCTCCCCTGCCTGAGCAAAGATGGAGTAAAATAAAGAAAGTGGGTCATGAGGTGTGTGGTCTTTGTCAGCAATGGACACAATATGGGAAGACATGACTTGGAGTCATTGTGGATTCCTTGGAGAGGGACTAGGGAGTGGAAGACCTTATTCTGTCTTTGTTCTGGCCAAAGGTTGTCTCATTTAAAATGCTTTCACACCATTCTCCTAAGAAAAGTAGCCTATCTTGGAAGGGTTAAGCTTGAGTCTTGGGATGAAAGTGGGAGGGACATTCCAGGTGGGAAGGACTGTACATGAGCATGGGCTGGAGGGCAGTGAACATCTTGGAATGCAGAGATTAGCCCAGTTGGAGGGGAGACCTATGGATTTCAGTTTTTAAGCTTAATAGCAATTGTCAACCTGTCAGAGTTTGCTCTAAGAAAGACAAATGAAATTAGGTTGTATATACATGTTTATTTCTCTCAAAGTGGGTGAACACACATGTACCCATGTATGGGAATTCATTGAAAATGAGTTCAAAGAAAGGCCAGTGAAGGAAACTATGTACTTAGCAGAGCAAGGAAGGGTTCTCTCACCCCTTCTCTTCTTGACTCAGGATGCCTGTGTCAGACAAAATTATTGTATCCATGGAACAGCCCTTTTTTCTGCCCTTATGGAGCTGAAGGGAAAAACCTCCAATTGGTTCAGATATTCACTTTGAGTGAGGGCTGTCTTCAGGAGTCCACACAAGTTGGCTACTGTGGGAATAGTCAGAAAGACCTTGTAGAGGCTCTTAGAAGATATATGAATTGATAATTGAGAGAAAACTCCTTATATCAGTCTTTGGATCAGAGTCTCTGGTAAGCAAAACACAGGTCCTCGGTTAAAGACAAGCGGAGATGGTCCAGTTTCCCAGTCACACAGGGATAGATGCAAACAATGCAATAAAGTTGTTACCACAGTTCCCATAATTGTGTAATTACATTAAGTCAGGTACAGACCAAACTACTTAGAGGATTCACAGTTTTGAGAAGGGAGATTTAACTGTCATCCCAGTAATCCATTCCTAGTGTCCATTTAATTGGTGCTTTTTGATGTCTCCTGTCCCTTGTTCCTAGATATCTTTTCTTGGATAAAAGATTTTATTCTCAAGACATCTCTAAAAGGGATTGTGTTTCTCTGGCTCCAAATCTAGAAGTTCCTAGATCATTCTGACTTAATATAATTTAGTACAATCACTTGAATTTTGTTCTCCAATTTTGAAATTTTAGAGAATTTTGGTTTATGTATCATTGACTGTTTTTATCCTTACCTAAATCCTACACCTAATATAAGAATTGTTTGAGAATTTAAGGGTCCAACCATAAATTGAGTTCTTCTGCCTTTTACGTTTATCAGATAGATACTTTAATAATGGGAAAATGTAATCATTTCCCCCTTAGGAGGACATCATCCATATATTATTATTTGACCACAAATATAAGTTAAAATTATAAAACTCAGAGATGCTCCAGTATCAATCTATTATTTGATAGATTTAGTATTATACTTTCAGAACTGCTTTATAGAAATTTTATAGAAAAAAGAAGGGCATAATTATGACAATGTTGCATATCATAATGGAGGAGAAAAATTTCCTTAGCTCTGTTTGATTCCAGGTATGAATCATATCTGACAGTTAATCATGTAGTCATAAGATGTTAAAAGTAGGACTCAGGATTAACCAGGTGGAGAATTTTCCTTTTCAGAAAGGAAATAGCATAATGGGAAAAGAGAGTCAGGAGGATCATACTGAGGCCATGTCTGAGACTGTCTCCAAGACTTTTCCCCAGACACAGACATTCATCTTTAGCAGTTCTAACCTGTAGTGCATACTATTTTTTACTATTGGATTCATACCAATTCAGACAGCTATCTCTGTAATCAAAGCTAAAAATAATAGTAAATTACAGTCCCATAAAGTCTAGAAGAATAGGTTCTAATAATAAGAGGTTCAGGTAGCTTTAGGTGGCTTTAGCTTTCCAGGATCATTTATTCTAGATAATAAGTATTGACTATAATCTCACAGTGGTAAGTAAGAGCTTTAAACAATGCAAATATCTTTAAGGTGAGTCTCAAGTAGTTTGCATACATTTCTACACATATTCTAATTCCAAATTAAATAACAAACATAAGTAAAATCAGATTTTCTATAAGGATAGCACAGGATAGCTCACAAGTTACTGCTCTTCACTAACATAACTGTCTGCACTGAAATCCTACGCCTTAGAAAAACAAACAAACAAAAACCATAAGAGGTTCTTGACACTAACCTGGAAACTTGAGAGGCTTCTGTCTTTGTTTCACAAGCTTTGTTAATCTTTCTCTAATTATACTCATCATGCTGAAAGAAAAAGATACTTAAGGAATTTGATCTTATACTTATGATAAGTAAAAAACACTAAATTACTTCTTGCTTAGACCATACAATGCCTACAAATTCAGATCAAAGAGCAAGATCTTACCATTTATATGTAGCTCATTACAGTACTTTGGCAATACAGTACCTTACAAATGAAAAATTAGCAGGCCTTCTAAAAGCCACACAAGAGATTTTTACAAAATATTTCTTCCTAAAAATATTTCCCTTTCTTGAAGACAGCTTAAAATCTATACTGATATTAAAAAGAATAATCACTAAACTTTTATGAAGTAAATTAGTTGGAAACCTCTAGAATGATAGATCTCTGTCTTTTCAACCTTAAAACCAAAAATCAATCTTTAAAATTGTAATTTATTAATACTAAGTTGGTGTAAAATGTCTTTAGGTAACATAAATAAATATTTAAAGTACTATAACAAACTAAATTCCTAGTTACCACCTCATTCTAGTCAAAAAGGTATTTATAATGGGGAGGAGATTTGTAATAAACCATGAAGAGTATACCACATTAAATTAGCCTTGTCACAGTAACAAAGTTTATGAGGCCTTTAAAAATGTAGTCAGTATCTTTTCTTTCCTTTGTCTTTTAATATGTCACTAGAAATTAAGAAAATAATTCCCTTTTGGGATGTGGTAGTTCCCAAACTTCCAATTTAACATATATGAAAATAAATATCCTTAGATGAAGCAGGCTTGAAAATCATACCCCTATTTTGTCCAAGGATTCCCATTTACTCAGTAGGAATTCCACAACACAGAAAACTCTTGCACTGTATTGATAAGAACTTTGAGTGAAACTTTATCTTAAATATAGATAAAACTCAGAAGCTTATAATTTTCTTAAATTACGTTACCTTAGACTATTATAGCACATAGTAGGGTCAATAGAATGGCTTAACAATTTCCTAACCCATTGACCACCACTTTTTTTTCTAACAGTACAATTCTGAATTTAACATCTAGATTATAAGAGAAATTGCTTTTCCAATAACATAGCAGATACAATTGTTTACCAAATTATACAATATAAGTAAATTTAGAAATAAAACAATACCTTAAACAATATTATGTACTAAAAACTTTGAACAAATCCATTATCAGTTTAGGTGAATGCACTTACAAATTACCTTGCACAGAAAATCATTCATCTCACAATTAATATGTTGAATATGCAAATTTAAATCACCTTATATACTTTGATAATAGCCAAGATTTTCAACAAAAATTTGCTATTATAGTAAATGTCATTATCACCTGTTTATAACTAAATATACCTCATTGTATATTTAAGTTTTCAAATTATCTAATTTTTTTTACCACCTTTATAAAAGCCCAACTCATATGTAACAAAAATCAGATTAAAAATTACTTTGTCTAACACCATTTTTATTTTACAGTGATCTCTTGAATTTTACAGTACAAGAGAATTTTAGAAATACAATCCAATTTAGAAATACAATAACAACACAAATAATAAACTTCAGATGATATCAATTGCATTTCCAAACGATCACATTTAGATATCATTGATCTTATTATCTTTGCCATTTCAAAACCTCTTTTAAGTTATCAGGTATAGAACAATTACATCAAAGTAGAGATAAAATAATAATGTAGTATTATTGGCACCAGTCTAATTGGCACCAGTCTAAAGTACTATTAAGCACTTTACATTCATTACATCATTTTGATCTCACAACAACACCCATTATTATTTTTCCATTTACAAATCAGGAAATACAGGAAAACAGAGACAAAATAACTTGCCATAAATTACACAGTTGCTTAATATGATCTGAGATAAGAGTCATTAACAGGAAAAATGTGGACTGTTTGCAGTCCCCATATTGAGATACATTCTTGACTCTGGGAGTAGGGAATGGGGAATTTTGAGTGGTCAGGATTGTGGAGAGGTATTTCAGAAGGTGGTAAGCTCCTGGAATTACCCCAAAGTCTCAGGAGTTTTCCGCTGCAATCCCAAAATGATTAATTTCCAAACTCTTTACTGATTAATCTAACAATCTCCAGAATCTGCTAAGATGCTTTTAGAGATTCCAACCTATCTAACTTTCTTCTGTAGCACCAGCTTGGCCAGTGTTGAGATCACAGAGAAAAAGATTTTTCAAGCTTTTCCTCTTTAAACTAATGTCCCAGGGAAAGCCTAAGGTGGGAGTTAGTCCTGCTGTCAGCTATGACCTCAAAATCAAAAGAATCTCTCCCATGCCCCCATCCCACTATATTTCCTGACTGAAGCCGAAGGCTTTAATCCAGTCAGCTAAAAGATTACAACAATATACTACAAAGATTATGCATTATTATCAAATGGGATTTATATCAGGAATGCAGGGGTGGTTTAACATAAGGAACACTATCAATAATAAAAGTTTAAAAAATCATATAATCATATAATTACTCAAAATAGTAAACAAGTTAATTAATTTTTCCCAATGTTTTCTCTAGCTACAGTGCTTAGAAGTTTTTCTGGCTGGCTGCATTTTAAATCCAACAAGGTAACAGAATCTAGCTCACAGCACAAACATGACACAGACACATACAGACACAGACAAATACCCTTAGAACAACAGGGAGAAGGGAAATTAAAAAAAAACTCAGAGGGGATTTTTAGAACCCCTCTATCATTAATACCATTACTATTGCATTCATGCCAATTCAGACAGCTATCTCTGTAATCAAAGCTAAAAATAATAGTAAATTACAGTCCCATAAAGTCTAGAAGATTAGGTTCTAATAATAAGAGGTTCAGGTAGCTTTAGGTGGCTTTAGCTTTCCAGGATCATTTATTCTAGATAATAAGTATTGACTATAATCTCACAGTGGTAAGTAAGAGCTTTAAACAATGCAAATATCTTTAAGGTGAGTCTCAAGTAGTTTGCATACATTTCTACACATATTCTAATTTCAAATTAAATAACAAACATAAGTAAAAGTAGGGGATTTGCAAGGATCCAAGACCAACAGAATGACCCTTGTATCCACCAAGGTAGTATACCTCTCCAAGTTGAAAGAGGGACAAAGAGGGAAAAATGGGGGACTGGATCCTGCAAACTTTCCTCAGAGCACCCTTAAAGTTGCAGATGTAAAGGGGCAGGTCCTGATGGGATTATGTTCAGAGATTTGTTCCATAGGTGGGGTGGAGTTTGCCTCCATTAGAACTGTAGCCCTCAAGGGAAAGGGGAGGGAGAAGGGGATTAGATGGTGTGGCCGAAAGGGTACTGAAACTGAAGTGGCTTTATTAGCTTTAAGGGAAAAAGCCTTTTGCCTTATGTTCTCTCTCTGCCATTTTAGCAAATTAGTGGTGTAAACTCTCCTACTCTTGACTAAATGTCTTGTTGGCTTTTTAGGTGTTTTGTTTTTAAGGGTGGAATTGCAGAGGATATCTGATTACCTTTCAGAGACTACCTAAACAAGTGGTCTTAATACTGAGAGCTAGCTTAGAAAGAAAAATGAGGACTTCAGGTCTGATGAAAGGAGCAGGGGATAGAGAAAAGGCTTACTACCCTTGTTCAGGGTGGGAACATTCAGGAGAATAAGTCCTGTGGGAGACCAGTTCCATTTCTGACAGTGGAAGGGTCCAGTCTTTATTTGATGTTTTATCCAAGTAATATGGCACCAAAACTCTTAACTTGCCAGAGTTTGTTCTAAGAAAGACAAACAAAATTAGACTTTATGCACGTTTATTTCTTTCAAAGTGGGCAGATGTGCATGTGCCCATGCATAGGGGTTTGCTTGGAAGTGAGATCAATTAAAGACAAGTTGAAGGAGACTATATGCCAGTAGAGCAAGGAAGTATGTTCCCCCCTTCCCTTCCTGACTCAGGATGCCTGTGTCAGGCAAAATCATAGTTTCTGTGGAGCAGCATGTCATAAAATAAGAGTGTCATAAGAGAATGACAAGAGGATTGACATTAACTAGGATAGTGTCTGGTTCAAGATGCCTGGTCCTTACCATATCCAACAGGAGAATACTCCCAGTCAACTTCATCAGGCCTCATGGTTGCTAACACAGCAAAGAGAATTTGGGGTTCACTCAGAGAACCTGCAAAACATTATGTTAACTCAGAGTGAGCCGAAATGTCCTTTTCTGATTGGCCATTCCAGGCTCATTCAGGTGATGGAAATTCAAGCTTGGAATAATAGGTAAAGAAGGGATCCTATCAAATTCCTTCTATGAAACAAATGTGATACTAATACCTAAACCAGGAAGAGTAAAAACAGAAAAAAGAAAATGATAGATCAATTTCATTAATGAATATAGCTTCAAAAATCCTAAATAAATAATAAACAAACAAACAAATAAATCGCTCTCTGTCCAGTTCTCTGTCCCATGTCTCAGTCTTGGACCCCATGGATTAATCTTCTTGCACAATATCCTAAGGTACGCATCTAATTTCTTTTCCTCTGAAAATCAAAAGAATCTCCCCCATGCCCCCAACCCACTATATTTCCTGACTGAAGCCGAAGGCTTTAATCCAGTCAGCTAAAAGATTACAACAATATACTACAAAGATTATGCATTATTATCAAATGGGATTTATACCAGGAATGCAGGGGTGGTTTAACATAAGGAAAACTATCAATAATAAAAATTTAAAAAATCATATAATTATAACAATAGATGCAGAAACAGCTTTTGATACAGTTCAAAGCTCATTTTTATTAAAAAAAACACTTGAAAGAATTGGTATAAATGGATTCTTTCTTAAATTGATAAAAGAAATTACCTAAAACTAAAGCATTATTTGTAAAGGGGATAAACTAGAAGCCTTCTCAGTAAGATGAGGTGTGAAATATGGATTTCCACTGTCACCAGTATCATTCAATATTGTATTGGAAACCCTATCAATAGCGATAAGGAAAGAAAAAGAAATAGAAGGAATCAGACTAGGGAATGAGGTAATAAAACTATCGCTTTTTGCTGATAATAGGATGATATACTTGGAAAATCCCAAAGATTTTGCTAAAAAGTTAGTTGAAATAATAAATAATTTTAACAATGTAGCAGGATAGAAAGGAAATCCACATAAATCATTAGCATTCCTATATATTACAAACAAAACTCTGCAGGAATAGATAGTAAAAAAA
>CM053593.1:199276939-199293070 GCA_028646575.1 Pseudocheirus occidentalis | reverse complement strand
AGCGAGAGCTGTGTTCTCTGTATTTTTGTGAGTCTGAGAGTCCTAGACTTTCCTAGACTTTGTCTGGGCTCGTATTTTCTGGGTGTTTAGGGTGGCGGTGTGGGAGCTGCGGGACCTTGCTGCTTCTACGCCACCATCTTGGCTCCGCCCCCAGGATAGCATGCTTCATCATGAGTCCTTCAGGATTGTCAGGGATCATTGTATTGCGGAGAATAGCTAAGTCATTCACAATTCTCCATTGTACAATATTGGTATTACTGTGTACCACATTCTCCTGGTTCTGCTCAAGTCACTTTGCATCAAATCATGTAAGTCTTTCCAAGTCTTTCCAGATTTTTCTGAAATTACCCTGCTTATCATTTTTTATAGCACAACAGTATTCCATCAGATTTACATACCACAATTTGCTCCTCCATTTCCCAACTGATGAGCATCACCCCAATATCCAATTCCTAGCCACCACAAAAAGAGCTGCTATGAATATTTTTGTATGAATAGGTCCTTTCCCCTTTTTTATCTCTTTGGGATACAAGCCTAGTAATGGTATTGCTGGATTAAAGGGTATGCACAGTTTTATAAAACTTTGAGCTTAGTTCCAAATTGCTCTCCAGAATGGTTGGGTCAGTTTACAATTCCACCACCAGTGGATTAATGTCCCAGTTTTCCCACATATCCTCCAACATTTATCAATTTCCTTTTTTTGTCAAATTGGCCAATCTGATGGATGTGAGGTGATACCCCAGAATTAGCTACTGGAATTGAGAATCCCATTTCCAAGATGTCCAAAAAGAAACTGTTCCACCCTAAGATGGGAAAGGACTTTACAATCCAGCAGTTTCTCATATCTGATCTCCAAGAAGATTTAACTAAGTAATCAAATCTAACTACCAATGTTTCTGGAAAGGGCATGTCAATCAATTGTTCTTTGGCATCATTCATCATTCTATGACTTCTCTGACCAAAACACCCTTCCCTGGCTATTCTTCCTCTATATGTCTTGTTTGTACATGTTAGCATATAAATTATTTGAGAACAGAGATTCTTTTGTCTTTGCTTCCCTAGTGTTCATCACATTGCCTGGAACATAGTAAGTGCATACTAAATGTGGTTTTTTTCCTCATTCATTCAATTATTAGTTCATTCATTCCATGCAAAAGCTTTTTAATTTTAATAAAAATAAATTAAAATAAGTGTAAGAATTCTTCCTGCAGCCAAAATTATTTTTTTTCTTTTGTTAAGACTATATTTCCCTATCTTGTCCTAGTTGATATTATAAAGGCTACTCATAGCTAGATCCTCCTTTGACTGGTCCAAGAACTTGGACTTCCACTGTTTCCAACCTGGGCCACCCTACCCCTCTTGCTGGTTCCCCTGTCCTGGAGTTTCATTATATTAATGCTAAACCTAGTACAAACATCCTATCAGCATACCAAGAATTACAACTTCGAACTCCCATGCTCAAGATATCCAGCAGCCTCAGCTTCTCCATAGCTGGGATTACAGGAATGCTGCCCCCAAGTAAGGCCAATATGCATACTTGTAAAAGGTATTACATCCCATTGTCTTCTGTTTCTTTTTCTGCAAGACACTTAGAGGATTTGTAGCAACTGTTCATATAACTGCTTAGCAAATACCCAGAACTAGAAGCTAATTAACTCTAGCAGTCTAACTGATAATGAATGTAGAGTACATTGGTAGAGTCTCATGTGTGATAATACCAGAGAAACACCTAAACTCTCAGGGTTACACTGAGGAAAGAAGTAGCTGAACTCCCGTTGGGAATCTAATCTGCCAATGAAAGTGTAAATTAGGGAGGGAAGGGTCGTAATGAGTACATTGTATATGGTGGCCAAAAAAAAAAGAAGTTAATTTAACTAGATATAGATATAGACACACACACACATACACACACACATGTGCGCGCGCGCGCGCAAAATTGAGCCTGCAGGTGAGAATGAAAAAAAAAAACCCCTACTATAAACATATATAGTCAAACAAAAGAATGTCTGTATTGCTCATGTCAAAAAAAATGCTTTTCTCATTCTGCACTGAATCCTTCACCTCTTAATCAAGATGTAGGTAGCATATTTCATCATTAGTCCTCTGGAATTGTGCTTGGTTATTACACTGAGTAAAGTTCCTAATTCTTTTAAATTTGTTTGCCTTTATTTGTTGTCCTGTTTCTATTCACTTCCCTTTACATCAGTTCATCAGTCTTCCCAGATTTCTCTGAAACCATCTTCTTTCTCGTTTCTTACATAACAATAATATTCCATTACATTTACAAGCTTCTTCAGTCATTCCCTAATCTATAGGCATTCTCCTCACCATAGATTTCCTTTTTTATGACCTCAGAAAGAGCTATAAATATTTTTGTATCTTAGAATTTTGTTTTTCTTTAGGATTAGTCCTTTTTTCCTCTATCTCTCCTCCTTCAAAATTCCCTTTTGCTCTCCCTTCCCTTTTCCTTATGTTTTCCTTGCATTTTGAGTGAAATATATTTCTGTGCCCAACTCTGTGTGTGTTCGTCCCTCCTCTGACCACTTCAGATGAGAGTGAATTGTCAGCCACTCACTTCACCCCCTCTTTCTTTTGTGATTAGATGCCTGCTTGGACACCTTAATTGTGTAAAATAATTTTCCCTAACATTTATTTCCCTCCCCAACCCCAATGTAGTCTTCTTCTGCTTTATTTCTATTCTTTTATTAAGATCATCAAAGACATAAAGGAACTATTCCCAGGCCTTGTCTAACATGACCCCTTGCCTTATATGACCCCTGATGATGATGTGGTTCAGAGGGGACACATGCATCATTTCCCAGTATTAGAATGAAAGCAGTTGATTCTTATGGCCATTCGTTTGGGTTTACCATTTCCTCCAGTGTTTGAACTCTGAAGTTCCTATATAACTCTGGTATTTTTTAGGAATGCTTGGAAGTCCTCTATTTCATTAAATATCCATTTTACACCTGTAGGATTATACTGAGTTTTCCTGGGTAAGTTGTATTTGACTGTAAGCCTATATTCCTTGCCATCTGGAATAACATATTCCAAATTCTCTGTTTCTTTATGAAGTGATCTGGCTGTTGAATCATGTATAATTCTCACTGAGGCTCATTGGTACTTAAATTCTTTCTTTCTGTTTACTTGTAGTATTTTTTCTTTGATCTGGGAGCTCTAGGCTTTGACTATAATATCCACAAGAGATTTCATTTGGGGTTTTATTTCAGAAAATAACTGGCAGATTATTTCTACATCCATTTTATCTGTAATTGAAATAACCTAGAAGCCTTCCCAATAAGATCAGGAGTGAAACAAGGATATACATTTTCATTACTATTATTCAATATTGTTCTGCAATTGCTATCTATAGTTATAAGAGAAGAAAAAGAAATTGAAGGAATTAGAATAGGCAATGAGGAAACAAAATGATCACTCTTTGCAGCTGATAAGATGTTATATTTAGAGAACCCCCAACAGGGTCAACTAAAAAAACTAGTTGAAACAATGAACAACTTTGGCAAAGTTACAGGATTAAAAATAAATGCACATAAATCATCAGGATTTCTATATATTTCCAACAACACCCAGCAGAAAGAGATAGAAAAAGAAATTCCATTTAAAATAACTGCAGACAGTACTTGGGAGTCTACCTGCTAAGACACACAAATTAAATCAATACAATTATGAAACACTTTTTATACAAATATAGATCTAGACAATTGGGAGTATAAGTTGTTTGGGTAACCTGAGACAATATAATAAAAATGATCATTCTACATGTGTTAATTTATTTAGTCAATGCTATACCAAACTACCAAAGAATTATTATAGAGGATTTTTAAAGTAATAACAAATTTCATTAGGAAAAAGCAAAAGGTCAAGAATATCAAAACAATCAATGAAAAAAATGTGAAGGAAGGTGACATAGTAGTACCAGATTTCAAATTACCTTACAAAGATATAATCATCAAAACAATCTGGTACTACTTTAAAAATAGAATGTTGAATCAGTGGAATAGATTATATACACAATATATACTAGTAAATAACACAGTAATTTAATGTTTCATAAACCAAAAGATCCAGATTTGGGAGCAAGAAATCAGTATTTGACAAAAAAAATTCTAGTAAAGCGGTTGAGCAGAAATTAGCCATAGACTAATATTTTACTCTGTGTTCCAAGATAAGGTCAAAATAGGTACATGTTTTAGAAATAGAGAGTGATGTACCAAGCAAATTAGGAGGAAATGGACATTTTTACCTGTCAGATCTATGGATAAGGAAAGACTTTATGAACAAATAAGAGATAGGATCATGGGAACTAAAATGGATAATTTTTATTACATGACATTAAGAAGGTTTTACACAAACAAAACCAAGGTGGCCAAAATTAGAAGGAAAGCTGGAAACTGGGGAGGAAACTCTGGCATCAAGTATCTCCAGTAAAGGCCTCATTTCTCAAATATATAGGGAGCAAAGCCAATTTTTAAAAAAGAAGAAGAAGAAGAATTCCCCAGTTGATAAATGGTTAAAAAAAAGATATGAACAGGCAGTTTTTAGAAGAAATCAAAGTTATCAATAGTCAAAGAAAAATGCTCTAAATTACTGCTGATTAAAGAAATGCAAATTAAAACAACTCTGAGGTTGTTTATTAAACATATCAGATTGCCTAACATGACTGAAAAGGAAGATTATAAATGCTGAAGGAGATTAGAGAATATAGGTAAACTAACACACTGTTGGTAGAGTTGTAAACTAGTCTAACCATTCTGGATTACAATTTGAAACTATACTCAAAGGGCTATAAAACTGTGCATACCTATTCATCCAGCAATACCACTACTAGGTCTGTATCCCAAAGATATCAAAGGAAAAGGAAAAGGATCAAGAATATTTCTAGCAGCTCTTTTTGTGTTGGCAATGAACTGGAAATTAAGGAGATGTCCATCAAATGGAGAATGGATAAACAAATTGTAGTATATGAATCTGGTGGAATTCTATTATGCCATAAAAAATGATGAGCAGGATGATTTCAGAAAAACCTGGAAAGACTTATATGAAGTGGTGTAAAGTAAAGTGAGCAGAACCAGGAGATTGTACAAAGCAACAGTCATTTTGTAATAATCAACAACTGTTAGAAACTTAGATGCTTTCATCAATGCAATGATCCAAGATAATTCCAAATGACTCATGATGAAAAATGGTATCCACCTCCAGAGAAGTGATAAACTCTGAGTGTAGATTGAAACATAATTTTTTCTCAATTTCCTTATTTTTTCTTGCTTTTTGAATCATGGCTAATATAGAAATATACTTTGAATGGCTTCACATGTACAATAAGTATCATATTGCTCGCCTTTTCAATGGATTAGGGAGGATCTAGAAAGAAGAGGGAAATTTGGAACTCAAAAGAAAAAAATAACGTTAAAAAAAGATCAAACAAAAATAATAAATGTATGATAAAATATAAACTGTTACATATGCATATACATATGTATGTGTGTGCATGTGTATGTGCATAACTCACTTCCATTAGCATCTGCCTCATCCACATCTGATTACTTATTCCAAAGAAACAATTAGTCCCAGAAGCTAGTTGCAGTAGAAAGCTTTCATTCCTTTCCTTCTACCCCTATCACAGTATTATGGTAATAGAGGACTAGAATCCACTTCCTAACTGTTCCCCAAAGGACTACTAGAGCAATTCATCAGAGGAGTCAGGGTAAGAATCTCCCAAGATTTCAGATCTCCCAAGCACAACTGCTTGCCACAGGAGACATTCAAGCGTGTATACCTTACACATGGTGGCACTTTTACATTGTTTACGTGAGTACTGATCCCTCTCTTGCATCTCAGCTCCCCAACAACAGCCAAGTTGGTCAAGCCCAGCCGGTGAAGAGATGATGAATTGCTACCACATGCTTCCCATGGGGCTGCAGCCCAGGGATTTTCTACATGTCCCTGATGGACTTTGTCTTGACTTTAATTCTAGAGCTCTGGCTTCTCTAAACACTATGTGGATAGATCCCAAGAAGGCCTGGGCTGATACTTTATTGTAGTAGTTGGATCTAAAAGGAACATTGCCTATCATCTAGCCCAATTGTAAGCCTTGGTTTTTACATGGAAACAAAGACCTGGAAAGGAAGTGATAATTCCAAGGCCAGGAAGTTACAGTAAGTAGCAGAGCCAGTATATGAACCCCTTGGTCTTTCATTCCAGTTCCAGAGCTATTTATACTATATTAAATAGCCTCTTTCATGTTCTCTACCTCTTAAGATAAAGATATCCTGCATCTCAAAATATTTTCTTCCACACAAAATGGACACTAATAAGCAGCAATATTTTTTAATAAAGAAGCCTGGAGGTTTTTTAGTGGCAAGAATACAACCCAAGAGTCAGGTTTTGTTTTTGTCTGACTGCTTATTCACTGGGTCTTGTTCCATTGCAGCTTACTTTGTTTGTTTATTTATTTTTGCTGCTAACAACTATGAATGGTTTCCTTTAAGACTCAACCAAAATCCCATCCTTTACCAGAAGTTTTCCCCAACCCCTCTCAATTGCCTTCCCTCTGTTAATTATTTCCTTTTTCTCCTGCACATAGTTTGCTTTGTAAATACTTTTTTGAAAACTGTCTGCCCCATTAGATTGTGAGCTACTCGAGGGCAAAGACTATCTTTTGCCTCCTGTTATATCCCCAGCTTGGTACAGTCTGGCGCAAAGCAGGCAATTAATGAATGTTTATTGATTAATCTATTGAATACAGGCAAGAATGATATGGAAGAAATTATCTTGCCTCCTTAGCTTTCTTTTTACCCTCCCTAAGGCTTCTGTGAGGTTTCTTTATCAGAACTACCTAACACTAGTTGTGGGGGCAGAACTTCAGAACTTAAACAAAAGTTAGGAAGAATTGTTAACCTTCTCAGGTCATCATATAAGGAGTGTGAAATTAGATGACTTGTTCTGTCTAGTTTTCTTGTAGTCCTATTGATCTTGACACTGCTACACAGAGTTATGGATAGGCTAGCCCCCATCCACCCCATCCCATGGACAAAAGTAAACTGCCTTTCTCATGGGAAAGTGTGCTACTTCTAGCCAGGATAATAGAGAAGCCCCTTTTCAACTTGTAGTGTTTGTTTCCAAACGGCAGCTTTGTCACTGCATGTGCCTACCTATAACTCCATCAAGTTACTTCATACAACTCTCATCTGATTTTTCTGTATTTTGAAATAATTACAACTTTTAGAAATAGACTCATCACAGATGAAGAGTGTGGACACAGTTTCTGATCAGCATGTCTGTAATCTGAACAATTTTTTTGGCAGAGCAAGAAATAGAAAGTACAGAATTAATTATTTAATAACAGGAAGTGGCAGGAATAAGAACTGAGGCCAGCTCCTCTGAATCCAGAATCAGTACCCTCCCTACCATACCATAGGATTCAGATTGGCCTAGAGTCTAATCCTGCCAAAAGAGGATGAATATCCTGAGTCAGAGAATATACCAAGGTATGTTTTCAGTACAGTTCCAAGCCTCTAGAATATATATAATTCCACTTTATCCTGAGTTTCCTCAACTATAAAATGGAAAAAGTTGTACTAGAATATATCCAAGCTCCCTTTCAGCCCCAACATTACGTTAGTTACATAAATTAATTACAAAATCCCATCATTCAGGAGTAGACGACTCTGGTGCCCTCCACCAAGAACAGCACCCTAACACTGACATCTAGCTTTGTATCTGTCTGTGTTAACAGCCCCAGCTCAGTGATTCTCATTTTGTTGTTGTTGTTGCTGTTCTGAGAATCCCTTTCAACAAGGAGCCAGTGTTATTATGCTTCCCAATGAGAACTGCTAACACCCCACTGTCAATCTTAGGCAGAGGACCGAATATTTGTCCCTTCATAAAGGATTTACTTACTGAAGGTGTGATTATTTCCACAATCTCCCCATTCAACTTGCCAGTCTGGCTTGTCCAGCCTGTAACTGTGGATTGTAGGAATTTGAATAAGGTTATTTTTCCAGTTAAATGGTCTCAAAAGATATTTAATCCTAAGGCTGCTCTTGGTTTGTGGTATTAGATTTAGCTAATATGTTTTTACTCTGTGCCAGTAGCCTCAGACTCCCAAACTCAATTTACTTTTACATTTGAGAGACCACAGTATACTTTTACCATGCCACCTGGTAGGATGACTGAACAGCCTTTCCATCACCCAAAGGCTGTGCCTTCAGGACTTGAATGACTTCTCACTACCAGAGGGATTCTGAAGATGGCACTAGGTGAATAATATCATGTTCAGAGGCTTTGCCCCTGTCCAACTCCACCTCATGGCTGTGGTTGGACATCTGATCAGTCGTGGTTGAGCAATAACACCCAATAAAATGCAAGCCCTCTCACAATGTGTGAAATTCTTAGGATATATATGGACCCCTAAAGGTAAGGGCATCCCAGACCTAGTCTGAGATAAACTACTCTCCCTCAAAACCACCACTGATATTAAGATAGCACAACATCTTGTAGGCATGTTTGGGTTTTGGGAGACAACATAGTCCCCATCTTACAACCATACTTGTGCCTATCTATGCAGTCACACAAAAATCCTTCACCTCTCAGTGGAGCCTAAAGCAGCAGAAGGCTCTGACTGCAGTCAAGTGGACAGTCAGTCAAGCACTACCTTTAGCACCTCTGGACAATGACTTCCAGGTAAAGGCCTCAGCCATTTCCACTCATACCTCCTGGAGTCTATGAACTCACCATAGTGGCAAGAGACCATCAATGGAGTTCTGTAGCAAGAAGCTCCCAGACACTGCTTCCAGATATTCACCCCTGGTTAGACAGATGTTGGCTACATACTGGGCTCTATCTGATGCCCACAGAACCCTTGACAGATACAGGCCATGTCACTCTGAGGCCTGAATTACCCATACTGCCCTAGGTTAGGGAAAACACACCAAGGAAGCCTGGGCAAGTCACTGGTGCCACCTTCCTAAAATAGAGATGGTATTTATAGGGCAGAGCTGAGTTGGTCCCACAGGGACTCAGCAATATAAATGAACAGGTGGCATAAACCCCTTAGGGCCACTTGTCCCAGGAGACACACCTACCCCCCCACTGTCTGACCAACTCCCTAAGTGGGACCCACTATAGGATCAGCTAGCAAATGATGATAGAAGGGAGGCATATTTCACAGACAGCAGTGCCTCTGGTTCCAGTGAGAATCTCCACTGGGTAGCTATAGCCTTATACCCCACAACCACCACTTCCTTGAGGGCTACTGGCAGAGAACATAGTAGCCAGTGGACAGAGTTGAAGGCCATCCACCTAACCATGAGGGACTAACTGAAGCAAGGGATGAGCTCCTTCCAGATCTGCACTGATTCTTGGGCAGATGCCAATGAACTTATAATCTGGTCTGGCAAGTGGGCTCAGGGTGATTGGTAGATGCAAGGCTGATCAGGATAAGGTACTGAACTTAGGAAATACATTGCAGCATATGCACAAACCTATCCAATCTGGGTCAGTCATGTAAAGCCATGTAGCCCCACAAGGGCTGTAGAGGAAGCAGAGGGAGCAGAACTCAACCAAGTGGTTGACAACCTCACATGACCAGCAGCCCAGACTAAGTCCCATTGCTACACAGGACACACCCCATATGGAAACAGGATGTGTGAAATTGGCAAGTGAATGCTCTGGACATTTAGAGACTGTCAGTCTTACCTGCTGGTGGAAGAGGCAAGGTATGGCAGCCTCCACAATGCTCATTGACTAGGTCACCAGGCATTGTGAGATATGTGCTGCATTCCACACCTAGAAACTTAAGGGCAGCCTTGTTTAGGAAAAATCATTTAACCAAAGTGGATTTTATAGGACCTTTACCCTCTCAGGCTGGAGCTATTAAATGTGTCTTCACCATGTAGACACTTACACTTTGTGTTATCCATGGAGGGTCCCAACTGCTCATTATCTCATCACCAGACTGTGAAAGGAAATCCTCCTGCCCTTGGTTCTTCCACAGCCAACCACAGTCACCAAGGCTGTGAAAGTAAAGAGATAATTCCCAAACAAATTAGCATTGACTTTCTTGATGATTTATTTTTAACTCTTAAGGCCTAATTCAGATAGGTTTTAGATTAGGAGATAGACTAAATTCCTCATTTTGCAGAGCTAATCCCCTGCATAAACATTTCCTCATTTCTCAAGTCTTATTTACCCTGTGTTTAGCTCTGTATTCAGCTAAGGCAATATTATAACCACATTTACCACAAGTACCAGACCTTCCAGCTAGCCAAATAATTGCATGATATCAATTGTAACTGATATAATCCTTTACCAAGCAGACAGTTTAATGGTCACTACATCCATGGCCAGTAATGCCATCAACATACCCACCAGACTAATACTGAAAATTACCCAAGTTCCTCATTCCAGTCTTAGTCAGAAACCAATAAAGAGATTCTGTAACTTTTTATTCCTTTTTATTGACTATAAAAATGCTCTGAAAATCCTTCAGTTTGTCTCTGACTACTGAGGAGTCAGATGACCTGATTTGTTGGCAATTGCTAGCCTTGCAAATAAACCATGATTCTCAAAACTTTGAACTTCAAACTCTTTCTATTTCATATAATAAATCAACACCAGACCATACAGCAACTGACAGCAAACATGGTATTTTGTGGTCTTTCCACCTGCCCTACAGGCTGCTGAACTGATTGAAAAACACAACAGACTCTTAAAAACCACCCTGCTCAAGCATTTAGGGGAAACTGGACCCTCAAAGTGGGCATAGATGGTACCTGAAGCACTCTACACACTGAACAGTCACCCCTATGGCCCACTCATGATGCCTACAACCTACATCCTGGTCCTTGCCTCATTCTGCAAGTCAAGCCCAATGGCTACAAATGGCATCATGAGGGAATCGTGGACCTCCTAACCCTCACTTCTAAAGGGAACCTACACCTCTTTCCATTTGCAGTGGTCAGAGACTGGGAGTGAGAAGGGTGAAGCAGTATGGGTTCCAGACAAGGAAGCAGTGACATAATGACATCCCCTGACCATAGAGGGGGGAACACTCACTGTCCCAGTGGCCAAACAATCCTGGGCCACCATGTTCTCCACCCCGATGGAGCATCCCTAAACACTAATGCCACATTCATCCCTATGCAATTGCCAAACCAGAGGCAAATTGGAATATTCTCTTTGGAGAAACTTATGAAATATGGGAATGAAAGTTGAGGGAACAATAGATTTTCTGGAACATAGAATAGGAATGGAGAAAGCAGAAACCAAACTGGGGTGTAGAATCCTCCTGTTCTCTCCTCCTTGTTCTCACTTCCACAGATGGCATCAGGAAAATTTTTTCTTGACCATGGTTCTCCTTACCAGAGCGCTGACCAGCAGCCCATACAACATGGCTTTCCCCAGCAGTATTTCATAAAGAAAGGTGGCAGACTGGATATTCCGTTGATAGGATTCAGAGGTAACACCACAATCTGCTTTTCCCCAGATCTGGTCGCTGACATTCTGAGTGATGGGTTTGCTTTGGTTACCTGTCCCGGGCTCATCATCCGAGATCCCATGGAACAGTACTTGGCAACGGAAACTGTTCTTGGGATTGTGCCAGAAGGGAGCAGAAACCCGGAGGCAGCTGCTCAATGAGTATCTGGAGAAGTTATTGTGGGGCTGCTCCTTGGAGGGCTTAGGGTCTGTGCTGACCCCAATTTGGGTCTGCGCTGACCCCAGTTTGGGTCTGCTGCCCATTCACCCACCAGCTCAGCTCCACGAGGTCAGGGTAGAAGCCTGTGGCCAGACAGACCAGTGTGGCCTTTCCCTTCTCCTCCATCTCTTCCTCAGACGGCTGAAACACAGTCACCTTTGAGGGAGTCACCCTGGTCAGGTCATCTATAACGAAGAGCTTGGAGCCCCTCCAGAAGTAAAGGATGTTTGAGCTCACAGCCCGGCAGCCCTGCACACAAATGGACTGGGGTAGAGAAGGACTATGGGGGTCCCTATTCCAGTCCCCAGCTTTCTCCTAGGCTGGGGGCAGCTTCAATCTCTGCCCTGTTCCCTGCTCACTGAGACCGATTAAATAGGAATAGAGGATAGTGGATGCTATCTGATGCTAACCATCAGACCAGGAAAAGCTCCTCAATTAATAAGGCCAAGGTAACAATCTCAGCTTCAACCAGAGGCACTGCACTTGCTTCAGAAGAAAATTCAAGCATGTGCCCCAACCTGGAGAAGACATCAAGAGCTAGAGAGAGTGCCATGGAATCTACTCCACTGATGGTGCAAGACATTCATGGGCTCATGATTCTGTTCCCATCAAAACCCACTCCATCTATAATCAGGTCTTCCTTTCCTTCACCATCCTGGATCTCACAACAACTGAACTCTCCTGGGCCCCCAACCATCACCTCTTCAACCACCTTCTTCCATTGAGCATCAACTCAATGAGGTTGAGAGGTAGCCAGAGTCATACTGTTTCTTGACCTGGGTCATATCCCTGTACCCACCCACCAGACCTTTATCACCATGCCTCATGTTGTGGAAGGAGGAAGCTCCTTAGATATGACCACCCTGATCACTGGCATCTTTGGGGGACTTGTGGGGGACACAGTCATCATTACAGGAACAGGAGATGTAGTAGCTGATGTGCAGCTGTGCAAAAGCACAGCAACTGGAGAAACAGCAGCAGGAAGTACAACAACTGGAGGTGAAGGGCCAAGGGAACCCAGAGTCAAGACCCAAGACCCAACAAAATCTATGGGACCAGTCTGTAAGACTGCCAGTCCTTCCAGGACTCTGAACCCTGGTAAATCAAGCCCTTACATCTGCATCTGTTCTTTTAGTAATATTAAACTTGGGAACATAGGAACACAGTGAGGCACATGGGGCCTATTCTGCCTGAACCAATTAGCTCAATTAACTAATTAGCTCAATGCTCTATCCAGATACAAAGTGGGATCCATCCTGACCCATGTGCCTACTCCCATGTCCTGGCCACCTTCACATGTCTAGGAGAATTGGGCAAGTATCCCTCAGTTCTAGCCAGAGTATGTGAAACCCCAAACTGTTATCGATCTCTTGCAATTTGCTAAGTTTGTCTTGCACCAAGGTCCTGAGAAGGCATCTGGCTGACTGCTATAGGCACTCCCTCTCAAAGAACTATCTCCCATGATAATAGCTAGATCAGCTATCTCTACACAGAACCTCACCCAGTGCTGGGTATGCTGTAACCCACCAGAATTTGAGGGAGCCCCATTCACCACCACAGCTGCCTCCCATATTTTTGCAACTAGATCAGGGGAAAACAACTTTTAATTTTCAGACAGTCATTACCCATGGACTGCCTCAGTCCAACAGCATAGGATTATATATGACATTCATGACAACACCAATTGGCATCACAAACTGCTCAGGTACTGTACCCACATGGTGTCTCCAGATGAAGATTTGTTTTCCCACTGGTTGAACTGGACACCACACCAGTCACCTGGATAAATCAAAACCAGCTGGAAGGAAATGGTGTATATGTAGACCACCAGTTCCCCTGTACCTTATCTACACCCACATTCTGATACCTTTCTTGTTTAATTTGATATGCACTCTAGTCACCATACTGGTGGGCCTTCCCTTCTAAAGGAATACATCACCAACATCCACCAGACCCCTCACAGTCTTGAACCATGACTGGCATGCAGTGGGATGTGTCCTGAGAAGTCTAGGAGACATTACCTGGGATGCTATAGAGGAAGAGGTCCACAAGAAGCTAAAGGATGCTCAGATGGCTATTGCAGAGTAGCTTATGTACTAAATTAGGCACACTGCCCTAGGACTTGACAAATCAGGGGGAGGACAATGTACTTTGGAAGCTATGGAAACAGACAGCCTGCTGGCTTTGGACTACCTATTAGCCAGCTAGAGAGAAGTTTGTGGTTCTGTGAACTTCCTGTTGCATGTGGAATGACCCCTTGGGAGAGGTAGACCTCATCATAGACAGTATAAGTAAGGGCTATTGATGCCATCATCACAGATATCAAAAATATCTTGCCAGGGCTTATGAATGTTTTCACTGAACATTTTTCCTGAATGTTTCCAGTGAAATTGGCAGGATTTCTGTGAAGATCCTTTGAGGTTATAGTGATCATTGTGCTTGCTGTGATTTTGTTTACCGTGATTTTGTTTCAATTACTTTGTAGAATAGATAAGTCGTTGATTAATATGATTTTTAAAAAGAGAGAAAACCAAAGCACTAGTATCAAAAATCAAAAAGGTGAATATACCACTAATGAAGATGAAGTCAAAACAATTATTAGGAGTTATTTTATCCAATTATACACCAGTAAATTTAACAATTTAAGTAAAATGGAAAATTATTTATAAAAACATAAACTACCTCGAATAGCAGAAGAAGAAATTGTATAGCTAAATAAGTCTAGCTTAGAAAAATAAATTTAAAAAAGAAAAATAAATTGAACAGGTCATAAATAAGCTTCCTACAAAAAAAGCATCAACAACAGATGAATTCAAAAATTAATTCTATCAAACATTTAAATATTAGCTAATTAGAACATTAAATAAATTTCTTGGAATAATAGGTCAAGAAAGAGTCCTACCAAGCACCTTTTATGAAATAAATATGGTGCTGATACTTAAACAACTGAGGGCAAAAACAGAGAAAAAATAATAGAACAATTTCACTAATGAATATGGATGCAAAAATCCTAAGTAAAATACTAGCTGAGAGACTACAACAATATGCCACCAAGTGGTATTGTGACTAAGTGGGATTTATACCATAAATACAAGAATGGTTTAACATAAGGAAAACTATTAACATAACTGATAATATTAATAACAAAAGTAACAAAAATCATATGATCATATCAATAGATGCAGAAAAAGCTTTTGATAAAATGCAATACTCATTCTTTTCCCAAAAATACACTTGACAAATATAGGTAGAAATGGATTTTTCCTTACAATGATTAGAAGCTTCTACCTAAAACCATCAGCAAGCATTATTTGTCATAGTAATAAGCAAGAAGCTTTCACAGTAAGATCAGGAGTGAAACAAGAATGCCCAATATCACCAATATTCAATAATATTAGAAATGGGAGCCAAGATGGCAGAGTAGAAACAGGACTTCTGTGTGGCTCCAGCTTCCAACTCTTCCAATGCATGCAAAAAAAATGACTAAACAAATTTTAGAGCTACAGAATCGACAAAGTGACAGAGAGAAACAAATCTCCCACTGAAGGAAGCCCAGCAGGCTGGCAGGAAAGGTCCATCACAGCACACTGGGATATAGTAACCTTGTATTTGATAGATGTAAAGATTTAAGTTTTGGGGATAAGAATTTACTATTGGGCAAAAAATTATTAGGAACACCCCACACACCCCCATCTTGTTACATTCTGATTCAACTTTTCACTTACCTTTCCTACTTTCTTGGTCTAACTTAACTTTATTTCCCAGCTGTATCCCAAACTAATACTAACTGGCTAACATATTGCATATGATAAAATGGCATGTGATATTGTATATTAATATTCCAGGGTCAATACAGGGCTCTTTTGTTATTAAAGAACTAATTTTAGAGGAAGGACTCCTTGAAGATTTGGCTTTAAGAAACATATTGACCATGATGAGGATAGTTCAAGGATTTCATAGTATCTTAAAATTATATCTTGTTCTGGTCCCCTTGACCACCATTCCTACCAGTCAGTATAGTAAATTTATAAGTAGTCAGTATAAAACGACAATGAGATTACAAAGGGGAACCTGGAAATCACATACAAACTGTCTTAAAGATCAAAGGAGCATAATTTACAAATTGTTTTATATATCAATCAAAAGTCACACCCTGGTAATATGTAGTCAATCAGGAGAAGCCATCTAGGCTTTGCTATTCAGGGACTTTTCATCCTATGTTATATAAATCTCAGACAAGTTCCAGAAGACCAGTAGAATACCACATGGTGCTGATAACTTTGAGATTTGTCATTTTTACTATATTGGCCCTGCCTACCCATGAACAATTAATATTTTTCCAGTTATTTAAATCTGATTTAATTTGTATAAAGTTTCTTATAATTTTGTTTATATAGTTCTTGGGATTTTTTTTT
>CM053593.1:199257241-199276439 GCA_028646575.1 Pseudocheirus occidentalis | reverse complement strand
CCTTCCTTCCTTCCTTCCTTCCTTCCTTCCTTCCTTCCTTCCTTCCTTCATCTTTTCATGCAAAATGACAGATGTGGAAATGTTTTACAGGAATACATGCCTATAATTTATATCAGCTTGCTTACCATCTCAGGGACAAGGGAGAGGAGGGAAGAATAGAATTTGAAACTCAAAATATAAAAAACCCAAATGTTAAAAATTGTCTTTACATGTAATTGGGGAAAAATAGTATTTGAAAGTTTAAAAAATGAAAATTGTCTATCATCAAAAAAGAGAGAATGATAACAAAGTTGTTGTTTCAAACATTAACTAGATTACCTAGCATTAGTTCTAGATACTTGTTCTATACCATCATCTTTGGGTAGATGGAAATTATGAGGTTGACTATTGGTACTGTATTAGGTACTGTACTAGGAACAATACAGAGAGGCTGTACCAATTCCAGATTATAGTGAGGAAAGTGCTACTATAGGTATGCATGTACAATCATCCATGCTTTTGCTCATTTTGCTGCCTTGGTATCCATATCTCCATTAGTACTGATGCCTAGTGCCTACATCAATTACCTTTACTCCTGACTGTATTGCTTCCTCTATTGCCTCTCACTTAGCTATACCTTGTGCTGATGCTCCTGCTGCCAGTGACCAAAATACTGCTCACTCTTCAGGACATGCGTATCTAACTCTTTCCTGTTATTATATTATTATTATATAATAATGCTATTGCTTATACCTGCCGCTAATGCTAGGGACATGCCCACTTGGCTGGGGTCTGTTTAGATGTGCACTCTGTAAGGTCTACCCTATTTCTGCATGCTCTTGGAGGCTGAATAGAGGCCAGGGCATCACTGTCCCTGGATGGCTCACCACACTTATAAGATCACAAAAATGATTGTGGCCATCCTGTGAAGATTACAATCCCCTGAAAGTTAGCGGATGTCATTTGCCTTCCTCATTAGTTACCCAAGTTTGTTATAAGGGGAATTGGTTGTAGCTAAGTACTCTGACCTACTTCATTTGTATCCCTAGAAAAGAGATAGGTTCCATCCCTCTAGGGACGAAGCTAGCTTTTGTTGTTGCTGTTGCTAGATTTTTTTAGTTATCTATGACTTGGCCAACTCCAACATTGGTCATCCTACATTAACTGGGTTGAGGTTGCCATTAAGGACCCATGTAGGAACCAATTTCAAAGAGTTTGTTATGTCATTTCCCACAACATACTGTCCCAGACTGACTACCGCAATTACCTAACTCCATATGAACAGTGTGGTTTCTTCCCTTGATGTTCCCCAAACCCCAAGAGGAAACTGTGTTTTCTTGACAGACCCATTGATTAGAGTGCCTTGGTATAATCATAATTTAGTTGCTGGTATCCAGAAGCCCTTCATATATTTGGCAACCTTCATTCTCCCCTTTTTTTCTAGTGCAGTGCAACTTGGGCTTATGGCTTCTGGTCCTCCAATGTCACATAGATTGGTCTGAGAACGAAGGTGAAACTTGGCTTTTTCTCCAGAGGGACTCATCCCAGAAGTCTTTCAAGTCTAGATGCCCTGGGTCAAAAAGGCCCTTAATGTTCTAATCTTGGGTATCACAATGCCATTTTAGTTTCTTTAATATTTAATGTCCCCCTAGACTAACTATCTAAAATTTCCTTTTCAACCATATGTTTCAGAACCCCAACCCTAAAGTTCCTAACAGGAGAAGGGGTCATTACATACTACCTGGAGGGGGTTCTGTGTCTTGCTCTGCCGTCCCCTCAATACTTTCCTTTGGCAGTAGTCCAATGTTTCTAGATCTCTTAAGAATACATAGGGAATACTTGCCTTTTTGTACCTTTATTACCTTAGTCAAGCCTTAAACATCCAGTGGGCTAAGTTTTTTTTGTTGTTACGTCTTTCAAAGAATTTTACATAACTTCACCGTAGCAGTACTGACTCCCTGTCTTCATTCCCCCCACCTCTATTTGAGGCCAGAAGTTCTATGTAATACAAATTACATGTGCATTCCTACTCTTTAGCTCAACAAACTGACTCTCTTGTGCCTTGATCCCTGTCCAGCCCCTATCACACTCAACATTATTGCTATACTCTTTTTTTTTCTTTTTGGAGGGGGGAAGGCAGGGCAATTGGGCTTAAGTGGCTTGCCCAAGGTCACACGGCTAGTAAGTGTTAAGTGTGTGAGGTTAGATTTGAACTCAGATCCTCCTGACTCCAGGGCTGGTGCTCCACTCACTAGGCCACCCAGCCGCCTCCTTGCTACACTCTTTCATCCATCATATTCTCTGGCCTGGATTTTATGCTGCTGCTGCCAATTCCTCTCTTATCCAGAGCCCCACACCCCAACACTTAGCTGTGAGCTTTCAGCCTGGTATCTTCTCCCCATCTCTGAGAAGGCCACCACAGGTTAAGGTGTGACTATCAAGATATTGGACCCTTTATCTTGACTAAAGAGCTTTCTTTCCATAATGCACCATGTTGTAGTTGTTTGTATTTGGGTGGTGGTGGTAGACAGGAAGGGAGAAGGACAGGTAGAAGGTAGGTGATTAGAGACACTTATTAAACAATTCTGATACTTATATGGGAGAAACCACATTGGAAGTCTTTAAGAGGACATTTTGTTCTACCAAGTGAAGTACTTTTTTATAGTCAACAAACAATAAGCAGAGTGCATCCTTATATTCTCATAGCAAAGGTGTCAAACTTAAATGGAAGCAAAGGCCAGTAATCCAAATATAATAATCCCTATGGGCCATATACTGACTTCATTTTAAAATGTAATATTATCTATATTTTGTTTTATTTTTACTTATTTTGTTAAATATTTCCTAATTACATTTTGATTTATTTTGGGCCACAATTAGGAGTATTGTAGGCCATGGATCTGATATTTCAGTTCTGTACCTTTCAGTAAATTGCATGATTAAAGATAAGGTCTGCTTTGAAAGATTATTTGCAAAGCAAATCTCATTTTTTTTGGAAGACATTATTCTATCTCCTTTCTAGTGGATGCAGAATAGTCTTGTGTTATTCAGATCTCTTTTCTTTTGTATTTGAAAGTCTTTTTCTTGATGGCTTGTAGAACTTGGTTTTCTGAATTGAATTTAGTTCTTACAATCTTGGAGTTTGCAGTCATCCTGGAGGTGATGTATAAATTGTGTAATTTATAATAAAATGTGTAAATTCTTTCAATTGCAATTTTTCTATGTTCAAAAGTTCTGGCAAGTTCTTTTCTGTTTTTTCTTCATTAAGGAGTTAAATTTTTTTTTTATCTTGTGTTCTTTTGGGAGACCTATGATGCTTAAGTTATCCCTATGTATCCTGTCTTTGAGATCTATATATTTGTTTAACAATTAGCATATTTTCTTTTAATGTTCTTCTTTTTTTTTTGCTTCCCTTCTAATTGATTTGCACTTCTGCATATTTAAATTCTCAATCTATTGTTCTCTTTTTTATTTCTTTGGTGAGGCTTTCAAGAGCAGATTCAAAATTTTAAATTCTGTTAGCTCTCTCAAAATTCCCATTTCTCTTTAAAATCATTCAGAAACATTTTCCTTTTTTTTTTGCTTTCTGGAGGGGGAAGATAGGGCAATTGGGGTTAAGTGACTTGTCCAAGGTCACATGGCTAGTTTGTGTGTGTGCGTGTGTGTGTGTGTGTGTGTGTGTGTGTGTGTGTGTGTGTTATGTGTCTGAGATCAGATTTGAACTCAGGTCCTCCTGACTCCAGGGCCAGTGCTCTATTCACTTTGCCACTTAGCTGCCCCATTTTCCTTTGTTTTGCAGTATTTATTCATGGTTGCCTGAACTAATTTACTGGATCTGGGTCTCCTTCTGTTGTTACTGTTTTCCCCATTGATTTATCTGTTTATGTGCAGTCTTTGAGATGTTTTTCTTCTTGGCATATTTGCTACTTTTGCTTTTTTCCTATCCCCTTATTTTCTATTTTACTCAATTCTAACTCCCTTCCTTCTGACTGTGGTTGCCTTGCGGGCTGGATCTCAGCCTGCTGGCACACTGGACAATTTACAGTTCATTCATTAGCTTAGGTTTCCACCTCAACTGACTTTTGGGTAATCAGAAATGGCCCCAGCCGGATGCTGTGCTCTTTGCTCAGGCTTGGTGAAGTGCTTGGCAGCTCAGCATCCTGTCCTGGTGTCCCATCCAACTCTCTCTGTTCCTTAGTTCTTGGGCCTGGCACTAGCACTTCAGGGCTTTGCTGAATTGATGATTCCAGGTTTTTGCTCCTGAAAGGCTGTCATTTAGCTGGCTGCTGAGGCCCTAGAAAACTTCTATAGCCTGGAGCTGGAGTCTCTGTAGCACTGAAAAGAGGGATGAGCTGATCAATAGACCACATGCTTTAAATATGTATTGATTTTAATTCAATCATCTGTTGTCAGAGTACTAGCCTAAGTTCATAGACACTCATTATTAGAAGGACAACTACGAGTTAATGAATGTTTTTGGTGACAGTAGCTTATAAAGCTGGCCCACTATGTTAAAGACGGATTGTAATCTTTTTGGTAGGGTGAATATACACACTAATAAAATTACAGAACATAAAACTGCTGAAGTCTTTACAAACGAAGCTACTGAAACTTTGAGAGATCAAATGAAATAGTGAGGTCAGAACTCCACTGGAAGTTTTTGACTGCAGGTTTAATATACTTTCTGAAACTGCTTGCTGACAGTGCTTTAACCAAGTGAATGGAGGAGCTATGGATCTTGTTCTGCCAAGGACTTCACAATGTACTTGAGACTAGCAAATGTGTAAACATACAGTAGGCTAAGGGTATTCATACATCAACAAGCACATTGACCCATGCAGAATGTAGAAGTGTTGATGCTCAACATGGAAACAAAGTTGTTTACGAAGCCATATCCATGGCTGGAAATGAAAACTGTGATTACCAGGGGTGGGGAACCTTTGACCTTGAGGGCACATGTGACCCTCTAGGTCCTCAAGTACAGCTCTTTGATGGACTTCAGAATGTATAGAGCAGATGTGAAGTTTTGATTCTATCAAAGGGTTGCGCTTGAGGACTTAGACTTGAGGACCTAGAGGGCCACATATGACCTTGAGGCCAATGGTTCCCCACCCCTGGATTAAACCATCTCTATGAAATGACAACTGCTTTCTGTTCTCTCTCTTGCTGTGTGGAAAGGATTAAAGAAACTGATATAATATGAAGCAACTTGTAAACAAGTAGATACTACTTCTCCAGGGAGACTCTCCCCCTTCCCCCTAAGGAATCATCTGAAGACTCTGGAGGAAAAATGCTAATTATCTGGAGTGAGCCATGTCCTAGAAGCTCTATGAAGAGAAATTTATCAATCTCCCCCAAAGTCCTGGACTCCTTGGGGAGAAATACTCCTCATTTTTCTGCTTGATACAAGTGACTTTAAGCTTGCTAAAGTCTAAAGCAGGTCTTTCCTGAGGAGGAATTCTCATTTTTTCTCCTAACAGGATTTGCTGAATCTTATTTCAATATCTCCATCTACTTCTGTTCACTAATGCTCCATGAGACTGTGGGAAGCTCTTCCAAAGTGAGATGAATACAGGTATGCCCTCCTAGCTCTGTCCTTTCTGCTTCGAATTCATCTTTAATTGCCCTTCATTTTCGTGTTGGGAGAGTGAGAGAGTGAGAGAGCTAGAAGTAGAAGCTTATGAGATCAGTGGGCAGGGCATAGTAGCCAGACATATCATATGTGTGATAACTAGCCTTGATAAACTGAACTCATCTCAGCAATGCACAGCTATAAGACAACTCTACAAGTCTCAGGATGGAAGGAGATGTCTACATTCAGAGAAAGATCTAGAAAGAACAGAGTTTAAATGGAGACTGAAGCAACCTACATGCTGTCACTCTTTTCCATGTTTGGTTTTGTTTCCTTTTTCCCATTGTTCATGCCATTGGTTACAACCCTTCTATACAAGCAGACTAATGTCCAGCGTCAAAGTATTTGCAAATTCTATACATGACTGTATGCCACCATGGTGGGGGGGTAGAGGGAAGGGAGAAAATTTGAAACTCAATTGACTCTGGAATTGAATCTTGTAAACTAAAAGTAAATAAACAAATCAATTAAAAATTAAAAAAATAATTGTGAGGTTGTGAGTTATTTAAAAGGCAATGCTATGTCAATGATCTTTTATCTATCATCTATCAAATTTAACTACTTCCTTTTGTGAAGGATCTGTGTTTCCTTTTGGATTGTAGAGGATGATATATTATAAAATAGAAACCCATGACAACACGTACAAGTTTCTGTGTCACTTTGTCACGAGTAATTTCATGTAGCTGAATTTAGAATCATTCTGCCAATGGGAGAAGTAAATACATTCTCTCACAAGTTCTAGAGGACTAGTTCAGAAGTGAGGATGCTCATTTTCACTTTTCCTGATATAGGGAGACTTTTCAGCCAGCTAAAAGCCATGATCCCAGCATGAGGTGAACTCTACTACTGCTGTTTTCCAGGGGGATCACAGTTTTGTGTTTCCTTTTTAAGCTGACTTCAGTGCATCTAGAATGGGCTGGGTTTTGAAGGTGTGTATATGTAAGCAGGAAAATGACATTAAGGAGAATTTGGAGGTAAAAAGTGAAGTAGATGGTGTCAGGGGGGAGCATCTGTTTACAAGTGAACCTTCCAAAAGCTTTTCTGGACTAAGGCCTTCTGTGAGTCATCATCTACTCACAAAAACAATTCACAAGTTAATTTTGATGAAATTACTTTTACCAGCCAAGCATAGAACACATTATGAATGTGAGCTAATGAATGAATTTTAATGGAAATTAATGAATGAAAATTAAATCAAACAGCATAGCAGTTAAAGTGATAAAAATTCTCCATGCATGTATGGGGTACACACATGATGTACATGATCTTACAGATTATCATACCACCATGTGGAAAAGCACATACACATAGACTTAGCCTGAATAGGGAACACAAATACTAACTACGCATTTAGAGATATGTGGCTAGGCAACTTCTGTGAAAAGATACCTTCCAAGAAATGATGTGGCCAAAGTATATATATGGAGGACACACATACATAAAGTCCATGCAACCAAAGTGCTATTGAGGTTGGGGTAATGTTATGGCCTAATGTGAGAGCAGCTGGGCACTTACTCTTTTAGGGTCTTCAACGTGCATTGGACACAGCTAGCTGTGTTCTTAGAATAAGAGTCAGGAGCCCGTGGAGAGGGAGACCTGGGTTCCTTTATTAAGGCGTGTATGCTAGTTACATTACTCCCCTTTTTTGCAGCCCCCAATTCCCCTTATATCCCTTCTTCTTAGCTGAGTTCAGCAATACATATAGTAAATGTGTAGCTGGACTCTTGCAATCCAAGATAAGGTGCAGCTGGAGACAATCGTGGAGCTCTCTGCACAGTACAGAGCTTATTACTTGGAGCATCTGATTTCCAAACATCAGCTTCCTCAGGCACCACAAAGCCTGCATGTCCAGAGACCTGTACATGCTGGACAAAGGTCCCCAGAAGTGCAGCCGTGTTTCCAGAATGCTATGGGTCTCATGTGCTATATGTGAGGATCTGCACGCTATATTTCCAACAGGGTAACTCATATTTCATCTTGCTTCCTGTGTTTATTAGTAATATTGTCTCACTTCTTTCTTCTGGATGGCACATTTCTAATCTCTGTTGGGCATCACATTGTCTCTTTTGAGCATTCTGGAGGGTCTTGTGGTCTCCACAATCTGTAGAATAGCATATACTGGGCCCTTTCTCCTAAAGAACATCTACTGAGTGTCCCTAACTAATGAAGTGCTTTCCCTAGAAAGAGTCTGTGGAGAAAAGTAGGTTTACATCCTTTCTAGCTATAATCCACTGAATTGTAGTCAGGAAGAGCTAACAAAGGACAGAAGAATGTCTCCAGGGTAAAAACAGATTTATTCTCTTTTTACTCAATGTATTGGGGACTGATCTGAAGACCATGGTCCCAGATTACTATCTGACTTGGGGTTAGGAAATGCCTTTTAATACCCTATTTCATTCCTGAATGGGAGCATGTGTTCTCAAATATGTATTTTAGAGAATCTGGTCAATAAGCAAACAAAATATCTGACATGAATTGTGTAGAATTGAGACCACAAATTTCACTTTAAACCCTAAAGCTTCTTTGACATACATTTGAAGGTGGGAAAGAACAAAGTTTAACTAAAGAAGGCAAGATAATTACCTTACTCATCCACATGTCTTCTTTTATTTTGTATATTTCTTCTGATTTTTGCATTTTTATTTTGGCCAGTGCAAAATCTCAATACTTCCCTACAGGCAAATTTAAAAAAGGGGTTAGGTTCTGGTGAATCTGGGAGTTGAGGTAGAAAGGTAAGAGTTTTGATGGTGGAATGACTGTCCTAGGTCATGGGAATTGGCATAGTATTGAATTTAGGAGAAAATTGAGTTAAGGCAAGGTGATGAATATGAAGCCAAGGCACAGATTCAGTATTTTCTGGAATATAGTGGACCTCTTTTTCCTCATAGAATTTAGAGATAGGTATATAGAACACTAGAATTGGCAAGTTTGCAGAATGAAATGTACTCCAGAATTCTCTACTTAGCTTTTTAGTGTAAGATAATACATTTGTTTTCCTATCCCTAAGAAGGATTTGAGGATACTCTGTCCCATATCTTCCTTTCTTAAGCAATACTCACATAGAAAGCAGTTTACTCACGGAGTAAAAAATTTGGGGCACATATGAATTGGAGAGAGAAGAAAGAAATAACAGTGAATTGAGTTTAGAGACACTACCTAGTGATCTAGCCCTCTATATATTTCCCTAGTCTGCTTTAACCAATTTGATCCTGCATTATTCCCTCCACAAGAGTAAAAACTGTAGAGATGAATCAGCCTCTTTCACTTATTAATTAGTCCTTGTTTTCCTAAATAGCAATTCTGCTCTGCACAGAATTTTCCCATCCTCAAAATTTTATCCTTATTGCTAATGTGATAATCATTATCTAACTGGTAACTGCAGAAAGTAAGGCATTGTATTTATTCTTTTTCTATACCTAGATATGAAATTTGAACTGTGTTCACTTTTACGGAGCTTATTTCTAATGCAAGGTGTTCACTTTGCTATTCTCACATTCATTGCCTCTTTAAATTTTTCCTAATCTGGGGATCCTGGGAATGTTTTTACTTATTGTTTCATATCTAAGGACTCCCCTAAAAGGGAAGAGAAAAATACAATTGGGTATGGTATAGGTAATTTATTCCTACACACATAAAACATACTAAACATAGAATCACATATGTGTATTAACAGTATTCAGAAACTTAAATTATAACTAGTGTTACATTCTGCTGGGACTATGATATCTAAACTTCATCAGAATATGAAGCAGCCTGGGAATTGCTGATTAGGCATTTTAAATTTCACCTCAGCTCTGCACTATCACTCTACTCTTTTGTATATCTACTGACTCATTAGGTCTAATGACTCTGCATATAACAAGAGGACTCAAAGTTCCCATGTGGTCACCTGGAACCAAGAATGGCTATTCTGAGTATACTCTCTGGGATTATCTTTGCAACAATAATACCAAAAGATTTAAAAAAGCCAGACCTTTGATTTTTACCAGAATTTTTTGTGAAGAAGTTCACTTTACTAATACAGATCAGCAACCACCCTAGACATATGCCTGTCACACGGAGAGTTTAATTGATGTTCCCAGGATGATACAGTATGTGTCAGAGGTGGGACATAAACCCAGTTCTCTCTGAATCTGAGGCCATGTTATATCATCCCTTCCTATTCAACTGATCCTGTCCCCTTTATGTATACATGTACACACACATACACACACTCAGATATATATTTATACACACATATACCCTCCTATACATATATATGTATGTATGTTTATATATGTATATATGTATATATGTATGTGTGTGTATATATATACATATGCATACATACATACATACATATATATATATATATATATGTTCTCTTCAATTATCATCAACCTGAGAAAAGTCTCATGAGTTACAATGAAAATTTTTCCATGTAGGAATGTAAATAGTTCAACTTTAATAAGTTCCTTATGATTTCTTTTTCCTGCTTATCTTCTTATGCTTCTCTTGCTTCTTGTATTTGAAAGTCAAATTTTCCATTCTTCTCTGTTTTTTCCATCAAGAATACTTGAAAGTCCTCTATTTCATTGAATGACCATATTTTCCCCTGAAGAATTATACTCAGTTTTGCTGGGTAGGTGATTCTTAGTTTTAATCCTAGCTCCTTTAACCTCTGGAATTTCATATTTCAAGCCCTCTGATCCCTTAGTGTAGAAGGTGCTAGATCTTGTTTTATCCTGATTGTGTTTCCACAATACTCAAATTGTTCCTTCCTGACTGCTTGTAATATTTTCTCCTTGATCTGGGAACTCTGGAATTTGGATATAATATTCCTAGGAGTTTTTCTTTTGGGATCTTTTTCTATTTTTTCATCCTTTTGGATCTATTTTATAGTACCTTGATTTCTCATAAAATTATTAGCTTCCATTTGCTCCAGTCTAATTTTGAAGGAATTATTCTCTTCAGTGAGTCTTTGGAATCCCTTTCCCATCTGGCAAATTCAGCTTTTTAAGGCATTCTTCTCCTATCCAGGCCTCTGGTTTTCAAGTTAAGTATATATTCATTTTTTCAGATGTTTCTTCTATATGGAAAATGGTTATTTTTTCATATCTATTCTTCAACTCTTTAAAAAAATCAAATTGCTTAATTTATTTGCTGTCAGCTTTGTTTGGCTTGTAATTGTCTCCATTTCTCTTTTTGCCATAGATGTTTATCCCTTCCCTCAATGGAATACTGTAATTAATTTTGCTTCTTCTTCTATATTTAGATGCCAATATGTTCCCAGAAACCCTCCTCTCATGCCCCTTCCTTGGCTCTTTTTTATCTTTACCTAAATCCTTCTTTCTTCTACACTTTTGAATCTAATCTTTCTCTGCTTACCCTCTTAAATAAAACTCTGTCACCTTGACCTTTTCTTTTTTTAAAATTCATTTATTTACTTTTAGTTTACAAGATTCAGTTCCAGAATCCCTTGAGTTTCAAATTTTCTCCCCTCCCTCTACCCCCCCCCCCCATCCCCGCCATGGCAGCATGCAATAAAGTATAGGATCGGCAAATGCTTTCATAATGGACATTAGCCTGGTTGTATAGAAGGGTTGTAACCAATGGAGTGAACAATGGGAGAAAAGAAACAAAACCAAACATGGAAAAGAATGATAGCATGTAGACTGCTTCAGTCTCCATTTAAACTCTGCTCTTTCTAGATCTTTCTCTGAATGTCAATATCTCCTTCCATCCTGATACTTGTAGGGTTGTCTTACAACTGTGTGTTGCTGAGAAGAGTCCAGTTTATCAAAGTTGGTCATCACATATAGGATGTGTCTGTCATTGTGTAAAAGGTTTTCCTGGTTCTGCTCTTCTCTCTTAGCCTCAGTTTGTAAAAGCCTCTCCAGGTAAATATGAAGTCCATCTCCTCCTCATTTCTTATAGCACAGTAGTATTCCATTACATTCATATACCACAACTTGTTTAGCCATTCCCCAATTGATGAGATTCCTCTTAATTTCCAGTTTTTTGCCACCACAAGATGCAATAAATATTTTTGCCTTAATTTCTCCTTTAGGAATGTAGATGCTGTACTACTTGCTTTTTTTTGGAGGGCAATTGGGGTTAAGTGACTTGCCCAAGGTCACACAGGTAGTAAGTGTTAAGTGTCTGAGGCCAGATTTGAGCTCAGGTCCTCCTGACTCCAGGGCCAGTGCTCTATTCACTGTGCCACCCAGCTGCCCCAATGCTGTACCACTTGGTGCATAAAAGTTTAGTAATGATATTGCCTCATTTTTGATGGTGCCTTTTAGCAGGATGTAGTTTCCTCCCTTATGTCTTTTAATTAGATCTATTTTTGCTTTTGCTTTGTCTGAGATAAGGATTGCTACCCCTGCTTTTATTTGCTTTAGCTGAGGCCTGATATATTTTACTCCAGCCTTTTACCTTTACCCTGTGTGTATCCCCCTGTTTCAGATGTGTTTCTTATAAACAGCATATTGTAGGATTATGGTTTTTAATCCATTCTGCTATCCACCTCAGTTTTATGGGTGAGTTCATCCCATTCACATTCACAGTTATGATTACTATCTATGTCTTTCCCTCCATCCTATTCCCTCCCCTGTTTATGCTTTTGTTTTTCTCCTTCTCGCTTCCCCTTCTTAAGAGTTTTCCTTTTGACCACTGCCTCCCTCAGTATTCCCTTCTTATCCATCCCCCTCCCTTTTCCTACCCTTCTCCACTACTTTTTCCCTCCCTTCTAAACCCCTCCCCTTTCTTGGCCCTTCCCCCTCCTACTGCCTGTAGGATAAGATCGATTGTTATACTCAATGTTGTATGTTATTTCTTCCTCAAACCAATATTGATGAGAACAGATCTAATGTATTGCTCTTCTCCCTCCCCTCTTTCCCTCTATTATGATAAGTTTTATGTCTCTTTTCAATAGAGTTCTATCTTTAACTTATGTCTTAGTGCTATTTATCTTAAAGACTTCTCTTTGGGACTGGCCCCGTTTGGGGCTTCTTGGCCAGGGTCCTCCTCCCGGCCTCAGAGCTGCCCTGCTCTCTTTACCTAGGATTCTCTCATTACACCCAGGTGTTTTTCTCTACTCTAGCTGTTCATCAGCTCTGGCTAGCTTGAGGGCCACCTGATTCCCTGTCCAACATACACCATCCAAACCATAGGGATCCTATATTTTCTGCTTATTCAGTAGCTCTTTGAGACAACCACAGTATTCACTGGTTCAAAAGTCATGTCACCCTTCCTTTGGAGAGCCTACAACTCCAAGTCTGTTCTGAGAGCCTCTTCTTTCAGGCTCCTTCTGTGCCTCAGTTATAGTCCTTAGCTGGGGTGCTAGAGTCTGGGTCAAAAATCGTCTTTTATCCCTTTATTTCCTGACTGTGCTCTGATCAGTAAGTCTCTGTCTGACGTCCAGCTCTCAATAGCTGCCAGTTTCTTCCTCCCGTGTCATTTATTCTATCTTCTTTCTCTGTTATCTCCCAAGGGAGTGTAATGTTAGGGGAATCTGACAATCTTCCCTGCCCATTCATAGGCACATAGAAACCTGCCCCAGAGCTAATCAGGCTCTGGGCTATGGGGAGTTTCCACTTCAGCAATGAGGCTTGTAGATTCTCTGACTTCTGGGCACTCAGCCAGTCACATGCTGGGTCTTTGTTATATATTCTAGGAGGTTGGTGTTTTGCTTTGGTTTGCTCATGAGAAGGATCTTTTGATGTCTTAGTCAAGACTCTTAGTAGCCACATGTTCAGAGCCCCTCTCCCTTGCCCCAACATAAGCATGTGTCTGTGCTCCCTTGATCCAGTGATGAATATCAAGTGTACAGCAACATTGCTATATTCAGGCAGCTGGAAGCCTGTCCATTGATGTTTGTGCTAATTTCTCTGCTTGTATTTTCTCTGTTTGTATTTTCTCCATGTTCAGGGTGCTGACCTTTCCTCTGAAATATTAAATGTAATTGAAGTAGATTGTAGAACCCCTTTAAAAGTTGCTTTCCTTTAAGAAAATTTAATTTAAGAAAAGCAGATCAAAGAACCTGTGCTAGCAGGCCATCCTGGGTGTGCCAGCATGCTTGTTGCTATGGAGAGGAAGGGGGAAGTTACTGGCTGTCATGTTACATAAGATAGTCATAAATATTTCTGATGTCTACCATTACTACCATCAAAAAATCAGAAATTAGCCTATACCTTATTGACATACTGCCACTGCTTTCAAATCTTTAACTTTCTTTGGTGTCTGTTACAACCCTAGCACTTGGTTCAAAAATGACCCTCTTTCTCATCCCCTTTTGCCCAAAATGGTTCCTTTCTTTTCTTTCATATCCCAGCAACTTACTGTAGTCTTTCTTTCTCCCCTATTAGGAATACTCTGAATTAAAGAAAGGCCTCACAGAGGACCTGGAACCACTAGATTCTGAAGAAGACCTCAAAGATGGGGTTCTTAACTGAAAGAGATACTACTTAGTGCTCCCCTAAACAGACAAAGTCCAACCCCCTATAGGCCTAGAGATAAAAAGGAAGACAGAAGATGCTCAGAAGGAATCAAACCAAAATATGAGAAGATTGAGGGTTAGGGTCAAAACTCCAGGGTGTATACCTAAGGGGAATCCTAATCTCCCTGTCTTTACCTGTTCTCTTTCCTAATACCACAACTCTCCTAATAGCCATAGCTCTGCTCAGTCAAAGCAGAGTCCTTTTTGCGCATTTACTTTATTTTATGGGACTGAGCACAGAAATGCTGTTATAAAATCAAAGGAAAATTGAATTGTGCCTCGAGTCTGTTTTATCTCAGTTGGCTCAGCTGGGCTAAGCAACCTGAATTTTCCCACTGGGGTCAATCCTGAAGTCTCCAAAGTCATCCCTGGGGTATTCAGGTACTGGTGGAATAGGTTGCTGACATCTGAACTCTCCACCTTCACCCAGTCATCCCTCTTTATGTAATACACCTTGAGAAAATGGAAGGGAAAGGGAGAGTTCTTTATCACTGGTCTAAATCCCTTTCAAAGAATTCCCTGCCCCTTATCTTAATAGCCTTAAATTCTGAAAGTTAGAACCCACTTTTGTATTTAGGATTCTATTCAGGATATTCAGTACCCTGAATATCTCTTATGCCTCCCACCCTGGAAATATGTCTCCCATTTCCTCTTGCCTTCCTGATCCCTTACTCTAAAGGGACTGGAAAATGGAGTAGGGGTTAGTCTCTTACTACTGAAAAAAACCCCAGAGTACCTATCTTGATGGGTGGTATGGATGGTGGCCCACCGGCCAAGGTCATAAGCTACCTCAGGGCTGAGATTAGGTCAGTAGCCACTGTCCAGGACTCCATAGGCATAACTATTTCCACTGCTTATGGGAAACATAGTCCCTGAGAGTCTTGTCCCATTGTCATTCACATAATATAGTCCAGGACCCTGCATGAAAAAAGGAACATAAACTTAGGGGGAATTCAAGAAAAATGAGAATTTGAGAGAAACCATAAAATGAGTCTAAAACCAAGGAATTGATCATAGAACCTGGAAGGTTCTTGTAGAACTTTGAACAGAAGCATGGGACCTTGGAAGGCATTGTGGAATCAGATGGCATAGGAGAAAGGCTATGGACCTGGTATCAGAAAGCCTGGATTTGAATTCTAGATGCCACTTATTCACCATATCTGGGAACAGTAACTTAATCTCTCTGAACTTTGTTTTCCTCATCTGAATAATAATGCTCACAGTAGATTTTGGGAAGGAAAGGGTCTTCTGAATCATAAAGTGCTACTGAAACAGCAGCTGTTTGGGGGGAGGAGAGGACGAGAGTTTCCTTCAGTCATAAATCTATCATGTAACATCTAGCATGTCTGATGAAATGAAGCCACTTGGAGAATGAAGCTCAGGCAGTTCACATTTGCAGTGGAGTGAAAGCAATGCACCTTTTTGTCCCACCTATAGTTCATACTGCCCATGGACAGCCCCATGCCTTGATACTGGCACATCATGTTGGACAGCAACTTAGAAGCAGCAGACACAGAGATGCACTCCCTGTTCTGAAGGCAGTTCAACCTGAGGAAGAAGAAGGTGGTGGAGGGGATTTCAGTCAAGTCAATAAGCATTTATTAAGGGCCCACCATGTGGTAGGCATTGTGCTAAATGTTTAGGGTTAGAAGAAAGAGATGGTGAGAGAGGAAAAACAGATCAGAGTGGTTTACTTCAGCAGACAGAAAGCTCAAAGTGTGGGAGGAGAGACAGTGGATGAAAATGCCTTTGGGGAGCCTGAATATCAGGGGAAATTTGGAGGTTAGATTTTGAAGCATCCAAATCCCAGACAGTTGGGCATGAGGGAGTACCCTCAAAAGAGTGCTGAGACTCCCCAATGATTTAAACTTTTTAAAAAGCTCCTAAATTTGTCCATTTATTGAAAGGATTAAAGATTATATACAAGATACTTCTTACTTTTTTAAGGGTCCATACAGTTTGGATTTCTCCCTCTTACAGATTTTACCAATCTGTGGGGCAGGTTCTAGGATTTGAGAAGGCTAGTGTCCTCTGGAAGATAAGATTTGTGAGGCAGAGGTTTTGGGGTAAAGATAAGTACAGGATGAAGATCAGTTAAGAAGAGGTAAGGAATTCCATCTTGGCAGCAGTGGAAAGGAAGGAATAAAGAAGCTTAGGGTGGTGTTTTGGGGCTCTCTACAATACTCTTTCACCTAGAAGAGCACCCAGTATCGACAGTTGACAGATGACAGACAACTGACAGTCAGTTGCACAGCCTGACATGGTGCCCAGAAGGTAAAGATTAATCTCAATTACTTTGTTCATGTGCATGGTGTCTGAGAGAGCAATGAAACAGTATCATAAGTAGAAGGCAAAGCACCTGATCCATATCCTTTAATGTAATGGCAAGCAAAGAAATAGTTTAACACCTGGCCTAGCTGTGGGAGGACTTTATATTCTGTATCCTGTACCTCTTCAGGATGATTGAATTAAGGATGATTAGAGACTAATCTCCAATTAAGAAGAAAGAAGACTTTTTGACTGAGAGATTAAGACAATGTGACCTAGGGGTGGAAAATTTTGACCTTTGTACTTTGTGTCCCTTGAGGAGGCTTGCCTCCTTAAGGATGATTGAGCTAAATTCTTACTGAATGATATCTCTTGCTTAAAACTATGTGACCACTTTGGTGAAAATGATGTGTCCATTTTAGTAATAAATTGTTATTGTATAACATTGTGAATGCTATACTTTGATTTCTGTGAATGTTTTGCTTTAAGTTACGGCTGAATAAATAGAGTTCACTATGCTATGTAATCAGAACCTTGAAGCTGTTCACAGCAGCCATCCTCTGGAAAGCTGCTCATGCTTGGCTTTACATTTATTAGTCCCAAATCTTTCTTCCCTAGCCCCAATCAAAGATGTAGGTTGGAAGTTCCTCCCTTATGGAAGCTGTCCAGACTCCAGTCCCCAACAGCTGAACTCACCAATATAATTCCCAGATGAGGCCCAGGAATCTACTGTCACTACCACTACAACACTGAGCTGTAACTTGAAGGCTAGTGTGGTGGTACCATAGGCCATCTCAATTCAGTCTTGATGGGCACCATCTACCTCCAGGGAATGAAGGAAATCAGGAGGCTAGGGGGTGGAAGGAGGAGAGAGAAAGAAACAGGAGAGAGGGGCCAGTGAGAGCCTCGGGATGAGTGGACCAGGCAAAGGGATTTGGACAATGTGAGAAAAAAGGGGAGCACTGAAGGTCACCCCTCAGGGCATGTAGGAGAACTTGAAAGACTGAGTGATGGGAGGGAAGGAAGGATTCAAAATGAAAAAAAATCCAATAACAATGATGTAAGTAAGAGGTTGGGAATTGGCCTAAGGAAGCAAGAAATAACACAAGTCCTTCACCTTCCACAAAAACATCTGTTCCCCCTGGCAGGCTGGTGGAAATAGAGAACAGAGAAAATCAGCGATAACTCAATTTGAACTCGGAAGGACCCCTTCCTCCCACCCCCACATTTGATTTAGTCTCACATTTGAACAATTTATTTCCCACATGGCCACAGACATCTTTGATGTTTTCTGGCAGAAAGGATGCTCAGTTCCTCTACTCATGCCAGCTTTTAACTCATTGGTCCTACTCCACTCCAACTCTGACCTGCAGCCCTTGTGGTAATGTGTATACAAAAGTGCCTCAATGGTTGAGTTGTACTTTCTTTCCATGGTTTATCCTCTAAAGGTACCCTAAAATACAGAGGTGCCCTAAAGGTTGAGTTGCTGGTGTCCTAAAGTCTCCCTTTACCTTGAAATATCACAAAAATATACTTTATTCTAAAATTCTTTGTCTCTTCCCATCCTGTGTCATAAATTCCTTGTCCTCAGTCTGCATCCCTATCTTGTAAGACTAATCATGACTTTAAAATTCACCTTATCCTAAAATTCCTTGTCTCCTCCCATCCTGTGTCTTAAATTCCTTGTCTCCTCCCATCCTGTCATAAAGATTCCTTGCCCCCCTTATCTTGTGTTATCTTCATCCTGTGTCCTTATCTTACAAGATTCAGTTTGTCCCTAAATCTCCAGCTCCCCTTTTGATACCCCAAAACTTACGTCACCATCCTATAGGCCAGCAGTTCTCAACCTGTGGGTTGGGACCACTTTGAGGGTTGAATGACCCTTTTACAGGGGTTGCCTAAGACCATTGGAAACTGATGGTCTTAGGAACTGAGACACAGCTCCTCTGTCTCCAGGAGGGTATTAAAGGGTTCAGTAGGGTGAGTATTAAAGGGTCCCTGGCATTAGGAAGGTTGAGAACCACTGCTATCGACTGTGTAGCTTTCTGGCTATATAAGTGTGGTCCTTGTCCTACCTCATCACCTTTGTTTATCTCCTTGCTAAGTCTTAGTCCTGCCATGGTTTTGTGTCAATAAAGCTCCCTTTGGCTAAAGAGAAGGTCTGATTTAATTCTTTAAAAAATCTGAACCAGCTCTCCCAACCCTGAATCCCTGCAGTGGGATGGTCAATTCTGGGATCCACAAGGAGAAGCTATAGTGTCCAGGATCTTGGTGGTGTCTACTCCCCATCAGGCACATGTTCCCAGCAAGCCCTGCACATTTGAGTAGCACCATGATCTTTGAGTAGCTCAGGATCTATGTCTCCCACCTTACGGAAGTGAAGGTGAAAGCCTCGTACAAAGGGTGTGGGAGCCAAAGCTAGATACTTCCTTCCCCATCCATCTACATCACCCACGCCCCTAACCCATCTTCCCACACACCTCAATCCTGGGGGAACCAGTGTGGGTACTATCAGAGTGTCTTTCAAAGAAGCCTGAGAAGAGAGAGAAAGCAAGGACAGAAAAGATGGGCTGTCAGAAGGAGGAGAGCAGCTTTCTATGAGGGACTTCTGAAAAAGGCGGGCTGGGCCTTGGACAAGATGGGTGAAGCTGGTGAAGTGGTCAAGAACTAGTTAAGCTATGGACTCAAGAGATTAGCCAGAAAACACTTAAGTAATACTTTGTGAAACAAGAAATCAGTGAGTTCAGCATACCCAAACTGAAACTGTATCCAAAGCAGAATTCAGTAAACTCAGAGTGAAATCAATCATTAGAGATCAGTGGGAGCAGCTATGTGAGTGA
>CM053593.1:199239442-199250579 GCA_028646575.1 Pseudocheirus occidentalis | reverse complement strand
AAGTAATTGCTTATACCTGGATACTAATTAGTTTTGGTTACAGATTGTATCTGGATACCAATTTAGTTGTAGTTACAGATTACACTTGGATACCAACTTAGTTATTGATTATGTTGTTAGAAACCCAAAATGGTATACAAGATCCTGTACTTCTGTGTTATTTAGCTGCTCCTTTAACTGGCATATGGGACAGCAGCCAATTGGCTAAATTAAAGCTCCTTAAAACTTTCATTTGGACTCTGTGGTCACTTTGTCAAAACTTGCTATTTCATTTGGCTATTACATCAGAACCTGCAGGAGCCGGTTGTGGGTCCGATTAACTGCACTGTACCAGGGAATTGCAGAGATGAGTTTGAGGATTGAGGGAAACACCTTCTGCACAGATTGGATAGGAATCCAGTGTTGCCGTGCTGTGTGGTAGGGTGAGAGATGCAGCCAAGCACACTCCAGTCTGACCTGTTTCTCCACCCCCTCATCCCTACAGCCCTGATACTTTGGTAGTGTTCAGTTCTGCTTGGGGAAATGGAACAAAGTACTAGGGGGAAGGAACGCCCTGCTTCCCATCTTCTTAACTTGCTGCCACCCAAAGGCAGACATCTTTTGCCCCCCCCTTTTCTCCCCCACCCAGCACCCTGTGGTTATCTTCACTAGCTTCTCAGTGTGCAACTGCCTGAACTGAGGCCCTGGCTCCAAACTGTTAGAGCCTAACCCACCTAACAACCAAATACATCACGATACAGATTATCTTCCTGATTGGACTAGATTCTCAGGCACTCTTGTACTGGTGAAGCTGAGTCAAGAAAGCTACCAAGAGGCAACTGTGAAACCTTGGAAAGATAAGAAGGGCCTCTCCTTAGGAAAGACTGTCCAGAGAGGTGAGGAAAAAAAAGAGAGGAGGGATAAAGGCTTCAGTTCAGTGTGAAGCCAGTTCGGCAAAATGCTCGCTCTCTTTGCTCAGTCTCTCTATCTCCACCTTTCACTTCCAAAATAGAAAGGCCCCTATTCATAGAGCAGCAGGGGCAGTTGCGTCCCCCTTTCCTTCCGTCCTCCTGCCCCGGGGCCACCCAGGTACCACTCACACTGTAACAGATGATGGAGGGGAGAGAGTTGTGACTGGAACGAGGCAAAGAAGGAGGGTAGAAGAGATGAGAAGAGGGATGGGGCTAAGGGGCTGGTGGGTACAGTAAAACAGCGATCTGAGAACTTATAATGATGAATTGCATTTGTATAGAGATTCTCATTTTACAAGCGCTGATTAACCGATTATAGTAGCAGCATCATTTTGTATTTAGTACTTTGAGGTTGGCAAGGGGCTTTACCTTTCTTTTCCTACCTGATTCTCTCATGGGATCATAGAGCTAAGGGTATTAGTGGCCAATTAATCCAACTTCTTTATTTTACTGGTGGGGAAACTAAGATCCAGTCTAAATGACCCATTCAAAGTCACACTGGTAATAAGTGGCAAACTGGGATTTTAATCCAAGTCTGCTGCTTGAAAATCCAGAAATTTACTCACTGCATTTCCCTGATTACCCCCAAACCTGGCATTTTAAAGTTGAGGATCATCAAATTTTGACATCACCAGAAGCCTTAGTGATGATCATTCACTGTAGTTCAATACAATCATTCACTAAATGAGGACACCCTCATTTTACAGAAAAGGAAACCAAGACCCAGAGAGAGGAAATTTGAGGCAAGCTCCTCTAAATCCTAAAGTAGTGCCTTTTACTTGACAATTCAATCTAGCAGGCAAACTTCTGACTTTCTGTATAGGGCCTCTGGGCATTTGCACCATCCCCTGCAACTCACAGTTTTGGTTTTCCCCAGGGAATAATTTTTCCCTAGTTTCAAGGTACTCTGAAGGTCTATATTTCCTAATACCACAGTTTATGGTACTCATAGTTTAAGTTTAATAGGCAAAGGAAATAATCAGTTAAAATTAAATATGTTTAATGACACAGCACACCAAAAAGCATAGCAATAAAACATGTCTGGCATAAACCTGGGGTACACTAGCCTACAAATTCACACTGGGAGTGAACAAATGTAGGGAATATGAATGGATGGGGGTACATGCACGGAACACGTATGACCAGAGCACAAACACAGAAAAGTATAACGGAGGCCACTGCAGGACCGGTCATGTTATTGTGCTGTTCCCACCAGGTCTACCTGGGACTGGAAGAGGTGGGAAGGGGGATACCCATGGTATTATAGTTTCACTCTCATGTTTCTTAACAGAAATCTTTGGCTGTCTCTTCCTCAAATGTAAACAAAACCACAATGCATCCATTTTCTTTTAAGGTGTATAAGCCTTTTCTACTCTTAGAAAAAATCAGAAACTTTTGTATGGGACCAACAGGATACTTCTGCTCTGGTTATCCTGGCTTGTTCCTCTAACCCAGTGGTTCTCAATCTTCATAATGCTGCGACTCTTTAACACAGTTCCTCATATTATGGTGACCCCACAACCATAAAATTATTTTTGTTGCTACTTCATAACTGTTATTTTGCTACTGTTATGAATTGTAATGTAAACATCTCATATGCAGGATGTATTTTTGTTGTTACAAATTGAACATAATCCACAGGTTGAGAACCACTGCTAACCCCTTCTGTGACTTCAGTCCTTTGACATTCTGTTAAAGCCTATAGACCTCTTCTAATAATACTATTTTAAAATTTAGCATGAAATAAAATGCAGAGGATTACTAAGGACACCAATTTTATTAAAATATGAAAAAAATGTGAACAAAAATAACTTCATGGATCCCAAGTTAAGAACTCCTGCTAGAGTATTGGTTTCTATCTTATTCCCAAATAGTGCTAACAAGACTTCTCTCCCCAGAAGGTGATTATCAGCCCTAGATGCTAAACTTGCCAAAGATTTGGGTTCTTTTAACATAGCAAAGAGTTTCAGGTTAAGCCTTTTCTCTGGATTTCTCTTTCTTGGTCAGGAAATTGAGTCTCTCTATCAAAGAGCTCAGCCTTGCTTATGGTAAACATTCCATAGCCTTCTCAATTTTAATTTCTGAAGGCTAGACTATAAACTAGGCAGTGGTTATTTGTCTAATAACTATCAAACAGCTCTGGGATTTAAAGTTCCCCACTTTCCAAATCCTATTTTTTCTATTATGGAGATGAGTGAATGAGGAAAAGGCAGAGATGTGCTAAGCATAGGGGACAAGGTCTTTTTTCCCCCCCATATCACCACATTCTTGCCCCTTCCAAATGAAAATAGAACCAACACAAAGTCTCTGAGTACCTTTAGAGAAAAGTCCCCAAATACATGTTCAAGGCTCTTTTCTGGAAGTACAGATAGAAAACTGAAAACAGTCCTTCCTCCAGAAGCTTACAGTCTCCTTGGGATGCAATATATAAACACACATATCAACATAAATTGCAAGGGTAAGGAGGAAACAAGGGGTATTAGGAATGTCTGTCCAGAGAAAATGAATACCAAACTGAAATTTAAAGAAAGCAAAAAGACTCAAATGAAGAAGGAATGATTTCCGAATATGGAACCTGTGCAAATTCCTGGGCATGTAAAATTCAACATCAAGTTCCAGGAACAGCAAGTAGGCAAGTTTTCCTGAAATGTGGAGTACCTGGAAGGGAGTAAAATAAAATATCTTGAAAAAAAAGATTAGTGACCATGTGAGAAGGACTTTAAATGCCAATTAATACTTTTTTAAAGATCAGGATTGGTAATGGGGAAGGTAATAATCCAATCTATCCCTTAAGATTATTTTAATAGTTGTGAAGAATGTGGATTGTAGAAACAAGACAGTGTAGGCAGAGAGACTAGTTAGAAGGCCATTGCAATAATCCAGGAAAAAAGGGGAAAAAGGTTGGAACTAGGGTAATGACTTGAACCAAAAAGGGTGTGTGTGAGAAATGTTTGGAGATACAAACAACTAGAGTTGACAATTGAAGGAATTGTTGAAAGAAATTGAAGCTTCATGGGTGACTATGAGGTTGGTGACAAATGTGGGTGACTATAAGGATGGTGAGGCCCTCAATAGTAATAGGAAAGTTTGGGAGGGGACAGGTTAAGGAAGGAAGACAAGCAGTTCCATTTCTGGACACGTTGAGTTTGAGGTGCCTGTGGGACAATCAATTTGGAGATGTGCAGACAGTTAAAGATGGGAGACTGGAACTCATCAGGCAGGTTATATAGATTAAAAGGAATTCTTAAGAAAAGTAACTGAACCTCATGGGAGTCTAGAAAAAGAAGAAAAAAGGGGCTCACAACAGATTTAGGGGAGAGTTATCCTTAAGGGCCAAGACAAGGTTGATGACCCAGGGAAGGAAACTCAGAGAAAATGGTCAGATAGTGTCTGATTAAGGAGGCTCAGGATTCCTGTGAATGGAACATTTGGCACTTCAAAAGATCCAATATAGTTTATTTAGAATACAGGCGAATAGGAAGGAAGCCAGAGATGACAGAGTAAAGGCTTAGGAACGATAAAATAAGAGTTAACATTGAATATATATATGTATATATATATATATATATACACATATATATATGTATATATTTATAGCTTCATTCCTAGATGTTACACAAAAATAAACAAATTAACAATATGCCAAATAATAGATCATACCAGTGGTGATTAGTGTCTGAAGTGATTAAATGAGAGGCCTCTAATAGTTTATTAGGAACTATATGGGGTTGTGTCTGATGTTCATTGAGCGCTCGTTGATTTTTCTCCAATACTTGCCTCAGTTCTAGGGAAGAATTAAATATAGAAATTAAAGGTTCAAGGGAAAGATAGACATGAGGTAAGGGCAAAGACTTAGGGATCCATTTAAGATTAAGTGTATCCTCTTGGTCAGGGGTAAAATAGAGAATAAAGCTTACACAATTATGTTGGCTAGATACTTCACATAACATAGAAAAGTTAGAAAGCAGATGCAGAGTCAAATCACACAGGTTGGAGGAATGGTTCAATAGGCAGGGCTCCAATTGCCTACTGGCCATCCCACAGACCAAGTCATTATTACAAACCGGGTTCAAGCACAGGCACTCTAGCACCCCATTACTCCCCTCTTAAACAGATTGGATCCAAGATCATTTGGGATAAGGAATTTAGGTCTCAGCTTCCCAAGCAGCTTCATGCTGAGGGAGGATGTAGAGCTGCCTCCGCCTCATAGGGTCTCAACATTCAAGGGGCTGGGTCTGTAGCCAGTGTCCAGGGGTGACGGGTCATGGTCTCAGACAGTGGTTGGTACTCAGCTTGAGACGTCATCTGAAAGTGAAGGGTGTAGTGCCTAGAAGAAACACATCTGGCAAAGAAATTAAACAAAGGCCAAGAAGGAGTAGAAGGAAATTAACCAGAAGTAGGGTGACTATGGGCTAGTATAACCCATTACTCAAACCATTTTCACATAGACAAGATACTTCATAAGTTATTATTCTTTTACTAATATAACTGTACGACCTTAATCCAAAGAGGTTCCTGACTTGAACCTCACAACTGAATAGTAGACACATACCCTTGTTTCACAAAACTTGTTTATCCTTTGATTATATTCGTTCTGGAAGAAATGGATACTTCAGAAATTGAATCTTTTACATATACATTCAGTTACAAATGTTAACTTTTGCTTAGATCATGGAATAACTACAAATTCAGATTAAAACAGCAAGATCTATTCTGCTTTGCAACTTATTGCATTAATATAACAGTAACTCACCTTGAAATTTACTAAACCTTCAAAAGTATAGCACACAAGACCTTTCAAAACATCTTTTCTAAAAAAAAAACAGTTTGAATTTATCCTGGTGTTAAGAGGAACAATCACAAAACCTTTATGTAAGAAAAATTAATTGGAAAGTTTTAAATGATCTTTCTTTTTCCTTAAATCAAAAATAAACCTTTAAAATTGGAATTCATTAAACTAAGTTGGTGTCCTTGAGTAACATAAACTCCCAAAGTATTATTACAGATTAAAATCCTGGATACTTGTAGAATTCCTAGATATCACAAAATTTAGTCTTAAGCAGTTTGCATAACTTTATGCACATGTTCTAATTCTGGATGAAAAATAATGTCAGATTTTCCAATAAGCTAACACAAAAGAGCTCCTGTCTTTTACTATTTGCTTTGATCATAGAAAATTTGCTATAGAAGGAAAAAAGGCAGAGACATGTGATATTCCAAATACGACAGGAGAAAACATCCTTGGCTCTGTTTAAATTCAGGTAAAGCCACAGATATCCAACCATGCAGTATTGGTACCACCTCATAGCTAGACTCAGGAATAGGTGGGAAAACATTCCTTTCCAAAGGAATTTTATGGATAAGACTGGCCAGAGGGATCCCATCCCAGACAGAGGCTAAGATTGTCCCTTTGGCTTTTACTAAATGTAGACTTCCACCTGTTAACAGTATAGGATTACATTCCCTCTGAGTGGCTTGTGTCATTTCTCTTAGATACTGAGTTAGTGAAGACAACTACACCCAAATTCAAACTCAAAACAAAATTTAGTTATGGTCTCAAATGCCTTTTACCTTAAACAGCCATTTTCACCAATCACAGCTAAGAGCCAATTTTTATTCTCGTGGAGCTGCGACAAGCAATAAAGATTTATCACGTCTCACATATGTAAGGGATCCCATTTCCTTCTCAAATCTAAACTTATCCTGGTAAAAAACCAACTGATAGAAATCCTTTTCAATCTTTTGCAACTTCTTAGCAGGTTAAGTTTATTGTTTAGGAGCTTCATAACTAAAACAAGCTCGCTTTCCAGGGCTGATGACCTTGCTCACACAGATTGTTTTCAGGGGCACCTAACCCCTCCTTTCCATACACATTCACAATGAACAACCTTGGGCTGTAAGACTAAAACAGTATCCCACAGTTTCATCAAATCATTTTGATGATAAACAATTAACTAGACATAAGATCTAATGCACTAATGGCAGAATTCTCTACTTGCTGTCCCCCTCTCTCTGCTTCCTTTCCCAGGACTGAAGAGATTGCTTCCCCATCCTGGATTATAATATTTTCCTTGTCTCTCTCCTATATTGTGTTTCCTATATTGTTCTCAGTCTTTCCCCAAAACCTTCTGAAACTACTTCACTCTTCTGGAACCTATAAACACCACTCTCCACGTCTTGGGGTCTGTCTTTCCGAGCCTTCCCACCAGGAGACTGACACTGCTTTCTTTATACCCTTTTGTTTACTTCCTTGCATATAAGACACTCTTCATAGGTTTGTTTAGGAACTCTATATGTGTGTGTGTGTGTGTGTGTGTGTGTGTGTACACATACACACACACACTTATACATCCACATTTCTTTAAAGTTAGGACACACATTACTTGCATTCCCAATTGGACTCTTTGATGTAAAAATTGACAAAATTTCTCTCATGATTTGTTGATTAACCATTTCTCTCCCATGAAGCAGTAACCAATGGCCTTGTTCAGTTTCAATCTTCCCAAACTTAATTCATTTTTCCTTTTCAGCTTCTATGTACTCAGGGACTTGGGGATTCAACACATACATGTTCATAGATTCTATGGACAGGGCAGCCTCCTTAACTTTCTTGTCTGATAACCCCATCCTCTCATACCTAAGATCTTATAAAACATTTCTTCATAAGTATAATTCCCTTTTTCAAAAACAGTTTATCCTAATATCATTAACGACTATACAATTACTAAATTCTCTGGTCATAAAATCTTCCCCACATAATTGACAAAGCTTACACAAGGAAGTTTCACAGGTCTTTTCTTTCACATAATTACCAATAATTACCTTTCACAAGCATAGTTTTGTAAATACTTAATTTATGCAATAACTCCAAATAGCTTGGTTAACAATCTTACAAGTTCAAACAATCTTAACTGAAACTTTCTTTTAATACAGCTGTTTACCAGTAACAATATTATAAGCAGCTACCATGTTCTTAAGTGTAAACTTAGAAATCAAACCTGATTAATTACCAATCAAATTATCACTAGAAATCAATTACATTCTGGAATCTCACATAGATGGTGAATATGGTGATCCACATACCTTCAAATTAACATAAATACATCCTTAGATGAAGCAAGTTTAAAAACCATATCCCTATATTTTTTCCAAGTTTCTCATTTGCTCAGTAAGAATTCTATAAAATGCATTTCCAATTCACCTTGCACAATGATTCATTTCATCATTAATAATGTGGAAACTATAACTTTAAATCACTGTATATTTCCAGAATAGACAAAAATTTAAATAAACAATTAGCTATCATAGTAAATATCAGCAGTATTACTACTACCTGCTTGTAACCCAAATGTAACAGCTTTAAATTATCAGATTTTATAACATAAAAAATCCAATTCACCTGCAACACAATCCAGATTAAAAACTGCTGTAACCTTCTCTTTAATTACAGGTCAAGGTGTAAATACTTGGTTTTCTAAATAACAGTTATAAGCATTATAAGACAGTTAGCAGTACTGCTGAAGTAACATAACTGGTTTTTGCACAGTTTTTAAAATCTTATTAAAAACTGCTTTACCTAACACCATTTCTGGCTCACAATGATCACTCAATTTTTACAATATAAGAGGATTTTAAAATTTAGAAATACCATAATAACACAACGACATTATGACATTAATTGCATTTCCAAATCATCACATATAGAAATTATTGATTGAAAACTGGGCTTAGCAAGTGTAGAGGCTTTAACAAAATCTGCTCAAATGTTTTTAGCTGTTCTAACTTTTACTTCCATGAATTTCACTTATGTGTCCACTCCTTAGAAACTTCTTTGAAAGTGAGAGCTTTGAATCTGCCAGTTGAGTGAGTGGGAATGGGACCCCGGTGTCCCCTCTGTACTGGAGAGCTCAGAGCTTCACCTCTAAGGAGACTTTTTTTTTCAGATCTGTGTATTTTTCCAATTTTCCTTAGTGCCATTTAGTACAACAAGTTCTGACTTATCTTTAGTATAAAATTAAAAGTGGCACTCTTCAAAAATGATCAAAATGAATTCAGTTTAACCTTTAATAACCTTTAATTCTGCCTCTTCCCTGAGCGATACTCTGCTTAGCTGCCATAAACCCTGCTTGTTGCAGTTACAAGCTTTATCTATGAATCCTTCACCCAACCATCTATTAGCAATTAGAGAAATGTATAATGATTCTAATGGTACCTTGTTCTAATGGTACCTATGAATCTTTACCAGTTGCATCCTGGTACACAAAAGTTTCCTCTTTTAGGTGAATCAGGGAATGGTTAAATGCTCATCTGCCTGCCTTTTTGCTCCAAGGGGAAAAGATTCCCTCCCTTTCTTATCACCTTCTCCTCACTCCACTTGGTTAGAGTGGAATGAAGAGGAGGAGATTTTTCAACTTAAAAAAAATCTTAAAACTTCTGTTCACACTTTACAATAGCAAATAATTTATACCTATCTTAACTTCCTACCTATGTTCCTCCATTTGCCACATACTTATACTTTCTTCCTTTTTCTACTGTCTACTCACCCTTCTGTTGGACTTTGATTAAAGCCCCTTTAAAACCACACATACCTGATTTCTTTCTAATTCTGACCTGATATTTCTCCTACACTCTTTGACTTGCATTACCATCACATAACCATTGGTATAAAATTCACACCTAAATTCAACATAAGGTTAACAAACATGAAACAATTAATTTTTAGCTTACCCTGTTTACACTCAAATAGCATTTTTGTTTTATACCAAGCATTGTACCAAGCACCTTTACAATTACATTAGTTCCATAAAATCCCTAGGATGTGGATTCAGCCACCATCCCCTTACTCAACAGCAAAATAAGGTAAATAAAACTTTTGAGAGGAAGTGGAGGGACATACAGTGAATTACTTTCTTAATGCCAAATAATAATATGTACCTTCTGATCATGTAACTATATATTTCTAAGTTCTAATGCCCTTGGCCCTCAGAAAGGAAATCTATCCACACATTTATTTCTTTCCTTAATATTTCAATTACCCATTCACATTCCCATTTTTCCTGGGAAAGTTTACAAGGAGTTTGAAATCACCTACTATAATCAGGTGAGTTTAAAATATGCTGGGCCAAAATTCTAACTGCTTTCTTTGATTCCAACAATGATAAGAAATTACAGTAGTCTCTATTTTTCCACCATAATCAGTGTCCATCTCAAACTCAATAAAATAACCACCCAATTCTGATACTAACACAAGGGCTCCCCAGGTTAGGGAGAATGCTCCCCAGCTCACCCCTATCTATTCCCAAACAGGAACTTTTCCTAGCTTTCACATTTTTACCCAAGCCCTTATTTCTCTTTACCAATCTTTCAAACTCACTGCTCAGACTGCCTACACTCCTTTATATTTCAAATTAATCATACCCCAAATTTCTTGCTACTCTATGCACCTTTAAAAACTAGAGGGGATGAAACGCCTAACAATTTACATCCCAAAAGAGCCATGTTTCATCCTCTCCTTTGCCCCTTCTTTTCTGAAAGGCTTACAAGAAGTTCAAACTGTAAGATTTATGTAACTCCCTGACCCTTATGCTCATTTATATTCTCAGTACCTTAAAACAGGATGGGGGAAGACTCCCTTTTCAGTATCTCTTTCTCTTCTAAATTTTCAATTTTGCTCCTACCTTTCCTGTTAGTAACTAACCCTCATTATATCTCAGATTCCTTTGATTTAGATGTTTTCCTTGTATCTGTCTTTTCTCAATGTCTTTTGAGTACAATTTACTCACTCTGAAGGATTCTAGCTTTCCACAGTGGATTTCTGATGCAGCTGAAGTCAAGGCTTAGACAGTGTGCTCCAATCAGGGCCTTTTGGTGATGCTCCTAGTGGATTCACATAAGGCCAGCTCCCTAAAGATCCCCTGGAGATACAATTAAAAGATTTGTGTCTCAGACCCTGACTGCAGCCAAGCCTTTTGCCCCCCCAACTTCAGATACTTAAAAAAGACAAGTCTCTTATTAGATTATCAACCCTGTTGATGGGGTGTTGGGGTGTCTACATTTGTAACATCCAGTTGCAACTTCAGTTGTAAAGTTCCCTCCCCCCCCCAGGCCATAAAACCTTTAACTCTGCCTCTTCCCTGAGCGACACTCTGCTTAGCTGCCATAAACCCTGCTTGTTGCAGTTACAAGCC
>CM053593.1:199224260-199239342 GCA_028646575.1 Pseudocheirus occidentalis | reverse complement strand
GCCCCAGTTAGTCTAGCTTCCAACACTCATCTTGTCAAAAGGGACACTGATGGGGAACAGACTGGGCACCTCTCAGTCAGAATTGACTGCTAGTTGACTTAGGTGACATTTCAAGGCAAACACCACACTTCTTGGTAGGCCCCCCCCCCAGCTTTTTCCCAGTGAATTATGGGCAACACCCCTGCTCAGTAGATATGAAAAGTGCATGTCCCTTTAAACACTGACCACTCCTTAACTCATCGCTAATCCTTCCTTTAATCACCTAGTTAGTATAATTTATACCTGATTTATGTTATTATGGCTATATAATCTTTATTTCTAATTCCTACACTTTTGCAGGCTTCCTAAGCCCTCCTGCCCGCTGAATAGCATAACAATAAACTTTTACAATCATTAAATGGAGCTTGTAGTTCTTTCCTGAACTATCCCCTGGTTATTTTTTCCTCTCTCACCCACTTTCCCCACACACCTGAGGCTGGTCCTTGGGTGGACCTGCAACAGATTTCTTGAAGAATGGCATTCTGACTCTCGAATGCTGTTTTGTGATACCAGTTAACGTCTGATTAAGGAGGTTCAGGATTCACCTAAATGGAACACTCGGCACTTCAAAAGATCCAAAATAGTTTATTTAGAATATAGGTAAATAGGAAGGAAGCCAGATAACAGAGCAAAGGCTTAGGAATAGGAAAATAAGAGTTACAGTGATTAATATATACATACATATATACATATTTACAATCATCACCGCTGCAGGGAAGCACCAACATGTGACCACCTGTCAGCGTCCTGCTCAGGACAGGTAGGGCTCCAGCTGCGTAGTAGAATATATCTATACACACTTACAGTCATCACCAATGTAGGGAAGCACCAACACCTGACCACACGAGCTGGGGAATCCCAGGTACAGCCATCAGGGTTCTGCTCAGGAGGGTCCCAGGCAGGACATCTCCTCCATAGGTGAGATTCCAATTTGGAGTCTGAATCTCACAGTTTAAGTAGTGCTGAGAACAAAGAAGGCATACTGCCAGGCATTTTTTAGCAAGCATCAGATCTTGTGTGAGGCTGGAGAGGGAGGCCAGTCCCTCCAAGGTGCCCCCCCCAACAATATTTCCTTGGAATGGCTAGTTCCAGAAATAGTGCAGCTAATCATATCTCTTCTCAAGGTCCTGGCCAGGGTCCCAGGAGAGGAGCAGCTTTAACAGTCTCAGGGTCCTCTGTTCCCAAACACCCCAGGGTAATAGAAAGGTCCTGTTGAGTTGGGGCCTTGGTTTGTATAGTCTTATTTCTTACAGAGGGGCTTACCTTGCCCCTTCAGATAGGTAGTGGGAGAATTAGGAAAGAACAATGTCATGAGAAAACAGATGAGAGTACGTATCTAGGAGGAATCTGTCAATAGTGTCAAAAACAGGAGGAAATTCAAGAAAAATAAGAACTGAGGAAAATTTATTGGTATTAGTCATTAAAAGGTCTTCATTAACCTTGGAGGGAACAGTTTTAGCTGAATGATGTAGGGACAGAAATCAAATGACATGAAATGAGAAAGGAGTGACAAGGGAGGAAATGATGTCAGTGAATATAGAAGATTAAATGGAGGAGAGGTAGAGGAGAACAGCTTTAGGGGATGGCAGAATTTGAGGAATGAGAGAGATCTAGGTTTATTTCTAGATAACAGGAAGGATACCAATAGATTGATTGAAAATGAAAGAGAGGAAGGGGGCTCAAAGAGTCTAAGTGACTTGCCCAAGGTTGCACAACTGACAAATAGCAAAAATCTGAACCCCCAAATCTTCTGATTACAACTATAACTTCTAGCTATACTCTTGTGGGAGACCAAGAGTAAGAGGAGGAGAAAAGGTGAGTTTGGGGAATCCCAGTGCTTAATGGGTATGGGATGGAGGAGAAGAGCTACAGAGATCCTGAGCTATTGCAACTGGAAAAACAGGAGAAACACAAAACTTAGACAAATTTCTTTAAAAAAAACTTAGACAAAATTTCTTTGCTATATATTCAAAATTAAGCTCTCCACAATCATACAGGTCTCCTCAAAATGATACACATACAACAGAATCTGTGGATGGGGGATGTAGTGATAAGGAGAAAAGATGATAGTTTGTTTTCTTTTTATTCTCGACATCAAGCATTTCCACAGTATTTCTTGGTCAGCTGAATAAAAATTTGATCCTCCAGTGCCCCTGTCACCACACTGTATTTGGAGAAACCCCAGTCAGCCTCTCTGGTAACTTTCTTTCTCACTTTCTGTGCTCCTTCAACTCAGACCTTGGACTCCAGTTCTATAAAATATGACTCATACTGTTGTACAGAGAATAAGAGCAAGCTGAGACCTGGGTTCAAGGGAAATTGAGGTGTGGTTTTATTAATCAAGCTCTCACAACTACAGAGTGTAAATTCAAATTGGTAGTGTCCATTGAAGGTAGGACCATTGTTTAAAAATGTTAAAACCACAAAAACTACAATCAGGGAGGGGAGCTAGCAGAAACCATTATGTATAGACACAAAGAACAGCAACTGGTTAGATCTATAGCTCAGGGCTAATTTGGGAATATGGCACAAGGGTATAAGGGTGCAACCTTCCTGTGACATGGGAGTCTCCCCTAGAATGGTGTGGAGGGCACAGGGTGGAGGATCATAGTCAGCTTTCCAGAGCAGGGTGGAGGGTCATGGGGTAAGGGGGACTGGAATTCTCCAGAACAGGCCGGGGTCATATTCCGGGTGAAGGGTGTGGTGACCCTGCTTGGTCAGCAGAAGAGAACAGGGTGGTCTCTACATAAGACAGTCTTGCACCATAATGAACTTTGTACAGTATGCTGATTCAGAGAGAATATACAGTAATGCTGATCTGAGGAAGGAAGGGACGAGGGGACTATGCCTTGGGCAATACTTAGGGCTATGCCTTAAGCTGTTTTAAGCTAAGACAGGGTGTAGGATACAGACAAAGTGAGAAATACAAAGGGAAATGGTGGGTCACAAATTAGGTTGTATGTAGTGACCTGGGATTTAGGTTTGGATACCACAATACCTACTGCTATTATCTGTCCTTTACAAGCTCTAGAACTAGACAGTAACAAAACATAATCTCCTTGGGAAGAGGGGCTGTTTTGTTTCTATCTTTATTTTTCCAGTGCCTAGAACAGTGTTGGCACAGACTTGGTGCTTAATGAGTGCTTGTTGAAAGAATGAATTAATTCCCACTAAGTTGTTTCCTTTAATAGCTTCTTTGCCTTCCCCTATATTAGTATATGCAATTTAAAAGAGGAGCCTGAAGTAGAAAACCTTAAACTAAAGGAATTAATGTTGATAATGGGAATATAATTAAAAGGAGTATAATTGTGGTATGGAACCTTTCTGGAACAGTTAAGCATATATGTGGCAAAAAGAGTTTGAAATTCTTCCTGTCTTTCCAATTTCGGGAGATGAGAGAAGAGCTATAGCTTTCACCATAATGGGAATTCAAGTGCATCACTTTCCTGAGGAGCTGAGCTCCCACCTGTGGCCACCACCATGGTCTAGTATCAGCCTACTTTCTCTGTGAACTGCCTATGGGTTCACCCTCCTGCAGGAAGAGTATATGGTCAGTCCTTCCCACAGAACTGAGACACTGGGTGAGGAGTAGCACTGCCTGAGAGGCCCTCCTGGGCACCTCATACACTAGCTGCTCAACCTGTAGGAAGAAAGCACAGATGCTGTTAATAGTTCAGAAAGCCTCATATACAAACCATAGCATTAATACCATTTACCTTAACTGTCATATCCATAGTAATCTCTTATTGCCTTCCCATCCCAAACAACTGGCTATAAGAACCCTATTGATGTGGTGCTTGGGTGCTTGTGCTTACACCCTAATTTCAAGATCACATTTCTCCTTAGTTCAAATAACTATCCCTGACAGTTTTCTTCCCAGCCCAAGGACAGTATGCCTAGTGATTGCTCATGAGTGGGTCCCAGTAAGACAAACTACCTTTCCACATAACTCAAGAGCTGTCCCCAATGAGGCAAAATATCTCTTCCTGTTACAAGAACAAACTGACCTCTGTATAACTTCTCTTGTAGAAACAAGACTATCTTGTAACCACAGAATTATCATATATTGAATCCCACAGTTATCATATACAATCCAGAGGTCAAGCTATAGACATTGACTCTTACAGCTATTTTGCTACATATGTAACAGACCAAAAATACACCACTTAGAAACCCCTTCCCAGATTTTCTAGCAGTGAATGATACCTGTCACTAAGATTGTATGTTATCATCTAATTAACATATCTGACAGATATTGCACTATTTTTCCTATAAAAGATTTAGCATCAATCCTGTGAGGTTGCAACTTCCTTAAAGAGTTCTGTCTGCCATATCAGCATTACAATAAATCTTTATCAATTTGACTTAAAGAATGCCTGAGTTCCTGTATTTATTGCAGACAACCCTCTCCTGTACTTCAGTGCTTGAGGGGTCACTGAACCCCTCAAAACCTTGTCACTATGAGCTCTAAGGAAAGAAGAATAAACCCAACATATCCCTAGGCATAGTTCTACATTTAATCAAGGATTTTGGTGGTGCTAATGGTGATGATGATGACAAGGAAGGGAAAAAAAGGAAGAGAAGTTAAATTTAAGGATTTTATCTAGAATATTTGTGTAGTACAGGATTTCTCAAGCAGAAAATTCTCCAGGTGCATCAGGAAGGAATTAGGTTTCCCTTCAGCTTTAAGGATTTGGGAGTTAGGAGAGATGGAGAGGTTATAGCCTCACCCTTAACTGGTTGTCTGTATCCAGGGCAATAGTGGCATCATCTAAGATGAGGACCTAGGGGTTTTGGACCAGAGCCTGAGCCAGGGCCACTGCCTGCTGCTGACCACCTGACAGCTGGCTCCCAGACTCACCTAGCTCTGAAGAGAGAACCAGATGCATTGAGAGCAGGACCATTACAGCCACATGAAAATATATGGTTTCTCCCTTGGACTAAAGGGGGTGTATAGGGCTGAAATCAGTTCCTCAAAACAGTGATAGAATGATAGACAGTCTTTGAGAATTCATGAAAATCAAAGAACAAGATGTCAAACATCTGAATCCACCTTTCTTAGCAAGCCCTGTCCTGGAATGCAGAAGTCTGAACTATATAGGCTTTTGAATCAGTGGGAGCAAAACTCAGCTAGCCCACTATATTTGGTCAGACCCAGACCATGCTCCATATGCCATTCAGTCATCAATTTGGACATCTTGCCATGGGCACTTCCACTGCACCCATATACTTGCCTTCCCTTTACACAGTCATCCTATCAATAGTACAATTGCTTCTGAAAAGGACTGTTCTATGGATTACTCATCATACCTATGATTCTACAGACTAAAAGACTTTTCCTTGGTTGCTGCTCACTTATGTGTCTTGCCTTTCTTTATTAGAATGTGAGGTAGGTGAGGGCAAGGACTTTTCTTACCTTGACTTTGTATATCGAGTGCTTAGCACATGCTTGGCACATAAGTAGCAAGTAATAATAATAGGTAACATTTCTGTACCACATACTATGTGCCAGGTACTGTGCTAAGCCCTTTACAATCATTGTTTCATTTGATCTCCCAGAAACCCAGGAAGGTGATTGCTGTTATTACTCCAACTTCACAGATAAGGAAACTGGGGCAAAGAGAGGTTAAGTGACTTGTCCAGTGTCACACAGCAAGTAAGAGTCTGAGATTCAATTAGAATATTTATGTTTTTGAGGCAGCTAGGTAGCATAGTGGTTAGAGGCTAGGTGTGGAGTCATGAAGTCTTGAGCTCAAATAAAGCCTCGGATGCTTAACTAGCTGTGTGACCCTGGCAAGTCTGCCTCAGTTTCCTCAATAGCAAAAATGGAAATGATACTAGCACCTGCCTCCCAGGGCTGAGGAGATCAAATAAGATAGCATTTGTAAAGCACTTACCCCAGGGCCTGGCACAAATTAACACTTAATAAATGATTGCTCTTTCTACCTTATTCCGTTCCTCTAGCATTGACTAAATATTTTTTCACTGATGCCTTCATTCCTTGCCTACTTCTGTTATAAGGCCCAGTCAAAGATGACATATAATGAGCCAGGAATAGGGGATGAAGGGATGTGTCTACTTGGTGAGTGAATATTTCCAGTACCTGTGTAGTAGCCCTGGGGCAACTGAGAGATGAAACTGTGAGCTCCAGCCTCCCTGGCAGTCTTCATAACCTCCTCCAGCTCTGGCTTCTGTCCCAGCCCATAGACTATGTTTTCATACAGATTCCATATGTGACACTGCAGCCACCTGGGATGAGCCAGGGAAGGTAAAGGCAGGAGAAGAGGGAGCTCAGGTCAAGGTTTGGGTATTTCCATTCCTAAGGATAAAATCCTCATCTCTATCACACCTACCAACAAGGATGTTGCTGGGCTAGGACCAAGAACTCTGCCTGCCCTTTGCTCTCCTTTATTGACCTCTTCTCCCAAGGGTAGTCTGACCCAGGTGATCCTCCAATCCTCACCTAGGAGTGCAGGTAGTGGTGCTGGTATTGGGGCAATGGCTCTCCATCCAGCAGCAGTTGGGCCTTTGTAGGCTGATACAGATTCTGCAGCAATGCAGCCCATTGGTTCCCACTAGGGCTGTCACCTTCCCAGGGTTCAGAGTGAATGTCACTCCCTAAAGGAACAACAAAGGAGAGGCATCAGGGGAGGGACAGAGAGAGCCTGTCCTCTGGTCAAGCAGGTACACACACATCACCACCACCACAAATACATGGATACATACATACATGGACATCTTCACATCATGAAACAGGACTAGGGTAACTCTTACATAAAGGAGAGTAGGAAAGAGAAGTGCCCATAGAAGGGAGTTGTGAGGAAAAGCAGAACCTCAGTCCCCACTGTCAGAGTAAAGGGAAGGTGGAGGCACCTATGAGAGAGAGAATTTTGTAATACCTTCCTTGAGACACTCAAGCTGATTTGTGAGTTTGGGTTGACCCTGTCAGTCACTTCTTTCTGAACCTTTCTCTTCCTTGCATGGGAAGACTGGGGGAGGTTGAGTTGGTACCTAAAGCAAAAGCATCTCATCCAGCCCAGGGAAGAAGAAAGATGAGTTAAGGAAGAGTAAAACCCCAGAGGGCATCTGACAGACTGGGAGATGGAAAAAATGGAATAGGAGAGGGAGGAGGTAATATCTGTAGGACCAAGACATCTGGATGACTGGGGTAAGCAAAGAAGATATCTTGGAGGATATCTCTACAAGGACATGCAGAGTAGGAGGTTCCAGGCAACTGTTGGAAGGGCATTGGGTATCTGATCTCAGTACTAAAAGAGATATCTTCTCTGAGGATCTCACAGCCTTCTGTACAATGGGAATGGTGGAGAGCAACTCCTGAAGGAAGAGGGATGATCTATGAGGAGGGTGATGGGACACCACGTGTTTTCTGGGATATCTGACAGTAGAGCTAAAAAGAGGATGCTGAAAGTGATGAGGAAGAATAAAGAGAAATGGTCAATTGGGGTCTCACCTCAACAGCAGTGGTAAACTGGATCTGGTAAAGGACAAAGGTGACAAGATCTCCTCCACTCACATTCCCTTTGGTCACCATCTTTCTCCCCAAATACAGAACTCCCACCATCAGCAGGAGTTCTAACAAATGGGGATAGATCAGAGAGTACAAGTTGGGGGTAGCAGAGGACTATTAGCATAAGTTGAAATGGCCAGGAACTAGTTAAGCTATGGACTTAATATTTGAGTTTCCATAATAGAGAAATTCTTGAAAGCCAATCTGATACACCTATATATAATTCTTTAGAAGAGTAAGTCTTCTTCAAAGTTTAAGATTAAGTTACAAATCTTTCTGCTTTCTGAAAATAAAACTGCAACTACCTGGAGACAGGAGGGTCTTGGATAAATTGCAATTTGTCCCTAAAACTTTCTTATCTGCTTTTCATATTTCCAATTAAGCCTATTATCCAGATTATTCAGCCTTCCTTTACATTTGTTAACCACAAAATAAGATAGTTCATATCTTATACTGACTACTTGCTCTCATCATAGAAACCTGCTATAGAAGGAAAAGAAACAGGGGACATATGACATTCCAAATATGACAGGATAAAACATCCTTAGCTCTGTTTAAATTCAGGTAAAGTCACTGATATCCAACCATGCAGTATCAGTACCACCTCATAGCTAGACTCAGGAATAGGTGGGAAATATTCCTTTCCAAAGGAACTTTATGGGTAAAGCTGGACAGAGGGATCCCATCCCAGACACAGATTGAGATTGTCTGGCTTTTACTGAAAGCAAAATTCCCTAGTTCACAGCACATCCCTTCTGAGCAGCTTGAGGCATTTACTGATTTATGCAGGCAACTATACCCAAATTTAAGCTTCAAACAAAATTTAGCTATTGTCCCAACGCCTTTTATCTTAAACAACAAGTTTCACTAATCACAGCTCAGTGTCAGTATTTATCTTTTAGTCTCATGGATTTGCAATAAGCAATAAAATTTACTGGGCTTCACAAATGTAAGGAATTCCATTTACTATCATTCCTTTCCCTTGTGGAATGACCTTGCCTAATAGAGATAATTTCTAGGAGTTCTGGCAGTTTTACAACATAAGGAATAACTGAGAAGGACTTTAGGGAGGGGCTGGTGGTGATGCCCCTGCTTTTTTCAGTTCTCATACATGTAGGAGGACTGTTCAAAATAACACTTTATCAGTCTTCTCCTTCTTACATACAGTACCAATGAGCAACTCTAGGTTTTAGCATTAAAACAGTTGCCCAAATAATCTTGTTAACAATCTTACAAGTTAAGCGTATGATTTTTCAAAGTATAATACTCTAAAACATTACAAAAGAAAATGCTTCTCTTACAACACAGATGATACAAGGTTTAAACTTTGAAATAAAAACCATTAATTACCAATCTGATGACCTTAAAATTCCACATGAAGTTACACAAAAATAAAGTTTTCTTGTTTTCACATAACTTATCAACTTATCACTAGAGATCAATTACATTTTGGAATCTCACGAAAATAAATGTGGTGATCCATAAACTTTTAGACAAACATAAAACAAAAAATTGGGCTTACCAGGTACAGAGACTTTTCTCCTCTCTCCATGTTGCTGTGGGTCCAGGGATTTGAAAGGAGAGATTCATATCCCTAGAGGTGTTGATTTTTTGCACCCAAGGGGGCCCAGGACTTACAAAGGGGATGTGTAATATAGCCTCCTCCCCCTTTCTTCAAATAGATGGAACCCAAAATCATTTTGGGGGAGGGTATTTTTCAAAACTGACTGGAATGAATTCAATTGCTTTACAGTTGCATTCTGACACACAAAACTTTTCTTTTTCAGGTGAGGCAGGAAAAAGGTTAATAATTGCTCATCTGCCTGCTTCTTTACGTCTCTCAGCATTCAAAACTCTGGCCAGACATTTGAAATGCAGAGAAAGGTTTTTAACCAATTAGGAAATGCAGTTCAAAACACAAAGTGCAGAGACCTAGAAACCGGAGTACAGGGAGAGACCTAGAAAATGAGTCTGCTACTTCTAGCAGGTGAGGTGGGGTCACTGGCTCTTGTCCCCTTAAGGGATGGGGGTCAGTGGACCCAGACCTCTGGTTGCAGGAGGTCACACATGTGGACCTGTGTGAGGGGAGCCAAGGAATCCTTCCTCACAGAGGGAGACCTCTACTCCCACTGGGGTTGTTTCTTTTTAGGAGTTTCCTTGGTGACCAAAACCTTAACTCATCCCTGCTCAGGTATGCAGAAAGACCAAAAGAGAACAGGAGTAGGGCACACATGATTTCACCTCTTTCCACACTGTATATCCACAACTTGAAATGGTTAGATTTTTGAAGTGACCACAGAGTCCAAATGAAAGTTTTAAGGAGCTTTAATTTAGCCAATTGGTGACTGTCCCATATGCCAATCAAAGGAACAATGGGGAAACACAGGAGTATACGGTCTTTTCTACCATTTTTGGGTTTCTAACAACATAATCAATATCCAAGTTGGTATCCAAGTGTAATCTGTAACTACAACTAAATTGGTATCCAAAACTAATCGGTATCCAGATATAAGCAGGTACTTTTCTATAATTAATTATTATAACTAGTTGACATCCAGGTAGGGGATCTATTCTTTATCTTCAGGGAACCGTGAAGTAGGGACCAGGAGAATATGATGAAGCCAGGAGAGTGAATATGGGGCTGGGCATGGGGGGTGCAAGCTTAGTCACGTAGCTGCTTCTAGTGATTGATTTCACTTCTGAATTCTGCTTTGGATACGGTTTTAGTTTGGGTATTCCGAGCTCATTTCTTATTTCACAAAGTATTACTTAACTGTTTCTTGGCTAATCTCTTGAGTTCATAGCTTAACTAGTTCTGGCCACTTCAAACTCATTAAACAATAACTTTACCTTTTGGGTGAGGCAATCCCTGAGAAGGGGAAATTCTGTCTGCTTTCTCTTTCTAAGAGAACAGGAAAGATTTCACACCGTTAATTTTTAACTACCTCTTTTTCCCAAACTCTCAATGAAAAAGGCAGGGGCGGGGGTGGGGGGGGAGGAATTTCCACTTCTAAACCACAGGCTGTTACCGGGATACTCAAGAAACACAAGACAGAGACACGAGCCACTTACAACAGATAAACGATGGACAACACAATCACAATAGGCTCAACTCACAGACTATCACAGAGACACTTACACTAACAAGACAATCCAGAGGTCCTCCACTAGGGACCTAAACAGAAAGATAATACGGAGGTCCCCCACTAAGGACTTAAACAGAAAGACAATTCAGAGGCCCCCCACTGGGGACCGAAACCAGGGTTTCAGGTGGTTTCCCAGTGAAACCTGGGGATGTAGAGTCTATTTTTCACCCCAATAACCAGATTGAGTACTCACCAATCAATTGCCAGTGTGAAGCCCTGGCAAGAGCTGCCAGCGCAAAGCCTTAGTAAGAGAAGAAAGAATTCTGCCAGTGTAAGGTCTTGGCAGGAGAAGGGCTCCATTCCCAATTTACTCAGGCATGTTTTCAACCTTCCCAAGAGAATTTAGAGTTTTCACCACTGAGGCCACTCCAGGTTGGTGAATGATTAAGGGCAGAGAAAAAAACTTCTCAGCAGCTGCCCCCCTCTAGCTCATTTGCTGACCTAGCCTTCTCAGTCTGGGAAAAACACTGATGGTCACTTGATATGGCCAAAGGCCATCTCGCTTGGGCCTCCAGATGAAATGGCAAGTTTTAACCAAGTGACCACAGAGTCTGAATAAAAGTTTTAGGAGCTTTAATAGTAATTGATTTATCAACTGGGTTGTCTCAAAAGCGAAAAAGGGAGAGATAGAGAATAGCAAAGTAATGCAGAAGTACTGGATTTTTTAACCGTTTTCCCTAATTGTCTATGATTTGTTACTAAAACTGGTTGACATCCAAGTACAGGGGATCTGTTCTTTGTAATCAAGGGAGTATAAATACCTTACTGATTGACAAAGAGTTGGTTATGGGAACCAGGAGAATGTGATCACCCCAGTATTGATTAATGAAGAGTTGGGCATGGAAACCAGGGGATTGAAGGAGGAGTTGGGCATGGGAATGAAGACTTAGGCACGTAGGAAAAGAAAAAATAAGACAGATTACCCAGGTGTATTCTTAGCCCAGTACAGGCCGCTTCACTAATTTCTATCTTGGGTTCACTCTGAGTTTACTGAGCCTGCTGATTTCTAATTTCACAAAGTATCACTTAACTATTTCTTGGCTGATCTCTTGACTCCTATCTTGAATCCATAGCTTAACTAGCTCCTGGCTGTTTCGATAGTTGCCTTCATCAAGGTGTCCAGAGCATTACTTCCTTCAGAGGAAGGAAACTTGTGCCATCTATATTACTATGGGGTCCTTTTCCAAGTCCACTTGTTGTGCCATAAGATCCCTGTATCTTGCCTCTTCCTTTCTTGGGGCCTCTTAGGCACCATAGGGCATGGAGGGGGCAAACTTGGGGATAAGGGAATCTATTGTTTGTTCAAAAGGCATAAATAGCATGAGTTCAGAGAGGGTCCTTAGTTCGTTCCCTAGACTTCACTACTATTCTTGTATATTACCTAATGATGCGACTCTGTGACTGTACTTGAGGCTCCAATGCTATTATTTCCATAAATGTGACTTAGTTTGAAATGAAGTCTTCATGCCCAGATGCCCAACTCTTCATTAATCAATACTGGGGTGATCACATTCTCCTGGTTCCCATACCCAACTCTTCATCAATCAGTAAGGTATTTACACTCCCTTGATTACAAAGAACAGATCCCCTGTACCTGGATGTCAACTAGTTTTAGTAACAAATCATAGACAATTAGGGAAAATGGTATAAAAGATCCTGTATTTCTGCATTACTTTGCTGTTCTCTGTCTCTCCCTTTTTGGCTTTTGACACAGCCCAGCTGATAAATCAATTACTATCAAAGCTCCTTAAACTTTTATTTAGACTCTATGGTCACTTTGTTAAAACTTGCCATTTCACTATCTAGAAACTCAAATAAGGGGAAAGCAATTAGATCAATCATGAGAACGGGAGTTTTATCTCAGGATCCTAAAATGGTAAATTTTGTCCTGGAATCCCTGGCTGGGGATGAGTCTTTAAGTCCTTATAGGCTTACAGTGGGTACTTTATCCCCAGATACTCACATTGGTGGTGTACTTCCTGGCAGTAAAGGCCAGTACCTCCTTCTGGTTAAGTTTCTGTGTCTTATGGATCTGATGGGCAAACCTCCTTGCCTCTCCTTCCTCACTGGCAAAGCTTCTGACTGTTGTTATAGCAGACAGTGCCTCCACAGCCACCTGGCTTGACACTGCCAGAGACATCTACACTTTGTCAGCCAGGGACTGTGGAGACAAAGGGTAGCAAAATAGTGTTGTATAGGGAAGATTTTCTTAGTATATTTTCATATGATTGTATAGAAATTGATGGTGTGAAAGAACAGGGAAGATGGTCCTGTGGGTCTGAGCACTGTCTACGTCTCCAGTCCACAGAAGAGGACAATGTCAGGGGGTAGTTGGACATTTTCCAAGGGCTCTGCTGGAAAAGGAAGGCAATGTAAGAAGACAGTGCCAAGAGCCCTGATGGGGGAGTTAGGAAGTGTGAATTCCAGTGCAAGCTCTGCTACCAACTGGTTTGTCATGAGATCTGACAAGTCATTTATGTTCTCTGGTCTTCACTGTCCTTATCTGAAAAATAGAAATAACACTTGTACCAGCTTACTCAGAGATGGATGTGAGGAAAGAGCATTGTAATCTGTAAAGTACTCCGTGGATGTGTGTAAAAAACAATAGCATTACATGACCTACTAGCTGGTATAGTAGATAGAGAATTAAATTTTTAGAGAAGGAAACCTGAGTGTAAATAATCCCTCAGATACCAGCTGTGGGGCCCTTGGGCCGAAAATTTGTTTCACTCCATCTTTTTGTGGATTTTGTTGATCTGGAAGTTGAATTTTATTTTATTTTATTTTTTGCTTTTTGGAGGGCAGTTGGGGTTAAGTGACTTGCCCAAGGTCACACGGCTAGTTTTTTTGTGTGTGTGTGTGTTAAGTGTCTGAGGCTGGATTTGAACTCAGGTACTCTTGACTCCAGGGCCGGTGCTCTATTCACTGCGCCACCTAGCCGCCCCTGGAAGTTGTATTTTAAAACAAGAACCATATGTGGATTTATTTTTGGTGATCACACTCATTTGTGAGAGAAGACAACCTCAGAGTGGAGGAGGAAAGGAACAGCAACAGTAACAGTCAACAGTTGTGACAGAGCAAGAGCCCAGTCTTTGGACTATGTGCTAACACTAGGGTATGTTGAGCCCTCTTCTATGTGGGCCACTGGTTGTCTCCATTTCTATCTTCACAATCTTCTAGGTGCAAACTCACCAACCTCAGTGTTTGCACGTGCTTCCACAACTGGACTTTCATTGCCTCATCCTTTCTCTTCCCTTACAATAAATTCTTTCTCTCAAAGAAAACATCAATGAATCCTTAAAATACAGAAAACAGCAGAAGGAATTTCAGAAGGGGAAACAACAGAACAGGCCAGTGTTGGAGCTATCTTGTTAAGTCTGAAATATACCTGGAAAATAACGCAGTTGTACATAGTGGAGAACCACAGTTTTAACTATACTCCTACTATTCTCTTCTTTTTATAGGAAAGTGCATGTTTGTTAGTGAAGCTAATGATAAAAATACTTTAAAAGATCTGTTGATTATGTTCAAACCTCTGTTTTATTTAAACAGTATGAATGTATGTATGATTCTGATGGATTATGAGGTCAATTGGAGTAAAGTTACGTAGGAACTGAATTCTTCACAGAGAAATGGCTTCAAACAGGCCCCTACTCTGCTGCAAATATCTTCATGGATTCTCAGCTACAACTATTATTAATATAAAAATTACTTGCCAGTATTTTTATTTTTTGACCCTGGATCTCTTCAATATTAGGGGAGGTGATTTAAGTAAAACTCTTATTGTCCAGCCTTGGTTTGAAAAGATTTGGGGGTAGACTCAGACTTGGGGGTTGGTCCAGTCAAACCTGCTCAGGTATTTTCTGTACCATTCTTCCTCCTTTTATTTTTAAATATAACTTTTATCATGTATATATTCTTCATATTCTCTATGTATCTCTCTTTCCCAATATCCTGATAGAGTCCTTGACTCTTAAGTGATTAAGAGATGACTTCTGGTAGAAGCAGCAAGGATCAGCAGCTCCTGCACGGCCACCTTAAATACACATAAAATCAATAAATTTTACAGCTCCAAAATCCACGGAACTGCAGAAAACACGACCCCGCTGAAGGCAGTTCGGCAGCAGGAACCCATCGCAGCAGGTCTGGAGCCAAGGCCAGCAAACGCAGCCTGAGCCCAGGGCAGTGGGGAGAAGCCACTGCCGCAGCCAGAGACATTCTAGCCCTAAACGCTAAGGGCTAAAAAGTGAATCTGCACGAATTCAAGAGGGACAGAAGCCACGGAGAGACTGAGCTAGGCGGATTCCCAGCCCAGGAAAGTGCCTACTTAGGTTGGGGTAAGAAGAACGCTGAACTCAAGGAAGCCACA
>CM053593.1:199204920-199218165 GCA_028646575.1 Pseudocheirus occidentalis | reverse complement strand
TGAAAAAAACTTCATCTATAATTTAATTTTAAAAAACCACAGATATCTCTTAGGATAAGAACAGGAGTTTATTCTCTTCCCTGGGAGAAGAGGGTGGTCTTCCCCATGATTCATCATGAAGAAGAGGCCCCAAAGTGTGGGAGAACACAGTTTTTTAAATTGATTTATTTACTTTTAGTTTATAAGATTCAGTTCCCCAATCCCTTGAGTTTCAAATTTTCTCCCCTCTCTCTCCCCCCACCTCCAACCCATGGCAGCATGCAATCAAGTATAGGATCTGCAAATACTTTCACACTGGACATCAGTCTGGTTGTATAGAAGGGAGTGAACAACGGGAAAGAAGAAACAAAACCAAACATGGAAAAGAACGATAACATATAGACTGCTTCAGTCTCCATTTAAACTCTGTTCTTTCTAGATCTTTCTCTGAATGTAGACATCTCCTTCTGCGCTGAGACATGTAGAGTTGTCTTATGACTCTGTATTGCTGAGAAGAGTCCAGTTTATCAAAGTTGGTCATCGCACATATGACGTGTCTGTGATTGTGTACAAATTTTTCCTGGTTCTGCTCCTTTCACTTAGCATCAGTTCGTATAAGCCTCTCCAGGTAAATATGAAGTACATCTCCTCCCCATTTGTTATAGCTCAGTAGTATTCCATTACATTCATATACCACAACTTGTTCAGCCATTCCCCAATTGATGGGCATCCCCTAAATTTCCAGGTTTTGCCACCACAAAGAGAGCTGCAATAAATATTTTTGTACATATGGGTCTTCCTCCCACTGCTATGATCTCTTTGGGATACAACCCCCAAAGTGGTATTACTGGGTCAAAGGGTATGTAATTATTTATAGTCTTTTGGGCGTAGTTCCAGATTGCTCTCCAGAATGGTTGAATCAGTTCACAACTCCACCAACAATGCGTTAGTGTTCCAATTTTTCTACATCCTCCCCAGCCTTTGTCATTTTCCTGTTTTGTCATCTTAGCCAATCTGACTGGTGATATGTGATACCTCAAAGTTGTTTGGATTCGCATTTCTCAAATCAATAGTGATTTGGAGCATTTTTTTCATATTCTTATATCTATATCTATATCTATATCTATCTATATCTATATCTATATATCTTTAATTTCTATCATTGAAAATTGCCTGTTCATATCTTTTGACCATTTATCATTTGGGGAATAACTTGTATTCTTTTTTTACATGCTTTTCTTTATCAGATTCTTTTATCATGATTTTTTAATGTATTTATTTGGACAAAATGGTACTTAAGTTGTCTACTGTGCATAGCAATAATATAGAAATGGAATTTTGATGTACAGTGTTTTGATGCACATCATTAATCACCAGCTTTGTTATTATATATAATTTCTGGAGTCTGCATTGATTAAAGCTATTCCATGATTCGAAGAATGACTTGTATTCTTACAGATTTTCTTTAATTCCCTGTATATTTTAGAAATGAGGCCTTTGTCAGAGATACTGGTTGTAAAAATTCTTTCCCAATTTCCCACTTCTCTCTTAACCTTGGTTACACTGGCTTTGTTTGTACAGAAACTTTTCAGTTTAATGTAATCAAGATGATCTATTTTGCATTTTATAATGCTCTCTAACTCTTCTTTGGTCATAAAGTCTTCCCTACTCCATAAATCTGACAGGTGAACTATTTCTTGCTTACCCAGATTATTTACAGTATCAGCCTTTATACCTAGATTGTGCACCCATTTAGACTTGATTTTGGTATATGGTGTTAGATCATGGCCTATGCCCAGTTTCTGTCATACTATATTCCAGTTTTCCCAGCAGTTTTTGTCAAATATTGAGTTCTTATCCCCAAAACTGGAGTCTTTGGGTTTATTAAAAACTATATTACAATAATCGTTGACTACTGAGTCTTTTGTACCCAATCTATTCCATTGATCCACTACTCTATTTCTCAGCCAGTACCAAGTTTTGATGACTGCTGCTTTATGATACAGATTAAAATCTGGTATGTCTAGGTCACCTTCCCTAGCATTTCTTTTCATTAATTGCCTTGATATTCTGGACCATTTGGAAAACACAGTTTTTAAACCCTAACAAAGCAGGGTCATATTTCCCCCATTGTCCTGTTGGACACAAATCTCAGCACTACACACCACCTGACTTGTGACCCACCATTAAGACCCTCTTGTATTGCTGTCTTTGTCCCTGTTTTATTTTAGCTTGAAACTGCTTAAGGCATGTTTGGGCACATTGCTCAAGGCATTCCCTGACTCTGGCTCCCCTGATCAGTATTTCATATTTTCTCCTTGAATCATTGCAGTGTACCAGGCTCATTATGGTGCAAGGATCTTATCTAAGTACCACCCTGTCCTTCCTCACTGATCAAGCAGGATGTTCACCTCCCTTGCCTGGAACATGAACCCCAGCAGTCCTGGGGAATTCCAGCCCCCTCTGACTACAACCTGGGGAATTTCAGTTCCTCTCATACCATGCCCCTCTACCCAGTGTTCTCCACCCAGTCCTATGAAAGACCCCTTGTACCCTTGTACCATACTCCCCTGAGTGATGTGCCATACTCCATGAGTCATATAGATTTGACCAATGGCTGATCTTCACTTCTGTACATCACAGTTTTTGCTTGCTCTCCTCCCTATTACAATTTTGTGGTTTTGGCCTATATGACCAAGATCTGAAAGTCCAGAAACCACTGCCAATTTGAGTGAGAACTCTGACAGTCGCATGCTTGATCAATAAATTCACATCTAAAATTTATCATGAACCCAGGTCTTGGCTCACTCTTATTTCTCTGCACAACATTTTAGAGGCCTCAGTAAGATTTGGGTGTTCTAGAAGCCCTGTGGGGCCCTAGACCACCCCCTTTGAGACCCGAGTTTGCTTAGGCTTACAATCTCAGCCACTTGGCATCCTGAGCGGTTCTGCCCTCTGGGGAGCTGGCCCCCAGATTGTTACCAGGCTTTGGAGTTTGGAAAGGCTCAGGAATAGCCTGCTAGTCTGACGTTGATTTGACTTTATTTAGCTTATACTGGATCTGTGAAAATCCTCTGGACGTGATTCTCTTCCTTTCTGTTAGTCCTGTGTATGTAAAAGGTGAGTATTCTTTTTCCTTGTTCTTTCCTCTCTGGTTTGTCTCCTTTGCTCTGGTTGGTCAGGTTGAGGGCAGGGTCAGACGTGACAGAATGTTAACCATTGTGTACACACTTTGATGCTTCTGGTAGAAATAGGGTCTTAAAACCTGGGGAGTGTTCTGACCCTCTGGGATCCAAAGGCATACCTCACAGCTTCTGGTAGTGGTAGGGACTTCAGGCTTGAGGATTTTTTGGTGTTCCAATTCCTTGGTCTATACATACTGCCCTCCTGAAGGACCTTGAGACATCGAGCTTCCTTTCAGTCAGCTTTCTGGGGTGCTGTATCCCGAGAGCTCGTGGGTTCTGGTAGTTGTAGGGATTTAAAGTATAGTGGTAGAGATGTTAAGCTCATGGCTTCTGGTTTCTGTTTCTCCACTGTTTTCCTCCTTATCTCTGTTATACTCCTTAAGTGTTTGGATTCAGTATGGTCTGTTTAAAGCCTGCCCTAAATCATTTTCTGTGAAACTTTCTCTAAGTGTCTGTGTTTGGATTCGAATAAGATTTACTTAAAACACCTGTTCTATCTTGGTAAAAGTATTTTTGGCTGTAAGGGATGGGAACTTCTGCCAGTAAGACCAACACTGCCTTGGAAACAGAAGGTTCACTGGAAGAAGGATTGCCCTCTAAGAAAGTCACATTGCTTCTACTATAATTATTAATGTTAATTCTCTAGTTCAAAGGTGCATAGAGTAATATGAAAATTGGGTATAATTAATTTGAAATGTAAAGGAATGTCGGGAGTTCGAGCAATAGGTTTGAAAGATTGGGAAAGAGGAATACGGGCTTGGGTGAAAATGTGAAAGTTATAAAAGTTTTAAAATAGATGGGGGTGGGGAGGTCCCCCACCCTGGGGAGCTCTTGTGTAGCATCAGATGGTTTAAGCAAGTTGGGAAGGTTCAAGGAAGCTTTGGTATATTAGAAAAAGAGGTTAATATTAGATGTTTATTGTTAAGTGAATCTGAAAGTGGCACCTATTATGGTAGAAAATATACATTAATTTAATTGGTCAGAACCAAAGAAAGCAGTTAGCATTTTGATATTGTAATATGACTTGATTATAATAAGGAATATGAGAAATTAAAAAGTTAGAAATATAGATTGATTTTCCTTTTGCTAAGAGTATTAGTTAGATACTCTCTGCATTCTGAACTTCTGGCCAAAGTTTTGAATGCCGAGAGATGAGAACAGGAGGGATTTTTCCCCCCTCAAATTGCAGTTAGCCCTTAACCCTTTTTCTGCCCCACCTAAGTGGGAGAAGTTTTCTGTAATGGAATATAACTGTAACCACAATTGAATTCATTCCAGTCATTTTTGAAGTGTAACTCCTAAAATTGATGCTAAAGATAAGCCAGATTTTACTATAGTATTTGGCACTAAAGCAAATTGGAAAAATACACAGATATGTGTGAAAGACACATCTCAGAGGTAAAGCTTTGAGCTCTCCAATATAGAAGGGGGGATGCCAGGGCCCAGGGCCCACTCACTCGACTGGTAGATTCAAAGTTCTACCTTTCAAAGCAGTTTCTAAGGAGTAGATACACAAGCGAAATTTATGAGACTATAAGTTGGAACAGCTAAAACATTTGATTTGATTCTGTTACAACCTCTCACACCAGATCACATTAAGGAAAGAGAGTGCTATAGAAGGATAAGAGTTTTGAACAACCCTCCCCCACCTTGAAAAAAAAGAGGGGGGAGGAGGCATAACAGCTCTATCAAGGGCCATACTGACAACAACCCTGGGCCCCTAAAGCTCTCTCCTTTTGGGGAGAGAAGCCTCTGCATTTGGTATCATTAGTTTTTATATGTCATGAATTGAAAAAGTATTATGTTGGTAATTTTATGTGAAATTTTATTTTGGGTATAATGGTTATTCTGTATAAAAGCACCTTGGAAATAATTAAATTAAGCTTTTTAAATTGGCCACTATTTGATTTTGGATTTAAAGTTTAAATCTGAATAACTGAATATGTGTTTATTTTAGTTCTGGGCTTTCTTGTGAACTTTGGTAAATAGTTGTATTATTTGTGTTATAGGAGGAACAGTTTTTCTTATACTGTAGATGCTGCTAGATTAAGGACTATATTACCAAAGACACAAGAAAGTGGAACATTCTAATTATGCATATATGATCATAAATTTTATGTTTGACTTTGTTTTAAAAATTTTAATTGAGATGGTTCTATGAAATACAAAATAGTTCATCAAGTTATTTAGAAGCTATTGTATAAATCAAATGTTTATATAAAATGATTATGAAAAGTAATTATTGGTAACTATGTGAAGAATGATTCTGTGAATCCTCTTGTAAGTTTTGTAAAGTTTGAAATTGTCTATGTGTATGAAAAAGGGACAAGGTCATCAGGCCCCAGTGAAGGAAGCTTGTTTTAGTTATGAAGCTCTTATACAACAAAATATGATTTGATGGGTAGCAACAGTCTGTGTACAAAAAGATTTAAAAGTGGTTTCTAACACCTGGTTTCTATACCAGGACAAAGTCAAAATTTGTGAGAACAGGATAAAAGACTTCTGGTGAAAAGAAAAATTAAGGGAAATGTTTGACATGTTGCTATCTTAGAGATATTCTTTCTGAAATTATGAAAATAATTAGGTATATAATTCCAAACACTCCAACCTCTTTGTAGAGTCTAGTATAAAATATAATATTGATATTGACAAAATAAGGAAGATAGATTCAAATCTGAGAGTCCTCCTGACCCATCTGTGAGGAAGTATTTTTAGTAGATAATAAAGGAATTATAATGCTGAAATATAATGCCAAAAATTCTGGCTGAAATTTTACAGTAGCAGAGATTTTTGTGTTTTTGCAAAACATAGAATGATTGGGCATTTCAAAAGTAATACTAGACTGGGTATGGATGCAAGTTGACTGAACTGATCATTGGAATTACATCAGAAATATTTTTAATTGAGGGAAAACAACTCATTTGTTAAGGGCCTGTTGTGAGAACAAAAGCCTCTTAATATGAATTGGGATCACAGACATTCCTCAACCAAAATAAAATCAGGAACCTATTCTGAGTTGATTATTGGAGAGTGTTACTTAAAGATTTGTTGGAACTATTAATTGGCTGTTTCTTTGAGTCTGACTCCAGGTACAAACATTATGGAGAGCTGCCCAAGCCATTGACTCATGATGCCAGACTCTGAAAGATACAGGTATGAGGTGCAAAGGAAGGTCAGGGGAATGACTGTTCTCCATTGGCTGAGGTAGGATTCTCCCTGACCTAATTTCCCACAAGCACATGGAAAAATTTCTGACTTGGCTCAATACTGCTTTGCAGTGTGCATCTCACCTGGAGTTGACATCCTAAAATTAGGGAATTGTGATACCCTTGTTGTTTTGTCCCTATTCTTGGCAACAAGCTTCAATAATCAGAAAGTTTTAGAATTCAATGGAGATGCCCCCATATTAATCTGGGTCTTAGCAACCAGGCAGCTGCTACTGTGGCCTGTGTTGTGGCCCTCTTTGGGTCTGCCCCCTACCTGTTACGTTTTCCCCTAGTTGCCTTCTCCTTGCCCTTGCATGATTCCTTTGTTGCTAAGAGAGAGGGGAGGAAGAATAGGTAGATTTTATTCATCATGCACCTTTAGGTCCGAAAAATTCAGAAAATTCAGGGAAGTGTTAGGGATAGATATTATGCCCTCCATCTAGATAACATTCTTGTGAGCTTAGTCACCAGATGCTCATAGGGAACTCAGCCTGCAGAACACTGGGAAGTAGATTTTCACTATATATTACTAATAATTCCATCATTAAGTTCCTACAAGGCCCCACCATGCAGTCAGTCTGAGAGACCCTGTCAGTCTTGATATCTGAACTGTTCCATCGATTCTTGCCCAAGGATTCCGTACTGATTCTGAAACACAGTTTCTTGTGTAAAGGCCTTTATACACCCCATCTCCAGTGAAAAGCAGCTCATTCTAACTCCTGACCACCCTGTCTGCATTGAAAATCATCTCATTCCAACCCAGCTACACTACAACTGAGGAAAAAATGTTCCACCCCTGAACTGAAATGCAGAGCCCATCACAGACCCTGAAAAGCTAAGACTGTTCACACAGTCCACCTTGTATTCTGCCTTGTCCTGCAACTCCCCCATGGCAGGACAGAATACCAAATGGATGACGTGGTTACCTTGAAGGATGGACAGTCCTGGACCTTTACAGACTTTGCCCATATGTTCCTCTCCCTACAAACCCTCTTCTAGGTTTAAGACTTTGATTGCTGTACTCGTATTTGTGGTCTCATAGTTTTTGTACTTCACCTTTCAGCTTATACTTACTTTGTATCTGTACTTAATTGTTTTATTTGGGATAATGGTGATGTATTATGGGAATTTTTAGTTAAGCCTATTTGTAATGTGCTATTGTTTCTATTGTCTCAATACCCCCTTAATGGATACTATAACCCAGACTTTTAAAGTAACAACTTGTTAGGTTCATAGGGAACCACAGATTGCTTGGTAGTTTTTACTCCTGTCACACTGTTAGCTGTGAAAAAGCCCCTATACACATATTCTCATGTCAAAGGCTTGACATGTTCATAACAAGTGGGGAATGTTGTACACAAATCCCAGGTCACTACACACCACCTGACTTGTGGCCCACCATTAAGCCCCTCTTGTATTTCTGTCTTCATCCCTGTTTTATTTTAGCTTGAAACTGCTTAAGGCATATCTGGGCATATTGCTCAAGGCATTCTCTGACTCAGTCTCCCCTGGTCAGTATCTCTATGTTTTCCTTGAATCATTGCAGTGTACCAGGCTCATTATGGTGCAAGGATCTTATCTAAGTACCACCCTGTCCTGCCCTGCTGACCAAGCAGGGCCTTCACCTCCCTTGCCTGGAACATGACCCCAACCAGTTCTGGAGAATTCCAGCCCCCTCTGACTACAACCTGAGGAATTCCAGTTCCCCTCATACCATGCCCCTCCACCCAGTGCTGTCTACCCAGTCCTATGAAAGACCCCTTGTACCCTTGTACCCTTGTACCATACTCTCCTGAGTCATACAGATTTGACCAATGGCTGATCTTTGCTTATGTACATCACAGTTTTTGCTAGCTCCCCTCCCTATTATAATTTTGTGGTTTTGGTCTATATAGCCAAGATATGAAAATCCAGAAACCACTGCCAATTTGAGTGAGAACTCTGGCAGTCGCATGCTCGATCAGTAAACCCACATCTAAATTTTATCATGAACCCAGGTTTTGGCTCATTCTTACTTCTCTACTGTTCCTCACTCTCATTGGTTGGGGGAGTGAGTGTGGACTGTCCCTGACTCCCACTGGCTGGGAGGAGGGGCCCACAGAGGTGGGAAAGCAGACAAAGGACTGAAGGAGGGGTTTGAAAGATTCCTGAAGGGGCTTGCTCCTGATTAACAGCAACAATGGAGGAGAAAAAAGAAAGTTAATGATCCAAAACTGCCTGAGAAATTTTCACTCCCCCCAGACAGAAGGAAGGAAGGAGGGAAGAAAGGAAGAAAAGAAGGAAGTGTGAGGGATAATTTATAATGAAGTTTCCCCATTCTGAAAAGTCAAATCTAGAGTGGCTTCAGTATTCGCTAGGCCTAGGTTTAGATCTCCTGACCTTCAAGCAATCTGGGGTTTAGGGTAATGGAGATCCTCCCCCAGAGCCAACTCAACAGAAGATATGCCAAATAAGGTTAAGACTGCTTTCACTGGACACATGTTTCGAGGTCCTTTGTATCAGAAAAATTCCCGCACTTAGGTTGTGGGTCAGTCCCCTTAAAAATAAGAGTGAAGGCCAGTTAGAAGGGATTGGCTTTTCTGCATTAGAAGATTATAAAACCATGGGCTGGCTTCTCCTTGTTGCTCTCTCCCTGACACCATGTGGGCGACAGAGGCAGAGTCCTTTCTCATGAGAAAGAATAAAGACCTTTTCTGACCTTAGATTCAGACTCTGAACTATTTCATCTCACACAGTTTGGAGGCCCCAGCAAAATTTTTCATACTCCTCTCTGGAGAGGGAGAGGGCTCCCCAACCTTGACCAACAGGGAAAGGACGTCCCACTGGCTCTTTCTCAGTGACCTCTTGATAAGGTGGGGGAACGACTCCCCTCTATGGAGAAAGAGGCCAGAGGGAGTCTGAATCTGAGAGCAGAAAATGCCAAAAAGGGGGGAACAAAGATGACTGAAAATCACATAAGTCTGTGCACAGACCCAGGTAAGGAGAGGTTTATGTGATTTGGTGGTGGGTGGGGTCAACTGAGTCTGGCCAGGAGTTAGGTCAACCAGGAGAAAGTTTTCAGGGGGCACGCTGACAAATGGCCCCTGATGAGGGCCCCTCAGAATTCATGCCTTGGCACTCCAAGTTTTGGACCAAGAGGTTGACTACCTGTCCAGGCAGACCTTGGGTCTGGAAGGAGGGGTCTGACTGATGAGCCATTTCACCTGCTTCTGGTAAAAGGAAATTTTCAGCTTTTACCCACAAGCTGCTAGTCAATTGGGAAGGAATGTTTCCTTCAAACCTCCCCGCCCCCCTTGATAATGCCTTGGGAGATAAACTTTGGCAAAGCTGGTTGGGACCGTTTGTTCTGTATTTCTTTTTTTGTTTGTTTGTGTGAATATGTGTGAAGTTTGTTCATGAAAAAGAAAATGTTTTACCATTCAGACTGAAAAGCCTTGGGAGAGTTTAGAAATCTTCCTTCTCTGCCTAACTAAACTTAGAATGGAGAGAGAGAGATAGTTCAGATCTTTAGCAGATAATAGGTAAGTGAAACTTATTTTTCCTGTTTGTCTGAAATGCCTAAGGTAGAGGTGGAAGGAGAAGCAAAAGGCCTGGTTGTGTTAGTTAGGGTGGGGGAGCCACTACTCCACTACCACCCACCACCTTTAGATGGTTGGAAGACAGTGCTAGTGAATTTTTAGCCTAACTTCAAACCAAACAAACCAGAAAGTCAGAAGGGATAATGTCTATCTGTCTTTCAGGCTCTATTGGAATTTAGTTCAAAAAGTTCAGATAATCATTAAATTCCTAAGGCCCCCTGCTTGAGAGAGAAGCTAAAAGGTAACCACACCCAGTTAACTGGGTCCCAAACCCTTTGTCTATGAAAGGAGACAGGAGATAGAAGATAGATAAGAATGTGGTGGGGGAAGGAGTCAAGCCTCCACTGAAGGTGAAATGGAGATCACACAGACATGAGTATGTGGCTTCTGAAAGCCACATATCTTCAGGAAGACCACGTATTGGCTTAAAAATATTTCTAATGTTATAAAGTTATAATTTAATTCCTGTGTAAGGGGGGTTTAGAAATACAGTCACCTAAAGTTTTTAGTAGAATATAAGTTTGAAACATTTCTAAATTATGTAATTTGGAAATATTTATAAACTCTGATGTTTAAACAATTTTCTTATTCCTATTCAGAAGCTGTTAAGTTATCTAAGGATATGGTTCTCTATGTTAATTTGGACATAGGTGAAATGTGTAGTGTTTTGGTATTTATAGTACTTAAGAAATTTGAATTTAAAGATGGGCACTGAGTATGGTAAAGATATTTGTAATTATCACTAGAACCAAAAGAAGCAGTTATAATGATTAGCCCAGCATTTTGTAAACTGATCTAAAATGTGAGCAGGAATGGGTATTATCTATGGTGTAAAAAAGCAAGTTTTGCTCATTTGTTTAAATGTTGTTCAAAGGGATGAAAAATGAGGAATAGGACACTCTGATCTGAGTGTTGTAATATTTTTGAAATAACTGTAATTTGGGAAATCTGTAAAAGTCATTTCCCTGCAGTTTCTGACCAGCCTGTAATTATAATGGGAGTTAAATATCAGATTCTGATAAGAAAGAGAAGGCTTAGGAATTACCCTCCCCTACTTGGAAAAAAAGAGAGAAAAGGAGACCAGGGGTGGGGTGGGGAGGAGAAAAGCCTCTACTAGTTTGGAAATGCAATTAATGGCATAATATCATTTTATTACGATATCTAAATTGCAAAATTCTCGTATATTGTAAAAACTGAGTGAGAGCCAGGAATGATGTTAGTTTTAATCTTAATTGGATTGAAACTAAAAGATCAAGAAAAATTGTATAAAATGTAATGTTACTTTTGCTATTCAGAAAACCAGGTATATACACCTTTACCTGTAGTTATGAATGATTCTCTATGCAAGGTGAATTGGAAATGTGTTTTTGTAGAACTCTTATTGAGCAAATTAAAATATATAGATATCGATAGAGATAGAGATAGAGATAGAGATAGAGATAGAGAAAGAGAGATGTGGCTCAATTTGAAAAATGAATCCAGCTGAATTAAGGTCACTGGATTGTTAATTAAATGGGTTTTGAATTTAAAAGATTAAATGTAAGAGCATGATAATTGTGTTACTGGTAAGCAGTGGTGTTATCATATTTTGAAACAATGTTATTTAAGAAATCATAAACTTTCAAGTTTTTCTTTATTTAAAAGGAAGTTTCAGCTATCATTTAAGAAATATATTTGTGAGAAGTAATTATTGGTAATTATGTGAAAAAAAGACCAGTGAAACCTCCTAAGTTTTGTCAACTATGTGGTAAAGATTTTTTTATGACAAGAGAATTTAGAAATTGTGTATTAATTAATAATATTTGAATAAATTGTGTTTGAAAAAGGGAGATATTCTTATTAAGAAATGTTTTACAAGATCTTTTGTTATAAGATGAGGGACACAAGACAAGAAAGAGAAGGTAGAGATGCCTGCCCCTTAGTGCATTAGATATTATCTGTTGTTAATTGTGTACCTTTAAAGACACAAGATAACTGTTAATGTGTATGAAAGGAAAGAGGGGTCAGGTGGCCCCTAGAAACCTCATCAATCCCAAGAAAGGGACAATAAGAAATTTAAAATTTGTAAAGGGAAAATTAGTAAATATACAAAGACTTTGTAAGATTTCTGGTTATTTTATTAACTGTGTATAGATTTTATAATATTCAAACTTATTGTGAATTTTAATTTCAGGCAGATTGACTAAAGATTCCTTATCAGATTAAGGGAATTTCTCCACTCCTTACCAGGAAGGAGTGGGGAGGGGAAGCAGTTACTTCTTCAGACTCTGAAGAAGCCTCACTGAGTCAGTTTTGAAGCCGGCCCTTTAAAGTTGGTATAATTGATTTCTAGCAATTGGTTTTTGGTACCAATTTGGAATATAGAACAGGAATTAATTATGTATATGAGTCCTGGTAAACCTTTGTGATATATTATATGTTGTCTTCATAAAAGTTCAGTGACAGCAGGATAAATTCAAACTATTTTTTTAGAGAAAGGAAATACTTTTATTTATTTATTTTGCTTTTTGGAGGGCAGTTGGGGTTAAGCGATTTGCCCAAGGTCACATGGCTAGTTTTTTTTGCGTGTGTGCTTGAGGCTGGATTTGAACTCAGGTACTCCTGACGCCAGGGCCAGTGCTCTATTCCCTGCGCCACCTAGCCACCCCAGGAAATACTTTTAGAAAGGATGTTTTGCAGTAGACATCTTGCTGTTTTAATCTGAATTTGTGGTTATTGCGTGGTATAAGCAAAAGTTAATGTTTGTAATTGAATGTATAATTAAAAGGTTTAGATTCCTGAAGTATCTCGCTCTTCCTGACTGAGTATAATTAAGTAAGAATAAACAAACTTGGGAGAACATTCTTTTCTGAATAATATGGGAATACTTAGACCAAGGGAAAAGAAATTTGTGAAGCAAAGGTACAAATACAATGTTGAATCATTATCCCATCAAATAAGGCTGGGATACATTTGAGCTATTATAATAGCTCAGTGTATGTTTAGGATCTGGGCTATTCAGCCTCAGATCATATACCTTTTTATATATTAAAGAATTTGGTAAATGGATATTTGGCCTAGTCATCTGCCTATCACTAGATATTTGTCTGTATGGAATAGGGTCCTTAAATGTTTCAAAATGATGTTAGAATAGAGTATTGGTATAACCGATTGAGGGACCTAGCTTTTATTCCATTAATTACTGATACTAGATCAGAAACATCTTCTATGTGAGGAAAAGAGTTTCAGTGCAAATTTCTCAAAGGTAGGTAAATTATGGAATACTTTTATATTAATGGAAAAGTCAACTTTATTCAA
>CM053593.1:199168960-199196957 GCA_028646575.1 Pseudocheirus occidentalis | reverse complement strand
CTGTCTCCATTTTCAGTTTGAGGTTATTTTCAAGAGGTAATCATTGAATTCTTTATATTTTTACACCATTCTCTGTTTCTAATAGATCTGAACAGTTTTATTTTAGTTGTCCAAATTTGTTTATTTACTTGTGGTATTCAAGGAGTCTTCTGGTTCTTAAATTGTCTCTCCTCTACGTAATCAGTTGATTTTGATAGTTGATACCTTCCAATTTTTTTTCTATTTTTCAATCTTTTGATTTTCTTCTAAAATTGCATCTTGTCTCCAAGATTTATTTAGTTCTCCTTGTTCTATTCTGTTTGCCACTGCTGATGTAAGAATTCCCACCTTCTGTTTGGAGCTATTTATTCTCTTTTACACTTTTTTTCTCCTAAAATTTAATTTCTATTTTAATTTTTTTTTTATTTTTCAGTGGGGGCAGAGTCAAGATGGCAGTGTAGAAGCAGCAGAACTCCATGAGTTCCCCCCATAACCACTTTAAATGCCTATAAAATATGACTAGAAACAAATTTTAGAGCTCCAGAACCCACAAAATGACAGAGAAACAAAGCTCATACTGAAGGCATCTTGGCAGGCAGATAGGAAGGGTTCATCACAGCATACTGGGTCTCAGCTCCTAGGTCCACATGAACCCCTAGCTTTAGACCCAGGGTGGCCAGAACAAGCCACAGTTGGAGCTTTAGGGAGAGTGGAACACTGGCAGCTGTGATGGTTTCCAGAATTATCAATCTAGAAGAGCCAAGAAAGGGAAAGGTCAGTGGAACTTGGCTAAATTTGGCTAGAAGCGATCTGAAGTGGCTGCCCTGCTGCTTCAGAGGTCCAATCCTACAGATTGCGGGGGTGCCAAGCAATCATTCAGAGACTAAGTGCTCTTGCATTAACCTGCCTGGATCAGGATCATGGACTTGGGTGGTGGTCCTGAGGTGTGTGACCAGTGAGCTAAAGCTGGTGAGGGGCTATAGAGACAGCAGCCTCTTAATAGATCTAGCAGCTGCAAAAACCCCAGTGATTTGGGACAAAACTAACCCCTCTGGAAGCAGAGTTATACGGACCCCAAAAGTCAAGTAATTGACTGGCAATATAAGCAGGCAAAGAAGCAAAGCAGGAACAGCAATCCAACTTTAGATTCCTTTTCTGGGGACAAAAAGGATCAAAGCATGGAATTGGAGGAAGACAACAAAGTCGGAACTCCTACACCTAAAGCTTCCAAGAAAAATGTAAACTGGTTACAGGCCATAGAGAAGCTTAAGAAGGATTTTGTAAACCAAATAAGAGAAGTGGAGGAAAAATTGGGAAGAGAAATGATAATGAAGCAACAAAATCATGAAAAGAGAATCAACAGCCTGACTGAAGAAAATAACACCTTAAAAATTTAATTCAAATGGCAAAGAAGGCCCAAAAAGCCAATAAGGAGAAGAATGCCTTAAAAAGTTTAATTTTCCAGATGGAAAAAGAATCTCAAAAGCTCATTTAAGAGAATAATTCCTTCAGAATTAGAGTGGAGCAGATGGAAGCAAATGACCTTATGAAAAGTCAAGATGCTATCTAACAGATCCAAAAAATGAAAAAATAGAAGGTATTTTGAAATATCTAACTGAAAAAAACACTGACCTTGAAAATAGATCCAGGAGAGATAATTTAAAAATTATTGCACTAGCTGAAAGCCATGATCAAAAAAAGAACCTAGAAAGCATCCTTCAAGAAATTCTCAAGGAAAATTGCCCTGATACTGTAGAACCAGAGGGCAAAATAGAACTTGAAAGAATTCACCAATCACCTCTTTTAAAAAAATCCCCAAAAGAAAACTCCTAGGAATGTAGCCAGGTTCTGGAGTTCCCAGATCAAGGAGAAAACATTACAAGCTGCCAAGAAGAAACAATTTGAATACTGTGGAAACACAATCAGGATAGCACAGGATCTAGCAGCCTCTATGTTAAGGGACCAAAGGGCCTGCACTATGATATTCCAGACATCAAGGGAGCTAGGATTAAAACCAATAATCACCTACCTAGAAAAATTGAGTATAATGTTTCAGGGTAAAATATGGTCATTCAAAGAGGTGGAAGACTTTCAAGCACTCCTGATGAAAAAACCAGAACTTAGTAGAAAATTTGACATTCAAATACAAGAAGCATGAGAAGGTAAACATGGAAAAGAAATCATAAGGAACTTATCAAAGTTGAACTGTTTATATGCCAACATGGAAAATGATCATTGTAAATTCATGAAACTTTTCTCAGTATAAGGATAGGTGAAGGGAATCTAAATGTACATATATACATATATACGTATACATACACATATGTCTATATGAGGGTATATATATGTATGAATACATGTGAGTGTGTATACATATGTGTCCAGGTATACATAGACAGAGGGCACAGGATCAATTGAATAGGAAGGGATGATATTTTAAAAGGTGAAATTGAGAGGTAGGAAAGGAATAGAATGAGAGGAGACAGGGAGAGACAGAATGGGGTTAAACATCTCATTTAGAAGAGGCAAGGGATAACTGTTACAATGGAGGGGAAGAACAGGGAGGCAAAAAGGAATGGGTCAACCTTACTCTCATTGAATTTGGCTTTTGGAGGGCATTACATACACTCTAAATTGGGTATCTTGCCCTACAGGAGAGTAAGGAGGAAGGGGATTAGAGAGAGGGTGATGCAGGGAAGGGCAGGGTTGTTAGAAGAATACATTTCTATAAAGGGACAGGGACAACATAGAGAATAGAACAAGTAGAGGCTGGGAAAGGAAGGAGGTCTTATGGGATAGGATAGTCAGTCTTTCTCACATTGTGGAGATGTTCTTTGTAACTACACACATACAGCCTGTATTGAATTGCTTGTCTTTCCAGTGGGGGTTACGGGGGAGGAAGGGAAAGAATCTGGAATTTAAAGTTCTAAAAATCAAATGTTAAAATATATTATTATTATTATTTACGTGAAATTGGAAAATAAGATATACAGGCACTGGAGCATGGAGATCTATCTTACCCTACCAGAAATTCAGAGGCGTGATGGGGAGGATATGGGAGAGAGCAGATTGGGGGAGGGAGTATACAGTGGGATGGATGTTTTGGGGTGGTGAGTAGGGGAAAGACAGGGAGAAAATTTGTAACTCAAAATCTTGTGGAAATGAATGATGTAAACTAAAAATAAAAAAGAGTTAATTTTTAAAAATGTGCTTAATTTCTTCTATCTAATCTTGTAATCCTACATGCACAATACAAACTTGGAGGTCCCTTCTACATTTAAACCTTCAATGATTCTAAAATCCATGTTTCTTTATACTCAGACTATGAAGCACCTTTCTTTTCCCCTTCCATCCCCATCATGTCAAAGATCAGAGGAAATGAATCAGAAAAAGAAAATTGTTTCCAAAGAGAGAAGAAATTGAGGTTAAATCTCAGGGTACATGATGTAAAGACATCTGTAGGTTTAAAAAGTTGGCTCTCAAGAGAATATGTCCTCATTGCACAGCAGTAGACAAGGAACATTCAGAAAAAAATGGACCAAGAAAGAGGGCAAGGCTACTGAGAAGTAACCTTCAAGCAGGGCTGACATATTTTTTCAATAACAAGCATTTATTAAGTGCCAAATACACACACTGCTATGTGCTGGGATGGGACAAAGACAAAGAGGTGGGAGTGGGTACAACATACACAAAACAAGTCATTACAAAAATCTGTACAAGATAAATACAACATAAGGAGGAGAGATGCTAACAATCTGCAGAATCTCTGCTCAAGATTTACAGTTTCTTTTATCAGGGACTTTCCAATCACTAATGGTGCAGGACCATATTGACCAATCAGTAGCTAAAGATATGCAGCTTCATCAGTTACCAAGTGAAAATACTACCTGAAAGACTCCTTTCATGACTTTCCCTTGTTAAAAAAAAAAGTTGTGCATCCTGAGAAAACTGTGGCTAGTGAAGCAAGAGAGCCCGACTTCCTCTCTAAACTTCCCCCTTCCTGTGCACATATGCATGTATTTATATTTAAAGGTATCAGTGTAGTGGAAAAAGCACCAGCTTTGGAATCAGAAGAGCTGAGTTCAAATTAGAGCACTGCTATATACTAGCTCTTTGCCCTTGGCCAAATCACTGGGCTTCTCCCATCCTCATCCTCAGTTGATTCCGGGGGTGGTAAGCCTAAGGCCTTGGGGGGGGAGGGAAGAGGGAGGGCTGCACTTGAGGACCTAGAGGACTACACCTGGCCTTGAGGAAAGGCTCTCCACTCCTCCTAGCATTATACCACCTATAAGGCAAGGACTGTCTAAACGTTTATTTTTTTTATCTTTCATCCTTACCACCTAGCACAGGGACTGACAATGAGTAGGCACCTAATAAACACTTAGTTTATTTTTTTTGTTACATATTTTTTTAAACCAGTAAAACTTCACCATCTCTCCCTCCCCCACAACAAATGCTTCTGGATTGGGGTGGCTAGTTGGCACAGTGAATAGAGCACCGGCCCTGTTGTCGATAGGACCTGAGTTCAAATCCCACCTCAGACACTTAAAGCAAAAACTAGCCGTGTGATCTTTGGCAAGTCACTTAACCCCAATTGCCTCCAAAAAGAAAAGCAAAACAAAAAGACAAATGCTTCTGGATTGCTGATGAATAGTTATAAACATCACCTAAATGGTATAGTGGGAGACCAGGGTTGAATTTCTGCTTCTGACACTTATTAGCTTAGTGTTATTGGCAAGTCATTTAACTTTTTACAATCCACCTCATAAAGTTGCCGGGAGGTTCAAATGAAAACACTGTTTAAAGCACTTTGTAAATTATTATCATTATGCTTATGATGATGTCAGGAACTATATGCATGGCTAAATATATTACTCTTTTTTTTTGTCTTTCTTCATCTCCTGCTACAAAGATGAATTCTCAAGTCCTAAATTGATTAGGCTGTGTGCTTGCTCCCATGCTTTCTAGCATGGTGTTTTCAGCAATGCTGTCAAACACCTTTAACGAGGACCAACACAGCATCAAGAAGAACTATCTCACTGGTGGTAAATTATTCAGTTTGAAAAGACTACAAACCAAGACTAAAGTGGAGGGAGAGTTAGCACTTTATTTTCTATTTGCAGGTGACTGTACACTCAATGCAGCCTCTGAAGTTGAAATCCACCAAAGTATGGATCAGTTCTCTGCTGCCTGTGTTAATTTTGAGAAAGGTGCTCCACCAGCCAGCACCACACCATCCATGTGTGGAGCCATCAGTTGCAGAAAATGGAGAAGTTTTGAATACTGTGGATAAGTTCACTTACCTTGGTAGCGTATTTTCTGGGGATGTACACATTGATAATGAGATTGACACTGGCGTTGCCAAAGCTAGTTGATTGTTTGGCAGGCTCCAAAGGAAAGTGTGGGAGATAAGAAGTATTAGACTGTCTACCTAACTGAAGGTCTACAGAGTCATTGTGCTGACCTCATTGCTTATGCCTATGAAACCTGGACAGTCTACCAGCACCATGCTATGTGTGCAATGATTTTAGCATCATTGAAGGTTTAAATGTGGAAGGAACCTCTGAGTTCCTAGCTAGTATCTATCTGATCAGCCAGTCAGACACACCTTAAGTTTATTCCAGCATAGTGACACCATTTTGGCCCTCCTGGAGAATGAAGGATAGCAACCAACCAACAATTAGTTAATACCTTGAAAAAAGAGCAGTATGTCCTTAGGCAAGTCACTTTTCCCTTTTGGAACTGCTTCATCAAGTATAAAATGAGGGAGTTAGACAGAAAGATCTCTACCACCATTGGTAGGTCTATGATTTTATGATTTTTAATAAGAAATTGGGTTTGAACCCACCCCAAGGGACTGGACGGGACTGGAAGGTACGGGACGGGAAGGGGTGGGATGACGTGGCTGTGGTCACTGCTGCTGCTGGGGCTGGGGCTGGGCAAAGGGGCATGGGGCAAGTTCACCCAGATGCCGGATCCCTCGTTCAAGCTGGGTGCACCAGCAGGCCCCACTGAGTGAGGCCAAGCACGACGATGCCCACGGAGATTTCCAGTTTGACCACGAGGCTTTCCTGGGCCTGGAGGCAGCTCGTGAGTTTGACCAGCTCAGCCCAGAAGAGAGCAAAGCCCGACTAGGACGCATTGTAGACCGAATGGACCGCAATGGGGATGCCGATGGCTGAGTGTCACTAGATGAACTGCGGGCCTGGATTGCTCACACTCAGCAGCGCCACATCGGAACCTCGGTTACAGCTGCATGGGACACCTATGATACTGACCGGGATGGCCGTGTGGGCTGGGGGGAGTTGCGCAACATCATCTACGGTCACTACCAGCCTGGAGAGGAGTTCTCTAATGTGGAGGATGCAGAGACATATAAGAAGCTCCTGGCCCGAGATGAGAGGCGATTCTGGGCGGCTGACCAAGATGGGGATCTGCAGGCCACCAGGGAGGAGTTCACAGCCTTGCTGCATCCGGAGGAGTTCCCCCACATGTGAGACGCTGTTATAGCTGAAACCCTGGAGGATCTGGACAAGAATGGAGATGGTTATGTGCAAATGGAGGAGTATATAGCGGACCTGTATTCCCTAGAGTCAGAGGGAGGTGAGGAACCCGCCTGGGTTCAGACTGAGCGGCAGCAGTTTCGAGACTTTCGGGACCTGAACAGGGATGGGCACCTGGATGGCCGTGAGATCGGGCACTGGGTGCTGCCCCCAGCCCAGGACCAGCCTGGTGGAGGCCAACCACCTGCTGCAGGAGAGTGACCCTGACAAGGATGGACACCTGAGCAAACAGGAGATCCTGCGCAACCGGAACATGTTTGTGGGCAGCCAGGTCACCAACCTGACTTGGCACCATGACAAGCTCTGAGTGCCCTGCTCTGCCTCATCCCTGGACCCTGCCCAGGACACCTAGATCCCATCAACTCCAACCAGCACTTGCCAAATGCTCCCACCCCTTTTAAAATGTTCATTTCCACATTCTCACCCTCCCTCTATCCCTCTCCTACTCATGGAGATGGCAGAAATTCCATTATACATAGAAGTCAGCAAAACTTCATTTCTTAAACAATGACTGTGCCAAGCACTAGGCTAGGCTACGGGCCAGGGGCCTCCCAGCCACAACTCTGCTTGAACCTGTCCCATTCCTAGGCACGCAAGCCAGGGGGCCCTGGGATTGCTGGGAGAAAACTTGGGGGCCCATCTTCATAGCCCTAGAGCCTGGGAGTCATGACCAGAGGCTCTGAGCATCTTCTGTGGATCCCCTGGACACATCTCCTCTCTGGACCCTTTCTGGGCAGATGTGGGGGCCCAGCTTCCCCAAGCCTTTCCTGCTCACAAGCCAGAGCCACTGCAGGCCTGACCCAGAGCATTAGGATGAACACTGGGGCCCCCAAATTCAAGAGTGCAGAAAACCTGAGCCCCAAGCCAGCAGGAAGGACTGATTTGCCTTATCCCCTCCCTCCAGGCCTCAAAGCCCACATTCTGACGACAGCCAATGGGTGTGTGCAAGGGAGGGGCTGCAATAAAAGCTGAGGTCTCAAAAAAAAATAAGAAATTGGATACTTAGGTGGTGCAGTGGATAGAGCACCTGGAGTCAGGAAGACCTCAGTTAGAACATGGCCTCAGACGCTTACTAGCTATGTGACCCTGGGCAAGTCATTTAACCCTGTTTGCCTCTGTTTCCTCATCTTTGCAAAAACAAGCAAACCAAAAAAAATGGGGTTACAAAGGGAAGTGACTGAACAACAACAATAAGGAATTAATAAGTGCCTGCACAGGACCCATCTCAAAAAGAAAATGTGAATAATCTGTGACTTTTGATCTAGTTGGTCATTTAAAGATCCTTTCAAATTCTCAGCCGAACCTCCCCTCAAATTGTGCTGTGGTCCTGATTCCCTAAGGCCCTCTTACCAAGGTGCCCTACTGTGGTCTGTCCTCATGCCCCAGTGAATGAACCTCCCCCTTTCCCTATCCAGACAGTTTGGGATGAAAAATACCCTTCATCCTTAATGTAGTGAAAAAATAATAATAAACAGATCTCTTAGGATAAGAACAGGAGTTTATTCTCTTCCCTGGGAGAAGAGGGCAGTCTTCCCGATGACTCATCATGGAGAAGGGGCGTGTTACAAAATGCAGGAATGTATAACTTAACTTAGTCAAGCCCCCTCTCCGAACGGTTTCCTCTCTCATTGGTGGAGAGGCACACCTCACCAAATTATTCCCAACTGGGACAGCAAGAAAAGAGTGGGGAGGGTCTCACCAAGGCAGGAAAACAGACAAAGGGAGATAAAAGTGATTGACAGCAGCAGTGGAGGAGGAGGGAGGGAGTTAACCCCAAATGGAGAAGTCTTCACTCATCCCATACAAGATTTACATGCTTTATATCCCATTTCCCATCTAGAGGAGAACAGCAAGTTAAAAAGGCAAAAAAAAAAAATCCAAAAACAAAAACAAAACCCCAAAACAAAGCCCTGATCTTCTAGAGATATTAACAGGTAATTGTGTTAATACTAGGTGTGTTTGTCCCCCAGTGGGCACAGTTACTCTCCTGAAGAATTTAAGACCAAGTACTTGGGAGATGTTTGAGGACAGGTAACACCTTTCTGGGTGACCTAAATGCCACTTTCTAAAGGATCACCTTTTCTGTCCATCAACTACTCCACAGGCAGCTAGATAACAACATAGATTGAACTGAACTGAACTGAAGTTAGGAAAACCCATCTCCAGCCCTGTCTCAGACACTCACAAGGCCATTTGTCCCTGGGCTCCATCTCTTTGGGCCTCAGTTTCCTTATTTGTAAAAAGGAGTTCTAGAATCTACTCCACATGGTGGTTGTGAGGACCAATTGAACTAATACATGAAAAGGGTTTTGCAAGCTTTAAAGAACTTTGAAAATATTAGCTCTTATTATTAAGTATAGATACATTTCTACATTTTCCCTAGGTAGAAGAGCTCAACCCTTTTGCCTTAGGAAAGCATTACATTTCAGGAGTTGTGCTTTTGGTTTCATTTATGGCTTCCTCTCCCTCGTGTGGAAGTTGGCAGTAGTTCCAATTCTCAGGTTTAGAGCAGCAACTTCAGGAAAGTTCATTCTTTCCCTGTAGTGCCTGAACCACGATGGGGGAGAAAGAAAGAGAAAAGGAGAATGATGCCTCCCTACTTCTTTAAGACTGAGTGGTGTATAGGCCACAGAAAGCTGACTCTCTGAAAACAGATGCATATTGTTGTTTTCTATATAGCAGTGGGAAGGTCTGGAGAGTGAGTTTGGGATTGTTTGAACACTGTCTTCTTACTCTACGGTCTTCTGATCTTAAATCACAGCTGTAGCTGTGGGGGCATTTGCCCTTCAGAGAATTAACTTCCTTCTCCATGGATTAATACAAGAACTCTTGCTTGGGGTCAGGCCAGATGATCTTTAAATTTTCTCCTAATACTAACATTTTGTAACTCTAGTCTACAGATGCAACTCTGTTTTCCCCTAATGACTCCAAAGCAGCAATGTTCTAATCACAGAAGAGGAGAGAGGAAAAGAAGGTTCAGTCTGTGCTTCTGGATGTCCACAATGTTGACAATCAGCAAATCCCCTTGGTGCTTTGGCTTACTGGCCTTCATGGATCTTCCTAGATATTTCCAGTTCAGGTAATTGCAGTATTTCCTTCTCAAGATGCCAAGAATGCAGCAGATGCAAGCCTAGACTGATGACCCTCTGCTACATGTTCTTCTTTAAATCAGTTGGGAAGCATTGTAGGCTGCTCTGGGAATCAACAAGTTTGGGTCCATTCTACAGCATTATTGTGAGAACCAAATGAGAAAATGTGTGCACAGTGTTTTGAGTACCTTAATACTCCATATAAATGTACTGTTGTAATATGACCCCTCAGGAAATTATTTGCTATGCTTAGCAGTTTACCATAAATTTGTATTTGGATCCATTTCCCCAGGGTGTGGACCAGGCCCAGCAAAACCATCATCATCCCTAGGGGTTCCAAGTTGGTTTTCTAATAGAAGAACCATAGCTGCTCAATCTAGGGGGTTCTGAGGAAGGAAGAATGACCACTTCTCACTGTCTCAAAGAAATCCAGTTTGTCCCCAGATCCTACTGCTCTGTCTCTTCTTGGCTAAAAAAGTAAAAAGCCAAGAATGATAAAATGGCAATACTGGAAGTTCCTGTAAAGATCTTTATTTTAAAGAGGAGGGAAATGAGATCTGCAGAGGTTTATAAAGACAATGAGGGTTAGAAGAATTCAGCTCTTCTGATCCTTTGTTCAATGTTCTTTGCATGTCCATTCTTCAATTCTACTTTACTCAACTCTGGCCCTCCCCTGGTCAGTTTTCCTTCATGCCACCCACCTAAAGCCCTAGAACTGAACTATACATATCTTGATCCCATACTCACCACTAACTTCATTATAAAAAAATGTCGTAGATGACTAATTGTCATAAAGTAAAAAGTGACGTGGGAGCAAGAGCTTTCAGATGGAAGGTAGGGATAACAGAAAAGTAGAACCCACCCAACATTAGCCTCACCTTCACCTCAGGTCCTCCTGATCAGGTTGGGCCAGATTTGTAGGGACTGCTCAGGCCCAATCATCAATACAATCTCATATTTCTCTAGAACCCAAATCCTTCCCTGATGATTTTTTGGAAATTCTTTAGCAATAAGGAATCAGACAGAAGAGATTCTAGTACTGACATGCCCAGGCATTTATTTGTTTTAGAACAGTTTCCAGGATGTGAATGGGCAGCACTGACAGGGACTGGAGGACAATCACAGGGGAACCCTAGGCCCCCCTCACCTCAATGGGGAGAACAGCTAATTAGGTCTAGATGAGAAACAATTCGTGTCTGCCAAATTGCCAAGATTACAGAAGACAAGGGAAAGGTAGGCAGGCAGGGTTGGACTCAGAAGAGGAGATATAAGATCATAATCTAACAGATTTAGAACTAGGAGGAATTTTAAAGATCATATAGTACAAATATTATTTTACAAATGAGAGAAATGAGGCCCTGAGAGGTTAATGACTTTCCCGAGGTCCCACAGGTAATAAGTGTCAGATAGAATCTGAACGAATATCCCTCTGACTCCAAAGTACTCTTTACCTTGTTCCTTTAATGTGTAGGAGGAAAATTAAGCAGGAAGACAGGGGCAGAGAGTTCAGTGGGGGGGGGGGCACTGTTTGGGGGTAAGTGTGGTCCTGAGAGTGTATGTGGGGGCTGGTGTGTGGGTATGATTCCCAAATGGAATCAAGGTTTTTCAAGAGGAGAGTTGGAAGAGTCATTGGTATGAGTCAGTCAGTAGAGGTGGGGGAAAACAAATATCCAGAAGAGAAGCTGAAATGGGGAGCGCTGAGAGCTGGGTTGGGAGGCCAGGTCAGGAGCTGGGATCTTCTGGTTACTCTCATCTGCTAGAAAGGCTGTCACCTGCAATTGGAGGAATACAACATGAATGAGGGGCCCTGGGCTCAAGGGTATAAAGATTCTTTTCCTGGTTTCTTTCACCCCATGATATCATCCTTAGCTTTTCCTCATTCTTTATCAGTGGTCTAGGTTCCTAACGTTCTAATGACCTAAGAGAACAACTGCATTATTTCAGAGAAAGGGCAGTGAGGGCAGGGGCATGCTGCAGCCAGATGGTATAGGTGCCAGGGAACTGATTGTTAAATTTTTTTGTGTAAGCATTTGTACCTAAGAAATTGAAAAACCTACAAATCAGGGATTGATTTATTATTTAGATTTAAATTAGAATTGAGATTTAGATTAGAATTTATTAAGATAGAGAATATTAACAATTCATATTGAACATAATAGTGTATCTTTCCTTTCAGAGATGATTGTTAAACATTTACCTGCATACCCCTAAATTTGAGTAATGATTCCAAGGTCAAAGGCAGGAGTTCTTAACTTTTTTGTGTCATGGACCCATTTGGTAGTCTGGTAATACTTAAGGATGTCATCTCAGAATAATGTTTTTAAATACATAAAATAAAATATACAGGAAACCAAATATGTTGAAATATAGCTACCAAAATATTTTTCCCATTGAAGTTTATAGATCTTTTGGGGGGCCTTTGAATCCCAAGTTAAGAATGCTTGTTCTAAAGCATTTACAACCCTTTTGGGGTCAAACGGGGTTGACTAAAACCATCAGAAAACACATATTTCTGATTGTCTTAGGAACTGAGACATCACTACTCTACCCATCTCCAGGCAGGTCCACCCACATGCAAATACACCACATACGAGTATTAAAGGGTTGTGGCATTAGGAAGGTTGATAAATTATAAAGTTTCTTGCAATAAGGATCAACCAGGGATTCTTAACTTGGATTATGCACAGTGTGATAGAATTCAAGGTGTCTGTGAATTTAGATAGGAAAAAATACATCCTTATCTTCAGTAATTTCTAACTTGAATTTAGCATTTCTTTCAATTATGAATGTAGGCAATAGACAGTATTCTGAAAAGGGATACATGGGCTTTACCAGATGGCCCAAAGTGATCCCTGACATACTATAAAGGTTAAGAATCCTCAGGCTAGCCTTACGTTTCTCTATATTTTAGGTAAGCTCTGGGACCCCGAGGTGTTTCCATTTCATGTAAAGAAATCTAGACTGAACCAAATCCAGCCAAGGGGTCAGAAATAGGCTTTGAACTGATTTCCCCATTCATGATCTTCTCTGATTCAAGTCCTCCTGCTCTTTGTTAATTATTTCCTATTTATCTTGTTTATAGCTTGTTTTTTATATATTGTTTGCTTGTTATTTTCTCTATTAGATTATAAGCTCCTTGAGGGTAGGGATTGTCTTTTGCCTCTTTGTAACTTCAGTGCTTAGCACAGTGCCTGGCACACAATAAGTGCTTTAAAAACGTTTATTGATTGATTGATTCTCCATTAGATATGTATTCCAGAGCAGCTTTTCTTGGATTATTCTGGATTCAAATAGCCCAGGAATATATCTGAATTTATAAATGGAGAAAGGGCTAAAAGGGTATGACTGGGAATAGTTTGGGGGAGGGGAAAAAGGAGGGAGAGAAAAGTGCTTTTGGAGTTCATGCCAGATTCTAGTCTAGGGAAGCACACACCAATTTTCTATCATGTGTCACTCTTCTGCTCATCCTGCAGCTCCCTCCCTTTCCTTTCCATCAAAGCAACTTACAGGGGTCCACGGGAGCCACCACGGGAAGCGTTGTTTGATCTCATGCCCTTGATAATAAGGATGGTTCCTACGATGATGCCTATCAGGCCTATAGCCAGGCCCAGGGCACAGACCACAGTCTCTGTTGTCTCTGGCAGTGGGGTCCGTACTTCTGGTTCTGAGGGGAACAAAGAACAAGGTGACCCAGTTCAAAGACATACTGAACGTGGTAGGGAGTTGGGCTTGGTCAGGATGGGCCCCAGTACTTAGCACATAGTAGCTTTTGGATAAATATTTGTTGAGAGTTTAGGGTTGTAGGGTAGAAAGTCTGTATTTGGGAAGGTGAGAATCTGTATAGTCAGGACACTCAGATATAGGAAAGGGGCCTATGGGGCCCCTCACAGGGATCTTGGGAGCAGCTTGTGGAAATATTGAGTTAGCCACTTACCCCAGTGTTTGACAGCAGGTTGTTCCAGTCCCCAGTGATTGACCTTGCAGTCATAGTAATCAGTGGCAGAGGGGATGAAGGTGAGGTAGTGGAATTTTCTGAAGGTGTGGTCAGAGCGGGGAAGGAAGACAGTCTCAAACACACCATCAGTGATGGGATTCCCATTATGAAGCCATGTCACAGTAAGTACAGGAGGAGAGAACTTGTCAACAAAGCAGACAAGGACGTTGGGCTGTCCCAGCTCCACTGGGCCCCTGGGAAATACTGTCACTTCAGGGGGCACTAGGAGAACACATAACAAAAATTAGTGTTTCATACTCAGACCTTCTCTCCTGAGTCTGCTAGAATTTAGGGACCCTGTGAACTGTTCCTTCTGATCCAACACTGTGTTCTCTATGTTCTGGGCTTCCTCCCACCAACTTAGAGTCAACATTGGGCATGGAAGGTGCTAGGCCCCCATGCCTAGGTTCCCAGGGATTAACATTGGGGATAATGACTTAGGTGATGCTGTGAAAGATGGGGACAAGGTGTAAAGGTTCTGACCAAATGTTCTATGGGAGTATATTGGGCTCTTGTTGCCAGGATTCAACATTTTTTCTGGACATGGAGTTATATCAAGTCGCATAAATACGCAAATTGTTCATAACCCTTATAACAGAGAGAAAAATCTTACATTGAGTCTAAGGGAGAAGAAATCTGTTACAAAGTTATGGATTACCAGCCCTTTCCCTCTCCCTCTTTCCCTGAGGGTGTAGGTGAAACAGGTACCATTGGTGTCAGGAGTGTGGTTGGACCGTTTCATCATGATTTCCAGGTTGGCTTTATCCACAGCAAGATTGGCCAAAGCACCCTGAGCCTCAAAACTGGCAAACTTGCTGAAGTCGGGAAGCCTCCAGACTGTCTCCTTGTTGTCCAAATCCACATGGAAAATCTCATCTCCATCAAAGTCAAACATGAACTCTCCCAAGGGTTTGGAAGTCTGGTAGAACTCTGCCTGGATGATCACATGGTTCTCTGTATGGGACCAGAAATAAGGGTTAATAAGGGAAGATGAAGAGAAACAGGAGGAGAGAGACCCAAATGCAGAGAAAAAAGAAACAATAGATATAGAAACAGGAAAACAGGAGAGATGAAAGGCAAAGGAGGTAAGGAAGAAAGAAGGACATGAGAGACATAAGTTACATTTTGAAAAAGAAAGAAGTCAGAGAGCAGGGAGAAACCACAGAAAGAAGAAAGAAAGGCAGAAGGGCAGAGAGAAGAGTTTCTTTAGGTTTTTGTAGTGGATCCAAGTCACAAACCAGAATCCTGCCTGCAGTAGAAAGCCTAGCAACTAAAAATGGCAGCGATGATTCCCAAATTCTTCTTCCTAGCATGCAGTCTCCTTTATCTTCCCAGTGAGAAAACTCCAGGTGAGCTCAGCAGGACATCTACTCTCCCAGATTTTCAATCCTCCCTTCTCAGAGAAAGTCCAACTTCAGTAGTCTCAGGTAGAGGCTGCACTGAACTTTGGACTGGATGAACCACAGGGTCACCCAATGGAAGATGTCATTATGTATGTTGACAGGACAGGTACCAAGAACTATATCAATGAAAATCTAGCAGCTTGTGGTGTAAACTACACCTTTACTTGGCACTTTTCCCAAAGTGAAGAAGAAGGGGAAATTTGTGTTTGCTGACCTGGGAACTGTTTCAGCAATATTATGGGAACTTGCCTAGAAAATCCTTCAACTATGTGTGTCCCTGAGGGGCAGAAAAATGAGATGCAGAGCTGACCAAGCTTCCTCTTTCTTTTGAGTAGCAGTTCCCTATGTCACATAGGCTCCTAGAAAAGTACAATGGAAACAAGTTTGTTTCCCTCAGGAATAACTGGACGTCGATCTCAGGACTGATTAATGAGACCTCAGCACTGGGGTCTTTGACATAAGATCTGGGGCCCTCAGACCCTCACCGAATTGACTTTAGAGCTGCTGTCATTCATTCAATCTGTCAGTATCAACCACATTTACACACTCCCTGTGTATAGATTATGGTGCTTAGTATTTACTGGAGTGTAGGAAATTATACAGAAAGATAGGATGTTCTTCAGAACAAGATATTATCAAGTTTGTGAGAGACAGTATGGTTTAATGGTTAGCATGCTGGGCTTGGAGTCAGGTTGATTAGAGTTCAAATCCCACCACTATGAAACTCAGTTTTCTCATTTATAAACTAGGAATAATTATGCTTCAGGTACTACAGTAGGCACTACACCTTATAGGCATCTTTTGAGGTTCAAATGAGATAATCTATGTAGTTGTTGTTGTTGTTGTTCAGTCATTTTTGACTCTTTGTGACCCCACTTGGGGTTTTCTGGCAAAGTAGTGTTTGCCAGGAACTATAGCGGTTTGCCATTTCCTTCCCTAGCTCATTTACAGATGAGAAAACTGAGGCAAATGTTGTTAAGTGACTTGCCCAGGGCCACACAGCTATTAAGTGTTTAAGGCTGGACTGGTACTTAGGAAGGTAAGTCTTTCCGACTTCAGGCCTGGCATTCTGTCCAGGGTACCACCCAGCTGCCCCAATGCAGAGCCCTTTGCAAAGCTTTATGTAACTATTATTATTAGCTGATAATACCTAAATAAGGGTGGCTGAGACTACTGTAACAACTGAATAGCAAGAAATACCTAAATACCATGGGATCAGGCCTAAATAACTGAGGAAAGAATGTCTTTAACATCAACATTGGAAATTTCTATACTACAAATAGTATTCAATTAAATAAACATTTATGAAGTGTCTATAGCATGGACACTTATACTTCGGAGAGATACAGCATTTACATAGAAGGTAATGAGTAGTACTGATCCTACCTGGCTTGTGTGGGGCCAATTAAAAAAAAAACACTTTCTGGAAGGAATAAACGAGTTAGGTTTTGAAGAGGATTATAAACTTGGACAAAAGTGGGGAGAAAGGCAGTTCCATATGAACACCATGATCTATGCTACTGCCTGATATGGTGGGACAGAAAAGAACAAGTCATCTATATACAGTTCTAGCACTGACTTCTTTAAATACCGCTCTGGCAGCTGTCCTGCGGCTTTGGTTTCTGTTGTTCCGTCATTATGCCTCTCCCCTGTTCCTAAGCAGTTACCGTTGTGCTGTATGATCATGAATGTCATAGATTAAGAACTGAAGGAAGACTCAGAAGTGAGTTAGTCCAGTTCCTCATTTTACAGTTAAGGAAACTGAGACCTTTCCCAGAGAAGAGGTTCGACTTCTCCAAGGTCACGCAGGTACTAAGAAATAGAGATGGGATTCTAGTGCAAGTTGTCTGATTCCAAATCTAATAATCTTTCCTTTTTGCCACTTTAGCAGCAATTGGGGCCAGAAATCCCTAACCACAGAGGCAGGGTCTTTCCTGGACTTCAACTGATAATTTGTGATCAGTTCTGGGAAAATTTTAAGGACCCAAGTACAATTCAGAAAACTGAAAACTCTCAGAAGTGATGAGAATTTTCATAGTATATTTGAAATATCCCAAATTTCCAAAGGTGACTGTGATAGGTGGTCCCTACTAATTGATTTTCTCTCCCTGCTTTTCCTTCATTAAAGAGCATACAAATGTAAAATCATACTAGGGATTAGATATTTCAGTCTCTAGCTGGTTGTTGAAAACAGATTTTTACCTTCAAGGAAATGACAAGAACAAGGGGATTTAGTGTAGCTATGGGTACCACTCAAGGATATTCCTGACTGTATTCAAAGCTTCTTTCTCCATTTACCAGGTAGATCCAATCCCTTACCTCTACTGAAGTTGTAGCACTCACCTTTAATGGCCTTGGCTCCCCAGGGACTCAGCAGCACTGCCAGGATGAAGGCTTCTAGGATCAAGGCTTTGTCAGGGACCATCTTCTTCTTGGGGCACACACTGAAATCTCAGCACTATGTCCTCTAAATAGTGGAGCAGTGACAGAGACAAGGGGAAGAAGGAGCTCTGGTTTGGGGTACACAGTTTGTAGCTGAGTGGGGGAAACCCAGCCTAAGAGCAATCAGCCAATCAGAGAAATCCTTTATGCTGACACCTCTGTTGCCAGGTGAAGGGATCATGAGAAAGGACCAAGAGAGGAGTTGAAAAAATTCTTAAGAGATCATCCCAGTACAGGGTAAAGAGACTTCTATGGGATAAAGTGACTTTTCCCCCTTGGCAGGGAAAAATGTAGGGATGGGAGAGGAGATACCTGAATCACTTTTTGTAGCCTGTTCTTTCCTAAAGAAGGGAAAAGCCTTGGGAGGAAGTAGTGATGGTCTGAGAATAATCAGCAATTTATAGCTGAAATGCAATTTTTGGTGGGGGCTAATGCTGGGGGTCCCAAAACAGACTTCTATTTGTAACTGAGAGTTTAGCACCTCACCTGATACCTAGGATTTGGGTGGTATTGTCTCTAGGACCTGTTACACCAAGTAAGACAGACAAAAATCTCCTATAGTTACACAGGCTTCTGATATCTCCACCATCCACCTTCCATGAATTGGGGCCATTTGTCGAAGTAATTTAAATTATTAATGCTCTGTGTAATTAATTAGTGTTCTGGGGGTTTTAAAATGAAGAGAACTGATCAATTTCTCCTAACCACTTTAATTCCTGTATTTGTTAGTAAAGGCATCTCTAAATTGGTAATTATGTTATAGCTCAACATTGGCACCAAAGAAGGGAAAAGGAATAAATCCATCAAGGATTGACCTTTCAAAGTGAAAATTTTTAAAGTATGTTTTGTAGAGCCTTAGAAGCATTTGAGGTGAGAGGAAAAGGGAGGGGAAAAATATGGTGGTTCAGTCTTCCAAAATGGTTTTCAGATTGGGATGGGATGGAAGCTTCCAAGACAGCTTTCTAGTTTTCTCTTTTGTACAGGAAAAGCCCCGTTTCTGACATGAGTTTTGGAAACTCCTTTTTTGGAAATTTCTGGGATGATGAGTATGAGAAATGAGTTATTATCTGTTATCTCTGCTTCTAGACCTATGCTCTTGGATCTTTGATACTGTAATTAGTTGAGATGGATGACAAGCATAGCATTCCCTATCCCAAATTGACGAACAAGAGAGATGTGGAAGATTCAGTCTACAGTCACAACTCCTTTGAGGCCATTTGAACCTGTTGAACACTTACTTGTGAAGTTATAATTGGGGAAACAGAAAATTTCTTAACTGGATTTAGGAGTGAAAGTTAAAAAAATAACATTAAAACTTAATAGGCACATAGGATGCTAGCTAATTAATATAGGAATGGGTCTTTCAGGGAATTTTGCTTCTAAATTGCCCAGCTACTGCCAAGGGGATGGGTTTAGGTCATTCTCTCAAAGAGTATCCAAGGCCCTTTGATGAGGAACTTTTTCTCTTCAGAGTCTACATTGTGATGTCACTGGTCCTCCCTGAAAACAAACAGATGAATCCTAATTCAGATTCCCTAGGAGGAAAATAAACTTCCAGTGCACAAAAATCCTAACCAACAAGTCAGACACTATGAAATGAATTCTGATAGTCATAGTTTAATAGGTCCTACAATACCTCACTTACAGGGAGAAGGGGAAGAAGAACAGTGAGGAGTATCTCAGACACTAACTTTTGCAAGCAGAATATAAATATCCTTAAAACTGATGGCTGGTTTGAGACTTGAAATGCTTCTAAGCCTCTATAGGGGGACTGATGAATTCCAGGGAAATCTTTGGGACTCTAGTATAGTCTGAAAATGCTAAGATGCCAAGAACTGATAGGAAGTAAAAGGATGGTCTTGGAATAGCCCTGATGCCCAGAAATATTCTGATTGAAGGGTTGTATTGTTTCTACATTCCCCTTCTAATCCAGTCCATCTTCTATATCCCCTCATTTTTTTACCCTTTCCCCTTCCAGTAGGGACCTGGGAGCTTTCATCCACTTTGGAAATTGAAAAGATCCAAGCCCCAGGAACCTGAAAACCTAAAACTGCTATAGAGACACCCAAGAAAGCTATTAGTAAGTCCGAGTAGTTTCTGGGAGGAAGACAAATGACATAGAACCCGGTCCAGGAGGCAACGTAGAGTAAAACGTGAACCTTGGGCAGTTGAAGGCAGAGCTCTTGGACTAAATATCTAATGCAGCGGTTCTCAACCTGTGGATTATGTTCATTTGTAACAATGAAAATATGTCCTGCATATCAGATATTTACATTATGATTCATAACAGTAGCAAAATTACAGCTATGAAGTAGCAATGAAAATAATTTTATGATTGGGGGTCACCACAACATGAGGAACTGTATTAAAGGGTCGCAGCATTAGGAAGGTTGAGAACCACTGAATGGAACATCATGGATGTCTGTCCTTGATCCTGGACCATTCAGCATTTTTATTAATGACTTGTTTGAAGGTATTCTGGGAAGGATAACCTAACAGGGGATTGACCAATGAATCCAAACCTTATGAGCATATGTAGAATGCTTGGTTGATGCAACCCCCATGTGGACTTTGTAGCACCTACAAGCTTTGTTTAACTGGTTCCCATCCACTAATCACATGGAAATGAAGGATTTATTTGATTGTTACTAGAGTTAGAACTGGAGTGTATTCAAAAGACAAGAGTTAGGCCCTGAACCTTGATTTGCCTCTTCCTGTTTGACATATTTAAGTAAGGAGGCAAAGATTAGACTGTTAGTGGGGAAAGGGGTTTCAAGTCTTTATTTCCCCATTAGAGTTGCCATGATGTGGACCTGTTGTTGCTTCATTCATAAATGTGTCTATGCTGCTGATTTTAGGTGAGTTTTGAAAAGTCAAGAGAGGGAGACACCAGGAAGTCAGGGAGTGGTGTCCATGCTAGGTTTTGTGGCTGGTCACTCCAACTTCAAGCTTCTAAGGAGTAACCTTCAGGACCCAGTACATCCTTATGGTAGATTCATCATATGGTGCCTTATTTGATATTGAATTTGATAAGATCAATACAACGATACAATGATAACCCTTGTGTTAAGTTTGAGTCAACTTTCCTCAGAGACCAAGGAGATATCAGGAACAATGTGTCTCTAGATGTTAAGGATAATGGTTGTGCTTTTGTTCTTTGAAATAAATATCTTTTTGTAAAAGGTATATCCATGTTAATTGGTTAAAATGTAATTACTGGTTGTTAACAGGGGGGAGACCACATAAGAATGGAGGTTCACATTGCTAATATTAGGGAAAGTCTGCCTTCACCCCTTTAAGACCCTGAAGGAAAGATGTAGTCAGCCTCATTCACTGAGAAAGTAAGTCCAGAGTAATCACAATATTAACATTTTGGCTGACAGACCTACGATCCAAAATTATACTGATAAGCTAGAACATTGGACCAAATCTAATAAGATGAAACTAAATAGCAATAAATGTGAAGTCCTACTTTAGAGTCCAAAAAGCCAGTTGAGGGGCAACTAGATGGGCACAGTGAATAGAGAGCACTGGCCCTGGAGTCAGGAGGACCTGAGTTCAAATCCGACCTCAGACACTTGACACACTTACTAGCTGTGTGCCCTTGGGCAAGTCACTTAGCCACAATTGCCTTGCCTTCCCCTCTCAAAAAAAAAAGAATCAATTGAACATATGAAGGATAGAAGTATGGTTAAACATTAGTTTGTATGAAAATTCATTGCTTAGCACTGTATCTGGCACATAGTAGGAACTTAATGAATATTAGTTGACTGAAAAAAGAATGAAAAAACATTTTTAGCTCTGTGTTGTTTAAAAATTCAAATTAAAAAAAATTAAGGCAGTCATTGACCTAAAGAAGTTTACATTCTAAAACATATCTAACACACATTGACCAAGGAGGGATAATTTGGTTTGGAAAGTTATAGGAATAGTCAGTGGAGACAGTTCAACAGGGTTTTAATGGCTTACAGCCTTGATAAGAGTCATGGCAGATAAACAAACTCATATGACCACCCATTCCTCACTGAAAAGATGTTGGTTCAATTAGAGTAGTCACTTCTAGTGCTTGAAGTTATCTGAAAATGAAATGAGAGGCCCCTATCATTGGAGATGAGTGGGTGTAAGTGATAGGTGGTACAATGGATAGACCACTGGGCTTGGAATCAGAAAGACTTGTCTTCCTGAGTTCAAATCTGGCCTCAGACACTTACTAGCTGTGTGACCCTGGGCAAGTCACCTAACCCTGTTTGTTTCAGTTTCCTCATCTGCCTAATGAGCTGGAAAAGAAAATGGCAAAGTGCTCAAGTATCTTTGCTAAGTAAACCCTAAATGGGGTCACAAAGAGTTGGACACGACTGAAAAACGACCAAGTATGTACTATTCCATGATACAGATTCCTATTTCTGTCACAGAATGAACCATGACAACTTTTGAGGTACCTTCCAATCTCAATATTCTATGATCTCTGTGCCCATTTTCAACCAGAAAAGTCTACGTATTAGAGCTGAGTCTTCAAAAGAAACCTCTGCCTAGCGACTGATGATGTAGTTCAGTCACGATCCTGATTTGCTCTCCATGTCTGAGGATGCCCAATCTTGAGACAGACAAACAACTTTTCAAGTTCTTGTTTCAGGAATTGTGGGGGTGCAGTGGGGTTGAGTTAAACCCTGACAAGCATGTTTTCTCACTTTCTTGTACCCTCTCTGCCTTTAGGTTGGTGCATGTTTCCAGCCTGCCCCTGCACCGCTCCCCAGGGAGATGGCTCAGATGGTGGCCAAAGGCTATAGGGAGTAGCAATAGCTCAGAGAGCCCAGGATGAGGGAACAAAACCCCAGTGATAAAAAATAAGTCCTCTTCTGTCCAGGTCTTGGATCAAGGGAAAGCTTGGGAGCAGGTCTGATGTGACCATTAGTACAACTGTGATATATAGATATGTGATATGAACTTGAACTTCTGGTTCCTACTATCCCATCTGCACCCTTTCCTCCCTCTTACCCCTTTCCCCAGAATGCAGTTTCTCTTACCAAGATCCCCAACTACCCATTACTTCCCACCAAATCTTCTGAAGGTTCCATAGTTCAGAGATTTCCCATTGTACCCCTATTCTAAAGTTTCTTGTCCAGAAGATGCCTCCTTTACAGAAATTTCACAATGTGATAACCCTTGAACAGTTTTATGTTTTCATTTGCACATTATAACACTGTACAATCTCTCTGGATAAAGTTTTTAACTCACTTTCTCTGGCAATGAGCCTTAGAGAAGGAATCTCCTAAATACAACCCATCAGGACCTGTAGGGAACTGTTATGACAATGGGTTATCTACCAGTGACGTGCCAGAGTCAGCTCCTACCACTTTTGAGAACTCATTGTTAAACGTTCAGTGTGCAACAAAAATGCTTCAAATTAGGGCTTGATCTGTTGATTTTTTATTGTCTAGCATTGAAGTGATGGCGAAAGTAATAATAATATAAATTAAACTTAAAAGTGTGTCATGGGTATATTTTTTTCCTAGTGAGGCAATTGTTAAACATTTACCAGTGATATGCTAGTAAATGTTTAACAACTGTCTCACTAGGGAAAAAATTATTAGCACATCATTAGGGGCAGCTGGTGACATCGTACATAGAGTGGCAAGCCTGAAGTCAAGAGTATTCATCTTCCTGAATTCAAATCCGGCCTCCAACTTACTGGCTGTATAACCCTGGACAAGTTGTCCTGTTCACTTTGGTTTCCTCTCCTATAAAATGAGCTAGAAAAAGAAATGACAAACGATGCTAGTATCTTTGTCAAAAAAGCAGCCAAAAACCAAATGAGGCCATGAAGAGTTCAGCACTATTGAAAATGACTCAACTGAGAATCATACACAGACTGAGAGAGAAACCAGTAAGTCTTCCAACTGAGCTGTGTAATCTGTCTCCAGGCAGCAGACGGTTGTGAAAGGCTTGCTAGGACATTTCTTTGTAGATGAAATACACTCATTAGATCACAGTTTGACTTACAACCTCCTAAAAGACAAATGATCGTTTGTCCTTCCTTTGTCTGACATCTCCAGCCTTTCTTTCCCTTCCACCATCAAAAAGGCATCCCAGTACAATGTGAGATCATTGAGGACAGATACTATTTTACTTTTCTGTGGGTATTTTCAGAGCTTTTGCACATTGTAAGCACTTAGTAAATGTTTTGTTTATTCATTCAAAAAATTACACATAAAAATAATCCATACATATTTGGTACTTTCAGTTTAAGGGTGTTTTGAGTACAGTAAATAATTTGATCCTCATAACACTTTTATACAGTAATTAGGAAAAATTTTATTCAACATTTTCCATATAAGGAAATAAAGGCTATGAAACAAAGGCCACATTTTCCATATGTAGAAACAAAGAGATTAAGGTCCTTACCCAAGGTCATACAGGTATGCAAATACCACCAAAGGAATTCAAACCCATTTTTTTCCTAAGCCATGTAGCTTCCTTATCTCCCCAAATCCATCCCTTGACCTTGCTGATCCATTCTAGTTACTTCCAGCTCTATGCCAAATTTCTCAAATCTGTGGTATACAACTGTTTCCATTTCATGACCTGATTCTCTCATTAACTGGTGGCACTCTGCCTTCTAATCATACCAAACCACTGGGACTCTTCTTCCCAATGATCTCTCAGTTGCCTTTGACTTCAGTGGTTTTTGCTTCTCATCCTCAAACATCTTCAGAATAGTCAACGCCTTTCAACAACATCCCTTTATTAGAAGTTTCCCTTACCATCCAGCACTGAATACTTTCATATTTCCTTGGTTTAGCTCCTTTCTCTCTCATAAAGCTTTCCATCTCCTTTTCTAATTCCTCTTTATCCTCCCTCCATGATCAAGGGGATCCCACCATCTTGGCTTTTGGTTTTTCTTTCTATGATTGTAGAAAGAATGAATGATTATTCATTTAATTTCTTACTATTATTTCTTACTATTTCATAGCTTCTACAATCAATCACTTGTATTCAACAAACTTCCAGAACTAGATTTTTATCCCCAACCTCTCACCCAAACTCTAGTTTCACATTTCTGATTATCTATAGGATATGTGCACTTGTATAGACTTTGGCACTTTACAATGAACTTGGCTGTGATGTCCAATGTCATCAAATGAGCTTGGATCTTGAAATGGTGTTGATGTGGTCTGGGATGCTTTTGTCTGTAACCTCAGTTTGTAAAATCTCACTTGTGCTCAGGTACCTACGTATGTAACATCAGTTTGTAACACGCCTGTGCAATTAAGTTGTAAAAGTCACACTTTCCCCCAGTCATAAATGGATTAACTCTGCCTCTCCCCTTCCCCCAGCCTAAAAGTCTTTTTCCTTGAGTTAGCCGTCTGCCTAGATACAGCAACCTATGAATCCTTCAAAAGCATTCTATAAACAAACCCTTAGAGAAATGCGTAACTCCTTTGGTCTAAGTGGCCAGCTGCACCCAAAAGCCTTGAACAACATTATCAGAGAGATAACTTTGTCCCAATATAGTACCTGCTGAATCCCTAATCAGTATAGTTCTCAGACTTGGAAACAATCAAGCCTATCCTCCCAACAGCCATACTGGACACATATATCATTCATCCTTGACCAAAAGTAACCTAGTGATGTCACAAGCCAAAAACCACACCATCAGATAGCTCCCCCGGGGGATGTCCCAGTGAATTATGGGTAAAATGCCTGCACAGTTTATATAAAAAGTGCATGTCCCTTTAAGCACTGACCACTCCTAAACTTCTCCCAGACTCTTCCTTAACTCTACCCTTGTCCACCTAGTTAGCATAATTAACCGTTGACTGACAGTTTTATGGTTATAAAAACTGCACTTCTATCCCCTGCTCTTTGCAGGTTCCCTTAACCTTTTCCTGCCTGCTGCAAAGTATAAAACTTTATAACTCTACCTTAGATCCCTGCACTTTGCAGGTCCCCCTACTTCTGCCTGGTGCTAATTCAGCATAACAATAAACTTTGTAACTTTGCCAAAAGACCACTTGGGTCCTGTGAAATTCTTTCCAGACAAGAACCCTCAAGGGATTCATATGCGATCCTTTATACACCCACCTCTCCCCAACCTCTTCAGTGTCTCTATTAAAAACAAACAACTGGTCAGTTCTTTCTAGAAATTGTGCCCTATAGTTCCTGTAGGAAGTGTCAAATGAAGAAGCAACGCTTTTGTCCCCCTTACTGCTCCATGGTGTTTTCCTGCTGAGTCAACAATGTTCCATAAGGATATATGCAAATCCATGATCTTCACTTGTACAGTCTCCTGTGACTCTCTGACCATCTAGGGAAAGGTTGCAATTATGTTTTGATGTATCCCTAGAGTAGCTAACATTCCTTCTTTCCTTCAGGTACACATTATTATGGGACAAGCTCTCTTTGTGTAGTAATAAGTTACCCCTACTCCCATGTGAACACCCTGAAAGATACCCCAGGCTTGAGGCACTTTTGTGGGGCAGTATCCACTCCAGACCATAGCTCCTGAGACTCTACAGATCATTTTTTAACTAGAAACACCACAAGACACAATTGCTTAAATTGAAAGATATTTAATTAATCAGCATAACATTATAAGTGACAAGAAAGATGTCCCCATCCACATAGGATTGTATTGTATTGTTGAGTCATTGAATCATATATGACTCTATGTGACCTCTTGCATTTCTCCATGAGGTTTTCTTGGCAAAGATCTGGAGCTATTTGTCACTTCCTTCTCCATTTTACAGATGAGGAACTGAGCAAAAGGGGTTAAGAGACTTGCTTAGTGTCTTACTTATAGTGAGTGTCTAAGGCCACAGTTGAACTCAGATCTTCAAGATGCCAGGCCTGGTGCTCTATCCATTGCACCACCTAGCTGCCCCTACAAGTTACTGTGCCAATAATAGGAGAAGAGGGGCGGCTAGGTGGCACAGTGAATAGAGCACCGGCCCTGGAGTCAAGAGCACCTGAGTTCAAATCCGGCTTCAGACACTTAACACAAAAAACTAGCTGTGTGACCTTGGGCAAGTCACTTAACCCCAACTGCCCTCCAAAAAAGCAAAAAAAAAAAAAATAGGAGAAGAGGATACATCCAGGAAATTCCATGGCCTTCCATACTGCACAGCTGCCAAAATCCTCTTTTGTTATAATTAGGTGCAACTCTTCTACAATGGTAACATCCTGGAAGTTACTTTCTCCTTTGAGCTTCTTCTGATGTTTTTTCTCTGGATCACTCTGCTCTCTGCTGCCATCTTGCCAGTGTTTGGTTGCTATGAACTCGCTTTGGTTCTCTACTGCCATCTACTGGTCTGGATTTTTGGAGCTATGTAGCTCCTCGATTACAGAGAAAAGGCGTAAGTTCTTTCTTCAGCACTCTGCTAATATTGCAGCCACATATAGCTAGGCAGCCAGGAAAAGCTAGAAGCTCTGAGGATTGAATACTAATCCTTTCAACTCTTTGTCTTCAGATACCCTTTGCCTAGCAGTGTATAGAGAACTGGGCCTGAAGTCAGAAAGATTCTTCTTCCTGAGTTCAAATCTGGCCTCAGACACTTAGTAGCTGTGTGTGTGACCCTAGGCAAGTCATTTATTCTTATTTGCCTCAGTTTCCTCATTTGTAAAATGAGCTGGAGAAGTAAATGGCAAAGCACTCAAGTAACTCTACCAACAAAACTCCAAATAGAGTCACAAAGAGTTAGACATGACTGAACTGACTGATCAACAAATCTTTTCCCTAAACTCTCAGTTTTTAGCATTCCATCCTTTGGTCTCTGGTCATCTCTTTTTGAGTCATCCCAGAAAATCCATTTAGACAAATTAGCAAAGAGCTAATGGAATCAGGGTTGAGGAGGTTATTGTCAATTCCTCAAGCAATGTTTCTGCCATGAGCATCATCCCCACAAGGGCTGAAACAGCTCTGGTAGATCCCCCAAAACTTTGTAAAACTTTATTTTTTTATTTGTTGTTGTTGTTTTTTTAACTTTTATTTATTTTTAGTTTACATCATTCATTCCCACAAGATTTTGAGTAACAAATTTTCTCCCCATGTTTCCCCTACACACCACTCCAAAACAGAGATCCCACTGTATACCCCTCCTGCAATCTGCTCTCTCCTATGTCCTCCTCCATCACCACTCTGATTTTATGGTAGAGCAAGATGGATGTCCCTGTCCTAGTGCCTGTATATCATATTTCCCAGTTGCATATAAATAATAATAATTATAATTGTATATGTATTTTTTAACATTTTATTTTACAATTTTAAGTTCTAGATTCTTTCCCTTCCTCCCTCATCACCCACCCCCATTGGAAAGACAAAAAATTCAAATACTATTAAACAGATCCAAACAAATGAAAAAATAGAAGACAATTTGAAATATCTCACTGAAAAAACCACTGACCTGGAAAACAGATCTAGGGGAGACAATTTAAAAATTATTGGACTACCTTAAAGCCATGATCAAAAAAAGAACCTAGAAAGCATCCTTCAAGAAATTCTCAAGGAAAATTGCCCTGATATTGTAGAAC
>CM053593.1:199149101-199168460 GCA_028646575.1 Pseudocheirus occidentalis | reverse complement strand
AGCATCCTTCAAGAAATTCTCAAGGAAAATTGCCCTGATATTGTAGAACCAGAGGGCAACATAGAACTTGAAAGAATTCACCAATCACCTCTTGAAAAAGATCCCCAAAAGAAAACTCCTAGGAATGTAATAACCAGGTTCCAGAGTTCCCAGATCAAGGAGCAAATATTACAAGCTGCCAAGAAGAAACAATTTGAATATTGTGGAAACACAATCAGGATAACACAGGATCTAGCAGCTTCTACATTAAGGGGTCAAAGAACCTGCAATATGATATTCCAGAGATCAAAAGAGCTAGGATTAAAACCAATAATCACCTACCCAGCAAAATTGAGTATAATGTTTCAGGGGAAAATATGGTCATTCAATGAGGTGGAAGATTTTCAAGCATTCCTGATGAAAAAAAGCCAGCACTGAATAAAAAGTTTGACATGGAAATACAAGAAGCATGAGAAGGTAAACATGGAAAAGAAGTCATAAGGAACTTATCAAAGTTGAACTCTTTACATGCCAACATTGAAAAATGATCATTGTAACTTATGAAACTTTTCTCAGTATGAGGATAGTTGAAGGGAATATAAATGTATACACACACATATGTCTATATAGGAGGAAATATATTCATATGAATATATATATGTGAGTGTGTGTATATATGTGTACAGTATACATAGACAAAGGGCACAGGGTCAATTGAATAGGAAGGGATGATATTTTAAAAGGTGAAATTGAGAGGTGGGAGAGGATTAGAATGAGACAGGGAGACAGAATGGGGTTAATTATCTTGTATAGAAGAGGCAAAGGATAACTGTTACAGTGGAGGGGAAGAACAGGAAGACAAAAAGGAATGGGTCAACCTTACTCTCATTGAATTTGGCTTAGCGAGAGAGCTGGGACAACGGGCTTCATGCTGCATACCTTCTCCCAGTGGCAGGGCCTCATGGGATCCCAGGTTGGGCCTCTTGTCATCCCTGATGCCACTGCCAGATTATTCCTACCATGGCTGCCCCAGATCAGGACTATCACACTCCTCACCTGAGCCTCTACTGATCTCTGTAGCAGCCTCCATGTGAAACAGCATAGGTCCCTGTCACCTTGCTGCTATCACCAGGTCTGTTATAAGGCCTGAGGCAATGAATACCAGCCCAGCAACATCAAACGGAAGTGGAAACATGGCTGGATTCAGAGACTCAGCACCCCAGTAGAGTCCAGGTTATCTTGTGGTGAATGCTGAAGGGTTGAAAGTCATTGACCCACTGAGGCCCTGAACAGGCTCTGTCAAAGGGCCAGAATGAACAACATCTAGGAATGCATTAGCAAGATAGATGGACAGGAATACCAACACAAAGCTTGAGCTCCTATATACCAAGCCAGGACAATGGCTTCCCTTTCTTGGCATTGATGTCAGATAATTTACTAAGTGCAAAACTATTAAAGCAGTTAAACCCTGAAAAAAAAAAGAATTTGGCTTAGAGAGGGATTGACATGCACTCTAAATTGGGTATCTTGCCCTACAGGAGAGTCAGGGAAAAGGAGATGAGAGGGGGGATGATGGAGAGGAGGGTGCTGGGGGGAGGGTTGTTAGAAGCACACACTTCTGTAAAGGGATAGGGACAAAGTAGAGAATAGAACAAGTGGGGGTGGGACAGGATGGAGGAAAATATAATCAGTCTCTCACAATATGTTCACTATGCATTTCACATAACTACACATATACAGCCTGTATTGAATTGCTTGTCTTTCCAATATGGTTGGGTGATGGGAGAGGAAGGGAAAGAATCTAGAATTTAAAGTTCTATAATCAAATGTTAAAAATATATTCTGACTTCATTGTCTTCCTGCCATTCCATGCTTTGATCCTTTTTGTCCCCAAAAAAGGAATCTAAAGTTGGATGGCTTTGCTTGCTTTGCTTCCTTTGCTTGCTCATCTTGCCACTCAATTGCTTGAATTTTTAGCTCTTTGCCACAGTAGAACTCTGCTTCCAGAGGAGAAAGCTTTGTCCCAAATCGTTTGGGTTTTTGCAGCTGCCAGAGCTATTAGGAGGCCACTGTCTCTACAGCCCCCACCAACTTTGGCTTACTGGTCACACACCTCAGGACCACGACCCCAGACCACGATCCCAATCCAGGCAGCTTAAGGCAAGAGCACTTAGCCTATGAATGGTCACTTTGCCCCCCTGCAATCTGCAGGCCAGGAGCTCTGAAGCAGCCACGTGGAGGTGGCTGCAGGGCCACCACTTCCACCACTTCTGACTCCTCCATCCCCACCTAATTCAGCTGAATTTCACTGACTTTTTACTTTGTCTTTAGTATTTATGGGTTGATAATTCTGGAAACCACTATAGCTGCTGGTAATCCATTCTCCTGAATGCTCCAGCCGCACCTGGTCCTGGCCACCCTGGGGCTAAAACCATGGGTTCATGTTGGACTTTGCTCTGCTCCTACCATGCTGTGATGAACCCTTCCCATCTTCCTGCCACTCTGCCTTTAGTGGGAGATTTGTTTCTCTGTCACTTGGTGGGTTCTGGAGCTCTAAAATTTGTTTAGAGTCATATTTTCTAGGTATTTGAGGTGGTTATGGTGGGGGAGCCACAGAGATTTTCTGCTTCTAAACCTCCATCTTGACTGCATCCCTCAGAGCCAAATTTTCTATTCAGTTCTGGTCTTTTCATCAGGAATGCTTCAAAGTCCTCAATCTCATTGAACGTCCATTTTCCCTCTGGGAGGATTGTACTCAGTTTTGTTGGATAGCTGATTCGTGGTTGAAATTCTAGTTCTTTTGCCCTCCAGAATATAATATTGAAATTCCTCCTATCCTTTAACATAGAAGCTGCTTAATCTTGGGCTGCCCGGACTGTGGCTCCACAATACTTGAATCGTTTTCTTTTTGGCTACTTGTAGTATTTCCTCCCTTATCTGAGAGATCTGGAATTTGGCTATAATAGTCCTGGGAGTTTTCATTTTGGAATCTCAGGAAATGATCAGTGCATTCTTTCAATTTACAATTTTCCCTCTGGTTCTAGAATATCAGGGCAGTTTTCCTTGATAATTTCTTGAAATATAATGTCTAGGCTCTTTTTTAAATCAAAACTTTCAGGAAATTCAATAATTCTTAAATAATCTCTCCAGGATCTATTTTTGGGGTTTGTTGTTCCTCCAATGAGATAGTTCACATTTTCTATTTTTCTTCATTTTGATTTTGTTTGATTGCTTCTTGATGTTTCGGAAAGTAATTTGCTTCCATTTGCCCTATTCTAACTTTTAAGCAATTATTTTCCTCAGTGAGTTTTTGTACCTTATTTTCAATTTGGCCAATTCTACTTTTAAAGAAATTGTTCTCTTATATGAATTTTTGTATATCTTTTTCCATTTGACCAATTCTGCTTTTTAAGGCATTCTTCTCTTCGTTGGATTCTTGTGCCTTTTTTGCCATTTGACCTATTTTGTTTTTTAAGGTTTTATTTTCTTTAGTAATTGTTGTGTCTCCCTTACCAAGCTGCTGATTCCTCTTCATGATTTTCTTTTATCACTCATTTCCTTTCCCCAATTTTCCCTCTATCTCTCTTATTTGATTTTTAAAATTCTTTTTTAACTCTTCTAGGAATTCTTTTGGGTCTAATTCCAACTAACATTTTCTTTGAGGCTCTGGATATAGACTTTATTGTCAACTTCTGACTTTGTGTTTTGATCTTCCCTCTCACAGTAGTAACTTTCTATGGTCAAATTCTTTTGTTGTTGTGTGTTCATTTTCCCATCCCACTTCTTAACTTTTAACTTCATGTTAAAATTGGGCTCTGATTATGGGTTGGAGGGAGCACTTGAAAGTCCCAGGCTTCAGGGTTTTTGTGCTGCTGTTCTCAGAGCACAAGTTTTTGGTTCTTCCAAAGTAGTATGATTTAAGGAAAGGCATAGTCACTGCTCTCCTGGTCTGTGCTCTAGTCTGTGACTGATGACAAGCAATCTTTTCTGTCCTAGAACTATGACCATGTTCTCTTCTACTGCTAGTGCTCCTCTTTGTCCTGGGCCTCTAGCCTGCTACTATGTATGGACAATGCAACAGAATCCTATACACAGTGCCAGCAAAAGGTTCCTTGTATTCTCTTTTTGAATAGTTATCTGACCCTCTTGCCATCAGTTGCCTACAGCTCTGAAAGCCACTACTGCTATTTCGGATGCCTCCCCTCCCCCATGCCCCTCAAGACCTTTTGTTGGCTTGTTGGAGCTTAGCCTGCTCTGGACAGCACTCCACTCTCATCCCAGTGAGAAAGACCTTTTCTGCTGACCTTCTAAGTTATTTTGAGCTTTAAAATTGTTTCATTCCATCTTTTTGTTGGTTCTGCCATCCACTCCATAATTCATCTTCCGGTGTTATTTTAAGGTCCCTGCCTTTACGACTCCATTGACTCCCCTGCTAGAAGGAACCAATCTTAACCAAAGCTTTCTGGAAAATTATTTCCACACTACAAACACACAACAGTCTTCCTCGGATAAATAATGTAGAAACTAAAAGACATTTTCTAGCCTCTTTTAGATCTTAAGCATTATGGGAGCTTAATTGTCCTAAGGAGAGGTTTCTGACATTAAAAAATCAATATAAGAAATGTGATAACAGTTTCCTTTCTGAAACTACCGGAGTGAATTCACTTTTGTCTCATTTCAGACAGGAACTGAGGAAGGAAACCTAAATATGGGGGATATTGTCTCAAGAGGAAAAAACTGTGCATGGGAAATATTGAGAACACACAGTTGCTTATTGTCATTTGTTATGTACTGGGATTATTAAAGAGAATTAAGAGTCACTCTTAATGCTATTGTTAGAGGAGATAAGGCAGGAGGACTTGCCTGTATGAAGTCTGTACACAGAGTTTACAGTAAGAGCAGTTAGTGAGCTATTGAGGAACGAAACCAGGTTCTGTTCAGTGTGTATGAAAGCATGTCTGAGGACTTGGAATCCAGAACAGTGTGTGTGAGTGTGTGAGTATGTGTATGCATATGCATGTAAAGGAAGTAGAGTTAACTTGTGTTCAGGAGATTGGTTTGTTTTGATGGAAATCAAAACAGGGAAAGAGCACAGGTTCTCTAAATCTGTCTGTGACTAGACTGTGGAGAGGCTTTAGTGCCCCCCAACTTAACTATAGAAATTTGAGGAAAGTGGGGCAGAGCCAAGATGGCGACATAGAAGGAGGAAAACTCCATAGCTCCCACATAGCCACCTCAAATACCAATAAAATATGACTCTAAACAAATTTTAGGGCTCCAGAACTCAAAAAAGTATAGAAAAAAACACATGTCCCACTGAAGACAGTTCATCAGGAGGGACAGGAAGTGCTCATGGCAGCTGGCTGGGAGCCAAAACCAGCTCGGCCTAAAACCGTGGCTTGGCCTGGGGGTGGGGGGGAGGGAAGAGAGTGGGGTAGGACAAGCTACAGCTGGATCCTTCAGGAGAGTGGATCAGTGGCAGCTGTGGCAATTTCCAGAATTATCAAGCCATAAGAAATAAGGACTAAGTGAAAGGTTAGTAGAACTTGGCTAAATTCATGGGAGAGGGTTCAGCCAAACTGCCCCCAGGGCAAGGAAGCAGCAGAAGTGGTGCAGTGGCCTCCACATGGTTGCTTCAGAGCTTGCAGCCTGCAGATTGCAGGGGAGCCAAGCAATCATTCAGGGGCTAAGTGCTCTTGCCTTAATCTGCCTGGATCAGGACATGGTCTTGGATGGTGGTCCTGAGCTGTGTTTTCAGTGAGCCAAAGCTGGTGGGGGCTGCAAAGGCCTCCTAATATCTCTGACATCTGCAAAACCCCCAGCAATTTGGGACAGAGCTTTCCCCTCTGGAAGCAGAGTTCCACAGAGCCAAAAAGGCAAGTAATTGACTGGCAACATGAGCAGACAAAGGAAGCAAAATAAGAACAGCAATCCAACTTTACAATCCTATTTTGGGGACAAAAAGGATTAAAGCATGGAATGGAAGGAAGACAACACAGTCAGAACTCCAGCATCAAAACATTCCAAGAAAAATGTAGGCTAGTTACAAGCCACAGAGCAGCTTAAGAGAAGTGGAGAAAAAATTGGGAAGAGAAATGAGAACAATGCAAGAAAATCATGAAAAGAGAGACAACAACCTGACTGAATAAAATGACACCTTAAAAAATAGATTAGCTCAAATGGCGAAAGAGGCCCAAAAAGCCAGTGAGAAGAAGAATGCCTTAAAAAAAAAGTTGAATTTGTCACATGGAAAAAGAATCTCAAAAGCATTCTGAAGACAATAATTCCTTCAGAATTAGAGTGGAGCAAGTAGAAGCTAATGACTTTATGAGAAACCAAAATATGAAAAAATAGAAGGCAATGTGAAACATCTCCTTGAAAAAAGCCACTGATCTGGAAAATAGATCCAGGAGAGACAATTTTAAAATTATTGGACTACCTGAAAGCCATGATAAAAAAACCTACAAGGCATCCTTCAAGAAATTCTCAAGGAAAAATGCCCTGAGTAGAACCAGAGGACAAAACAGAACTTGAAAGAATTCATCAATCACCTCTTGAAAAAGACCCCCAAAAGAAAACTCCTAGGAATGTTATAGCCAGGTTCCGGAGTCCCTAGATCAAGGAGAAAATATTACAAGTCGTGAAGAAGAAACAATTTGAATACTGTGAAAACACAATCAGGATAACCCAGGATCTAGCAGCTTCTACATTAAGGGATTGAAGGGCCTGGAATATGATATTCTGGAGATCAAGAGAGCTAGAATTAAAACCAACAATCACCTACCCAGAAAATGGAGTATAATGTTCAAAGGGAAAATATGGTCATTCAATGAGGGGAAGGACTTCCAAGCATTCTTGCTGAAAAAAACAGAACTGAAAAGAAAATTTGATACTCAAAAACAAAAAGCACAAGAAGGTAAACATGGAAAAAAATTATAAGGAATTTATCAAAGTTGAACTATACATGGAAAAATGATCATTGTAACTTATGAAACCTTTCTCAGTATAAGGATAGGTGAAGAGAATATAAATGTGTGTGTGTATATATATGTATATATATACACACACACACACATATATATACACACATACACATATGTCTGTTTAGCAGAGTATGTAAATATGTATATGAATACATATCTGAGTATGTATATATATATGTGTGTGTGTGTGTGTGTGTGTACATAGAGGGCACTTGATCAATTGAATAGGAAGGGACAATATTTTAAAAGGTGAAATTGAGAGGTGGAAGAGGATTATAATGAGAGGGGACAGGGAAAGACAGAACAGGGTTAATCCTCTCATATGGAAGAGACAAGGGATAACTGTTACAATGGAGGGGAAGAGCAGGAAGGCAAAAGGGAATGGGATCAACCTTACTCTCACTGAATTTGGCTTAAGGAGGGAATGACATCAACTCTAAACCAGGTATCTTGCCACACAGGAGAGTAAGGGGATGGGGATGAGAGGTGGGATGATGGAGGGGAGGGAAGGGTTGGAGAAGAGGGTTCTTGGAAGCACACACTTCTGTAAAGGGACAGGGTAGAGAATAGAACAAGGGGAGGGCAGGATAGGAAGGAGGGATATATAATCAGTCTCTCACAATATGTCCATTGTGGATATGTTCAGTATAGCTCCATATGTACAGCCTGTATTGAATTGTTTGTCTTTCCAGTGGGGTGGGTGATGAAGAAGGAAGGGAAAGAATCTAGAATTTAAAGTTCTATAATCAAATGTTTTATATATATATTATTGTTATTATTATTATTATTATTAGCTACATGCAACTGGGAATTAAGATATACAGGCACTGGGGTAGGGAGATCCAGCTTGCTCTACTGGAAAGTCAAAGGGGTGATGAGGGAGGATATAGGAGAAAGCAGATTGGGGGGAGGGGCTATACAGTGGGATGGCTGTTTTGGGGTGGTGGGTGAAGGAAAGATGGGGAGAAAATTTGTAACTCAAAATCTCATGGAAATGAATGATGTAAACAAGAAAATAAATTAAACAAAAAGGGGGGCAAGGCTTAGTTCAGTTAACAACTAACAAAAAGACATACCTTTGGGGTCTGGGGACAATGAATAAATCCAATTTGGACTGTGACCTGAGAGATGAAAAATGTAGATTTTTTGAGGATGCGCCAAAAAGAACCTAGACTAAGTGGGCTCTGGATTCAAGGGCTCATTGGAAGGATTTCAGTGAAACTATGATGAAATTCAGCAAACATTTTTAAATGCCTAGGCCCTTTAAGGCATTATGCTAGTCTTGGTTGGGCACAAATGGTTTTGAGATCTGACCTTGCCAAATTCTATGTAGTTAATACTCATATAAGCTCTCACACTGCAGCATAGAAGTTTATGTGTGCTCTCAGGAAGTCTGTTCAAGGAATATTACTATAATGAGCCTCAGTTTCTTCAACTATCACATGAGTATAATAATGGTGACTCCCTCTGAAGGCAATGGTGGATATCAAAACAACTAATTAATTAAAGACAAGTGCAACATAAATGTGACCAACCTTTTGTCACTGTTGCTACTTCTTCTACCACTACTACTACTGCTACTAAATCTAATATTATTATTACTACTACTACCAGTAGCAGCACCTCCACTACTACTACAATTAATACTATTACTGTTGCTGCAACCAACACCAACCCTCCTCCTACTACTACCACCACCATCACTACCACCACCATCACTACTATAGTTACTGCAACAACTACCCTTACTCCTCCCACTCCTAATTCCTCCCATCTGAACCTGAGTAGAACAAAACGAGCAGGAATTCACCTAGGTAAGGTGGTCTACATAGACACATTTTTTGGCAGAGGTCAGTAACATCTTTCAAAAACTGGGCTTCAAACAAGGAAATAGAACAGGGGAAAAGCCTAGCTCCTACAGTTGGTTATCAATAATCATTTCTCTCACCAGCTAGGTCAGGGGTATAATAACAAAGCAAATGAATTATGATGTAAAATGGGCCATGGATTGATCCGTGAATAAATGGAGGCTCTTATGGAAGATAACAGAAGGGATTAAAAAGAACTAGGATCCTGGATTCAAAGTCCAGCTGAGAGTGAACATGAGATCTCCAAGTCTGGAGAAACAGGGGAGAAGACAGGCTTCTATAGCCTGGTAATTCAAGAGAGAAGGTGCTTCTCTGAAGAGGTTTGTCCTCTATAGTGCAAAGTATGTGCCTGGACTCTTCACAAAGCATCTTTTCTCACATAGACATTTTCTGAGCAGTTGAGAAGGCTGATGATTTTATTAATGAAAGGTATAGCAGGGCAAATGAAATTATATTGTGGGTAAGGGAATGAAAGAAAAAGTAGAGATCAGTAGATTAGACAAAAAGATACAGTTAAAGGAAGGTTTATAAAGGAGAACATAGGAAAAGAAGGATAAAAGAGGGAAATTTTAGAATTAAAGGTCCTGAAGGAGAAGCACTCTTGAGAGAGGCAAAAATCTCACCCTGTGAGCAAGTTCAGATTAGTGGAGAGGTGTTCACCACATGTGAAAAAGAAACCCTCAACACTGTCCTCTCAAGATATAGTGTTTGAGGGCAGGTGAATTCTAAAACTATTTCAAGAATCACAGAAAACCAATTTCATGTCAATTAAATTCAATGAACATTTATTAAGAGACTGCTTGAAGCTAATGATCTTAAAATGACACTGAAGGACACCAATCTCAGCTTCATCATACCCCAGGTCCTCAGAGGACATTGGTGGGTCATCTCCCATCCTGGAGTCAGGGGATCCCTCAAAGAACTCAGGAGACTGTCCTAGAACCAAGAAAATGAAACTGAATTTGTAGCTTTGTCTAAAGACAAACAAGTAGTCTTTGGTGGTGGCACAGATGGGTGAAAAGAATGCCACCTTCAAGACCTAGGCTAAGAGTCTTTTCTCAGTCCTGATGCACCATTGACAGAAAAGGGAGCAGGAGTGGCTCCAACTGAGAGAGGGCTGTGGAAAGGCTTCTCTTTACATTGGCAGTGGGTTGGAGTCAAAGGGAATGGGAACTTGGAGGAGGCAGCTTCAGAAACCCAGGGCCTGCTCATTTTCTTGTTTAGTCATTTCACTGTGGGTACAATTGTCCCAGGTACATTTCTGAAAAATGTCAATACAGAGAATTCTCAATGTACTAACAAAACATTTTTGTCACATATACATATATGTGTATATATATACACATACATATACATATATATGAATGGATGGATATATGCATATATAGAAACTTACAAATATACACTTGAATGTATGTAACCACACATGTTTATGTGCACATACATGCATGCACACATTTTAATAGACAGACATCTCTGTATATAAACACATGTGTTTACACATGTGTATATATGTAGGTAAATAAACCCATAAGTAAGTCCACCCATAGCTGGTAATTTGACTTCTCAATAGTCAGTAAGTCAGTAAGTTAATAAGTGGGAACCACTCGCCTGTGTTCCCATCAGTAGACCCCAGAGTACCACCTTCATTCATCTGGGTGAAAGGGAAAATCTCAGGCCCAGATACATCTTTAGCATCATCATACCCATCACCTGGGGCATCATCAGGCCAACCTGAGACATCTGAAAGAGACATGATAGGGTTTTTTTCAACACAATTTTTAATTTTTTCTGTGCATGAGGGATGTCCTTGTGCATGTGAAAATAAACATGCAATTTTATTTTTTTAAAGGTAGACAGAGTATTAGGTGTTCAAAGCTGAATTCAGCTGAATACTACATAGGGTTAGAGATAGAGACCTGACTTGCACTAAGAATCACCAAGGTGGGAAAGGGGACAAATGCTTCCCCATATATGACGAGGATTTCAGTCCCCTTATTGTTATTTTTCCTTTCTTTTCTTTTACCTTCAAATTTCTCCTCTCAATTTCTGTTGCCCCACTGCTTGTCACTGGCCCCAGCGTCAAGGAGAAAAATCTCTTCTCCCAGAAGTTTCAATCCTTCCATAATTCAATTCATGTTGCTCTGGTGATAGTGACCATGAGACAGAATACACCACAGAGACTAAGCTGATTCCCTAAATTATCCTCCAGATTCTGATGCCCTTTGATCATTATTCTGACCCTGAAATCAAGCCCTCTGTCCTTCTCAGGGGCTTAGTCACCTATCAGATCAAACCTGGTTCCCTGCCTCCCTTTTCCTGAATCATTTCCCTTGGCTCAATCCAAACCTCTATCTGCCAAATGCATGTTTGGAGTCAAACAGAAAGCATTTAGCTATCATTAAGGATATTCTTAAAACCTTGGTCTAAGGAGCTATGGGATGTCTGGGATGAGGAGGAGCTGAGGACAGCAGAGTAGTATTTTAACTGATGTGCTCCAGGGCAGAAAACTCTTTGAGAAACATGAGTCCTTGCTTCTAAGGCCTGCCCTTTCCTGTTACTCAGGGAAGGGGCATGTTGGCTTTTCCCTTCATTTTTCCTCATATAGTATTGAAGCTTGGCTCTCACATAACCCAGAAGAGACCCTGAGGAGAAGATTATGATAGAATCAAGTAGGAAAAGGAAACTCATTCCACCCCTCTATCCCCCAGGTTGGGTCTATCCACAGACTTCTGAACAATGTGACAATATACTTAGACACCAAGGAAGGCCTACCTTAAACAGGAGGCACTCCCACTCCTTAGTGAAAGGAATAAAAGATTCATTGTTTGAGAAGATCAATCAAAGTGAGGTGAGACTAAGGGACCTCCAAAACACAACAGAAACTCATGCCATCTTCCTAGAAGTCTCCATATTTGGCTGTTAAGACGTTAGTAACATAAAACAAAGTACGTTCTAATATTTGCAGCCCATCATTGGTAATATTGTCCCAGCAGAAGGGTGCTGTTCTTCATACAAAGTAAGGGAAAAGTGTGGAAAACTGAAAGTTTGTTAGTGAGTGAGGATCTTAACTCTGCTCATAAGGACCAGTACAATTCTTGTGGATGGAAAAGTCCTAAGGGCATGGAAGGGTATTTCACCCACAGTTTCATATTGTTATCTTTTAGGGCCATTTAAGTCTTCTTCCAATTCTGCTCTTACCAAGAAAGCTCTGAATTTAGAGGTAACTGTATAATGGTGTCAATTTATAATAATGTTATTGAGTTGACTGTCCTCTTAGAGAAATGAAATAATTGCATATTTGGACCTGAAAAAACGAGGGCCTGATCCTGAACTATAATCAGTGGGCCTCAGACTGACAAAAGAACATAGAACTCTGAACATTTTCCCTCTAGAAATGAAGTTCAGAGCGCAGAACTGGGCTGTTGGACCTGGATACCCATATAGAGAATGGGAAATGGAAACTAAAATGTTAAGGGATAAAGGGAGTCACAGCTGGCAAGTATAGGCAGAGATTTCTGAGGTATCAAGGTCATAGATTCTGATGTAGACCAAAGCATATATAGTTCATGTCTAGAATGTCCAAGGGAGGAGACTGGGCAGAAGATGCACAAACCTCGTTCACTCAGAAAAGCCTCCTTGTCCCCTGTCAAGTAGTAATCAGTCTCTTGGTACACAGCTTCATAAAGAGAATCTCCATATCTGGACAAAGCTGGGACAAATGGCCATGGATCAGAAACTCTGGACCTGAGACCATCACCTGGCATGTCTTTGTCTTAGAGGCCCTCCTAAATCTACTTTCTGTTCACACTCAGACCACTCCCTACTTCTAATATGGATGCCTGTTCTGCCCAGCCCAATATGGTATGATATTGGTTAAAATCCCACACTTAACACAAGCTCTGTGCTCACAGCTTAGCCTCTCCTGAATCAATGAGAGTTGGAGCTATTTGGGGCTTGAAAACCAAAGCAAACCATGTGGGTTATATCCAGTTCTGTAGTACTTTGTTTCACATTGTCCAAAATCCCTATCCCTATAATTTCCCCTCTTCCCTCCCTCACACACACACACATACACACACACACACGCATGCATGCATGCACATACACAATTTCCCATGCTATTCAGTGACTCCCCCCGTCCCACATTGCCCACCTTGTTGCTGGATTCTCCCTTTGTGAAATCTGAATCCCTAGGAGGATGAGGACCAGGAAGAGGAGGGCCCCTAAAGTGAGGCAGAAGATGCCAGGTAGAGAGGATATGCCAGAATTCAAAGAGGCAGTAACCATCTTAATGATTGGTCCTTTGAAGAAGAAGAATCACAATGTTCTATATTGTGGAAGAAGTTGACAAACTCTCCCCAGAAGAGCTCACTGAGGATAGTATGCAGAGAGCAGGGAAACCTGAGGATCACCCTCAACCTCCTCCAACTGGGGAACCGCCCCCCACAACAGCATGGTAGAGGGGACTGGGTTAGGCCTGGATGCCCAAGAAAGGACATTGAAGGAACCATCCTTCTTTTTGGGGACTGATACCAGATCTCCACACTGGAAATTGGCAGGAGGGTGATATATTCTTGAAGAACATTCTGTGGACCCTCCCCAAACCCAACTGCATATGCCAGCCCAGAAGCTCCTGCATAGCTTCTCAGGATTCTGGTACAATAAATCTCCTCAGAGATAAAAGAGTTCTACCAGATCAGTCTTGCTCCTGGGAACATTTCTGCTACCAAATGAACCCAGAGTTGGTAGGAAGGGAGTGAGAAAGTGGCAAAGTACTGAAGCTTTTATGGTAGATGGCAAAGTTGTCCTCTCAACTGGAAGAAAATAGGAGAAGAATCAGCAGAGATCAGTTTGGGCCTGGCTTCTGGATCCTGCTGTAAACTCATCTATTGAGTGAAAATCCTCCCAAAGTGTTCCATACAAACAGCTTAAGAAGGCTAGATCTCCTAGAGCCCCTTCATCCAGCTCAAGTTTAACAAGAGACTTGGAGGCCATATGGATTGGAGTCAGAGGACCTGTGCTGAAGTCAAATCGCAAATTCAGGGGTCATAACTGAATATTTCTGGAAGGGATAAATATTCTCTATGAGAGTTCTGTAGGTACCCCCCACACCCCACCCCAACCTCTAGCTCACAAGTTTATCAGCAGATTCTCTGACCTAACACAGTTAATTCTCCAAGATATGAAAGATTCCCATAGTGAATGCATGTCTCACATAACCTTCCTCCTGTCCCAATAGACACTCAGACTCAATGTGTCCAAAAATACACTCATATCTCCTGTTATTTCTCCTCCTAACACAACTCACCCCCCTTCCAAACTTCCCTATTACTACTGAAGACACTACCACCCTCCCAGTCACTCAGACTCACAATCTTGTGTTATCCTTAAACCCTCACTCTCACTTTCCCCACAGATCCAGGTAGTTGGAAAATCTTATCATTCCCATCTCCACATATTCCTACACCAGTACAGCCACCACTCTAGTTCAAGACCCCACCATCCCCAGGACTATTACAAAGGGTTCTGACTGGTCCTCACCATGCCAATCTATCCTTTAATCAGCTACTAAAGTGATTATTCTAGAGCAGGGGTAGGGAAACCTATGACCTCAAGGCCACATGTGGCCCTCTAAGTCCTCAAGTGCAGCTCTTTGACTAAATCCAGACTTCATAGAAAAGATCCCTTAATAAAAGGATTTGTTCTGCAAAACTTGGACTCAGTCAAAAGATCACAGCCAAGGACCTAGAAGGCCACATGTGGCCTCAAGGCTGCAGCTTTCCCACCCCTGATCTAGAGTGTACTTCTGGCCACATGTTTTTTGTTGCTGCTAAGTCATTTCTCTGTCATGTCTGACTGTCTGTGACCCCATTTGAGGTTTTCTTGGCAGACATGCTGGAGTACTTTGCCATTTTCTTCTCTAATTTATTTTACAGTTGAAGAACTAAGTCAGACAGGATTAAGTGACTTGCCCAGGGTCACAAAGCTAGTAAGTGTCTGAGACCAGATATGAACTTCAGGAAGATGAGTCTTCATGACTACAGGCCAGTACCACATAGCTAGCCACATCATGCCCATGTTCAATAAAATCCTGTAATTCCCTGTTACCTCCAGGAACCAATAGAATTCCTCTGTTCTTCACAGTTCTTCACAACTTGGTCTCATTGTACCTTTCCGTGATTCTTATACACTCCTCCGCTCCACATACTTTACTCTCACCTACATAGGCCCTTTCCCTGTTCCTCACACATGATACTTCATCTGTGTACCTGAATATTGTCTTTCTGGTACTCCTTACATGACGTGCCTAGACTTCTTACCTCCACCTCTTGACATGCTGAGCTTCCTTCAGGACTCATCTCAAATACTGCTTCTTAAGGAAACTTTCCTAAGACATGCCAAGATGCATAAACTTTCCTTCTAGGTGAACTTCATTCTACTCTCCATGAACCTTCTATGAGTCTAGTGATTTATATGCTGTTTCCCCCATTATATTGTAAAGTTGCTTGAAAGTAATGAAGCTTTTTGCCCTTCTTTCTATTGCTGGGCTTAGAATAGTGCCTAGCACATAGTAAGCACTAATCAGTAAATTCCTGTGGAGTGACTGGTTTTGAGTTTTGTGGGCTAGAGCTGAGGGGCAAGGGGATGCACATTGTACCTTTTTCAATAGCAAAGAGGTACTAGGAGGGGCAATGGATACAGCACTGGGTCTGGAAGATAAGGAAGATCTGAGTTCAAACACAGGCTCAGACACTAACGGTGTGACCCTGGGCAAGACACTTTAGCCTTATTTGCTTCAGTTCCTAATCTGTAAAATGAGAACACTCTGGAAAAGGAAATGGCAAACAACTTCAGTACCTTTCTGAGTCCATGGAGTCATTAAGAGTCAGACATGCTTGAATGACCTAATAACATTATCCTGTCCTTATCACTGGACAAAAAGAAACAACAACTGGAGGCATGAGTAGAGACGAAACCCCACCCAAGATACACTATTCAAACAGCTCAGGAAGGTTCCCCAGCCCCTTACATACCTTCTCCCCAGCATAAGCTTGGGGAGATGGCTAGAGGACAGAAGAGGAATTCTGAGTTTGGGAGTCACAGGACCTATGTTCAAATATTTCCCAGCAAGACATACTTGCTAAACATTTTTGAAAAGGGATAGGGTCAAAGGAGAAAACAGAATAAGAATAAGGGGGGCAGGATAGGATGGAGGGAAATTCTTCCACAATATGACTACTACGGAGATGATTTGGGTAACTACACGTGTACAGTCTGTGTTGAGCTGCTTGTCTTCCCAGTGGGGAGGAGGGAAGCGAGGAGGGAAGAAGGTAAAAAAAATCTGGAACTTGGGGTTTTAGGGACAAATGTTTAAAAATTGTTTTTTGCATGCAACTGGGAAATAAGATGTACAGGTACTGAGATATGGAAAACCATCTTGCCCTACTAGAAGGTGGGGGGAGGTTTAAGGGGGAGGATATGGGAGAAAAGAGATTGGGGAAAGGAGTATTCAGTGGGCTTGCTATTTTGGGGTGGGGTAGGGGAAAGAAGGGGAGAGAAAAAATTGTAGCTCAAAATCTTGTGGAAATTAATGTTGAAAACTAAAAATAAATAAATTTAAATAAATAAATTTGAATAAATGGATAAATTTTAATTTTTAAATTTAAATAAATAAATACATTTTTAAAATATATACTTGCTAGTCTGTGTGACCTTATGGCAGTCACATAACCACACTTGACTTCTATTCCCTCTTCTGCAAAGCAAAGAGTTTAGAATGATGACCATTACTTTTACTTTCAGTTCTAAATTCTATGACCCCAGGATAAAATTACAGCGTCCCCTGGTACCAGAGGACAGAACTCTGGAAGCTCCATTTAGATGCATACTCTAGCCCCATGTCCAAATCAATATCTATCTCAGATCTCCCAGTCTCATCTTATATCCTTTGCATTTACCTGAGCACTTCACACCAGCATCCTCCTCATGCTTACAGTCATTTTGCCCCCAGAGCCTTATAGGACAATGCCACAGAGAGTACTCCCTTCCTCTGCACTTCATATCATCCAACCAGATGGTCCCATTTCCTGGACCAAATGCAGCCCATTCCAGGGAAGCCAGAGCAGAGCCACAGTTCAGCTGCTGACAAACCACATTAGCATCTGCTAGGTCCCAGAAGTCATCACATACTGTCCCCCAGGAGCCATTCTGCCAGATCTCCACTCATCCAGAGCATGGAGTTTCTCCTCCCCTTAGTCAGAGTTTGTCTGCTTCTGGAAAGGCAACAGAATCCCCTGTTACACCCCTAGCTTAGAAGTGAGGTATCTCTAAGTGCCCCAGGTATAGAGAGTGAGGAACTGAGACACCTGTGCAGTGACCAGAGGTTGGGCAGTCAACGACTTTTCTTCCTGCAAAAAGAAAATATTGGGAAAGGGCTTGGATAATGATGATCCTAAAATGTCTTTTGGGCACTAGATTTTGCTTTTTCAAGGGAGGATTCCCAAAGATCCCTTAATTTACTCCCAACATAACAAGATAGCAACATCTTCATCTTTATCACATTCATTTGTTGAATTCACACTATGAGCTATAAACTGAGTAAAAATACACACATATAAATAAAATACAAAGTGTATGCTTTTAGGGAGTTCAGAGTGAAATTAGAGAGAAGGGACATGAACATAAAGTGGAGACTCTATAAGGAAAGAGATCAAAGTAGGGGGTGGAGCCAAGATGATGGCATAGAAGCAGCAAGGTTCCACAGCTCCCACACAGCCACCCTAAACACCCATAAAATATGACCCTAAACAAATTCTAGGGCTCTCAAACTCACAAAAATACAGAAAATACATCTCTTGCTGAAGGCAGTTCAGCAAGAGGGGCTCATCACGGCAGGCCAGGAACCAAGGAGAGCCCAGCCTGAAACCAAAATGCGGCCAGGCCCCAGGGTGGTCGGGAGGAGAAGAGCCAAGCTGCAGCCAGTCTATAAGAGAGAAGATCCACAGCACCTCGAGCAAACTCCACATCTATCAAGGAGTGAAAAATAAGAATTAGATAAAGGCAGCTCAGCAGGAGGGGCTCATTGCAGCAGGCCGGGAGCCAAGACCAGCCCAGCCCGAAACCAAAACCTCAGCCAGAGGCCATGGCGATCGGGAGGAGCCAAACCTCCCAAGCTGCAGTGTGACTCTACCCCAGGGAGCAGATCTACAGCACCTGGAGGGATCTTCACATCTAGCAAGCCAAGATTAGAGAAGGTCAGTGAAAGTGAAACTTTGAAGCTAAATTTGGGGGAAGAAAAGCAGTTCGGCCAATCTGCCCCAAGGGCAAGGAAGCATTGGGGGAAGGGCAGGAACTGCTGTAACCGGCGGCTGCTCCCACTGGGATGCTTCAGAGCCCCTGGCCTGCGGACCCCACAGGGAGGCTGAGTCGATTGATCAGGGCCAAGTGCTCTTGCGTTGAGCAGCCTGAATCTGGATCGTGGTCTTGGGTGGTGGTCCTGGGGTGCACTTGCAGCAAGCCAAAACTGGGGGGGGGGCTGCAACACCCCTCTAATAGCTCCAGCAGCTGGGAAAACCCTAGAAATTTGGAACAGAGCTTTCCCCCTGGGAAGCAGAGTTCAACAAAGCTAAAAATACCAACCAATTCATTGATTGGCCAACATGAGGAAAAGGAAGCAAAACAAGAACAGCAATAAAACTCTAGAATCCTTTTTTGTGAACAAAAAGGATCAAAGCATGGAACAGGAGGAAGACAACCCAGTCAGAACTCCCACACCAAATGCTTCCAAGACACTTGAAGAATGCCTAGAAGCTATACATCAACTGAAAAAGGACTTTGAAAATCAAATAAGAGAAGTGGAGGAAAAATTGGGAAGAGAAATGAGAATGATGTGAGAAAATCATGAAAAGAGAGTCAACAACCTGAACGAAGAAAACAACACTTTAAAAAATAGATTAACTCAAATAGCAAAAGAGCCCAGAAAGCCAATGGAGGAGAAGAATGCCTTAAAAAGTCGAATTTCCCAGATGGGAAAAGAATATCAAAAGCATTCTGAAGAGAATAACTCCTTCAGAATTAGAGTGGAGCAAGTAGAAGCTAATGACTTTATGAGAAACCAATATCCTATTAAACAGTTACAAACAAATGAAAAAATAGAAAGCAATGTGAAATGTCTCCTTGAAAAAACCACTGACCTGGGAAATAGATCCAGGAGAGACTATTTGAAAATTATTGGTCTACCTGAAACCCATGAACAGAAAAAGAACTTGGAAAGCATCCTTCAAGAAATCCTCAAAGAAAATTGCCCTGATGTTTTAGAATCAGAGGGCAAAATAGAATTTGAAAGAATTCATCGATCACCTCTTCAAAAAGATCCCCAAAAGAAAACTCCGAGAAATGTTATTGCCAGGTTCCAGAATACCCAGTTAAAGGAGAAAATATTACAGGCTTTCAAGAGAAAACCATTTGAATACTGCGGAAGCACTATCAGGATAACCCAGGATCTGACAGCTTCTACACTGAGGGAT
>CM053593.1:199132753-199148601 GCA_028646575.1 Pseudocheirus occidentalis | reverse complement strand
TTTACTTTCAATTACTCTCATTGAATTTGGCTTAGGGAAGGAATGACATAAACTCTAAATTGGGTATCGTGCCACATAGGAGAGTAGGGGGCATGGGGATGAGAGGCAGGATGACGGAGGGGCGGGCAGGGTCTGGGGGAGGGATGCTGGAAGCACACACTTCAGTAAAGGGACAGGGACAGGGTAGAGAATAGAACACGGGGGAGAGGCGGGATTGGAAGGAGGCACATATCAGACTGTCACAATATGTCCACTGTCAAGATGTCCTGTGTAATTACACATGCACAGCCTGTATTGAATTGCTTGTCCTTCCAGTGGGGGTGGGTGACAAGGGAGGAACCAAAAGAATCTAGAATTTAAAGCTCTGCAATACATGCAACTAGGAATTAAGATATACAGGGGCTGGGATAGGGAGACCCTCCCTCCCCTACCAGAAAGTTAGAGAGGAGATCAGGGGAAGGATTTTACAGTGGGATCACTGTTTTGGGGTTGGGTTAGGAGAAAGATAGGGAGAAAATTTGTAACTCAAAAATCTCGTGGAAATGAATGATGTAAAGAAGAAAATAAATTTTAAAAAATTTTATATTAATTTAAAAAAAGATTTTAATCAACTAAAACAAATAATCTTATGTCTTTGACACATAACTCCTACCAACCTAGGTCTCTTCTGCTGTTTACTTGGATGGAATAAAATAAATTTGGGTCTAGATCTTGTCCACAGATTGAATACACTTGAACTAAAAATATAATCTAATTTAAAAGGAGTCAAACAGAAGCGACAGATGTAGTTACCTTCACAGGTGATAGAGGCTTCCTCTCCCTGCTGCCAAGAATTCTGGTCCCTAGATTGAGAAGGAAAATGCCAGAGCAAGGATTCTTGGCCTTAGCAATTTATTTTGTCTATCCATTGGGTCTGCAAACTTTTTCAGAGACTAGACAGTGTTTCAATACACCCCTTGTCACCACCACTCAGGTGTCTGCAAATCACTGATACAGTGCTGTCATCCATGGGGTTGGAACAAACACCACCCCATGTCCCATTGTAGAAAACCTCTAGCCACCCAGAGCACCTATGGTCCTCACCCACCAACCTGAGATTGAGGGATTCTATAAATGGAGAGAAAGATATGACCTAACCAGAGGGGACATTTGTTCCCATATTCTCTGGGTCTCTTCCCTCTATAAATTGTATTAGGTTCTCTGGCTCTGGTAGGGAGTTTCCATTGGAAAGACACAGACCCCAGAACTTCTTTTTCCAGGATTTCTTGTTCTATATTTCTAAGCATTTCCCTCTGTCTTGTCTCCCCCACTGATAAAGACAATCTTGACTGTGCTTTCACTACTCAGTTTCACAGTTTCAAAATCAGTGTTTATTTGTGAACCACCAATGCAAAACATATCAGCAGAAGCATATTATATACTTCTTCTGTGAATGGTACTCTGTTAGGAAATGAAGGTATAAGGAATACACACACAAACACTCACACGTATGCATGTGTATATGCATTCTTATATATGTATATATACGTCCTTATGTATGTATATATACATAGATACACACATTCACATACACATACACATTCATGCATATCTTCATAAGGGAGGAGAACCACCTATACAAGTGCAGTAGATAAATAAAATCACACTTCAGATAAGAGGCCTATCCCTGAAACTGGACTGTAGGGAGGGCTCTGGCTGAGCAAGAAGTCCTCCCTGTCTCAATCAGCTCCTTCTCCTTCAGGTCTCTAAGCCACACCACCTTAGTGCTCCCATAAGTCCCTCAGTGTTAGTAGGGTGTGTGTGGCCCAGACCTAAGCAGAGGACTCCTGCATCCTCCTTGTGCCTGCAGTCATGCTGAAGGCAGGGCACACCCCTAGGTGGGTTTCATTTCCAAAGCAGCTAAGCTCATCCAGCCAGATGGGCCCTGATCCTTGTCCAAAGGGAGCAGAGACCATGGCTTGCAGGGCCACTCCACAGCCCAGCTGCTTGTACACCATGTGGACATCACTCAAACCCCAAGAATTGTCACAGATGGTCTTCCAGGTTCCATTGTAATAGACTTTAACTCTTCCAGAGCAGGGACCTCTTTCATTCAACAGATGCAGCTGTCCATTTTCTACAAGGAGAAATTCAGGTTCATTTTCCATTTTCCAAAAGAAAGATGAGGGTTTCCTCAAACTGCCCAATTTTCTTTCTTATCTGAAAATAAGACAAGTGCCATTTCCTGGTGTGATTGTGAAATGTTGAATGTGAGGAACTGTCTGGTTTCCTGAAAAAAAACATACACAGCTCAAATGAGGTAAATATGTACCTTAAGGAAAGGCACTGGATGAGAGAAGCAAATTGGAGAGAAGACAGCTTGTGAGCGAGGGACAAAGGGATTTCCAAGTCTAAGAAGGCATGTTTTGGCTCTACCGAGTCAACAGAATTGTTCTCATTGACAGTTCTTTTGTTCCATTATCCCAGTTCCAACCATGCCCTCCAAGTGCAGAGGACCCTGAGAAGTCCATGACCTTCTATAAGGAAGAGCTTCTGAGGGAAAGGGTGCAGCACTTGTAGCTGATCATCCTCCTTCAGGCTCTGCTGCCCCTCTGCTAGGTCTAGCACCTATGAACTGTGCAGAATGGCTTCCTCCTACCATATTTCTGCCACCAGCCTATGTCTAAACTCTAGAGAAGGAATCATTTTTTACTTGGAGTACATGAATGTGTTTTAAAACATTTCAGAATAAGAGGGGGTGGAACCAAGATGGCAGTGTAGAAGTAGGAAAACTCCATGGCTCCCTCATAACCACCCCAAATACCTATAAAATGTGATTCTAAACAAACTTTAGAGCTATAGAACCCACAAAGTGAGAGAGAAACAAATCTCCCACTAAAGGCACCCCAGCAGGTGGACAGGAAAGGTTCATCACAGCAGTTTTGGCCCCAGGGTGACCCCCGATCAGCCACACCTAAAGGGACTTTGGGAGAGTGGGTCACCAACAGCTGTGGCCATTTCCAGAATTATCAACCCATAAATGCCAAAAAAGAAAAAGTGAGAGATCAGTGTGGACTTTGGGAACAGGGGGACAGAGAGTGTGTTCTGGCCTCTGCCCGCAGAAGGGAGAAGCAGCTTAGGCCCAGTCACTGTGCAGCCGCCTCTATGTGGCTGCTTCAGAGCTCCTAACCTTCAGATCGTAGGGGGATAAAGCAACCATTATGAGGGGTAAATGCTTGTGTTTTAACCTGCTTGGATCAGGATCACTGTCTTGAGTGGAGGTCCTGGGGTGCGTGACCAGATGCCAGCCTCTGGAGGCTCCAAAGAGCCCCCAAATAAAAGCCCAAGCAGCTGCCAAAACAACAGTAATTTGGAACAAAGCTCTCCTCTCTAAAAGCAAAGTTCAACTGTGGCAAAAAGTTCAAAAGTCAAGTAATTTAATGGCAATATGAGCAAGAAAAGGAAGCAAAGTAAACACAGTAATCCAACTTTAGATTCCTTTTTGGGGGACAAAAAGGATCAAAGCATGGAACAGCAGGAAGACAACACAGTCAGAACTCCAGCACCAAAAACTTCCATGAAAAATATTAAATGGTTATAGGTCATAGAGGAGCTCAAGAAGGATTTTGAAAACAAAATAAGACAAGTGGAGGAAAAATTAGGAAGAGAAATGAGAATGATGCAAGAAAATTATGAAAAAAAGAGTCAACAACCTGACAGAAGAAAATAACTTTAAAAAAATAGACTAACCCAATGATTAATGGGAAGATATTTGTCAATCCTGTATCTGTGTGCATGCCACCATGATGGGGAGAAAATCTGAAACTCAAGGGACTATGGAACTGAATGTTGTAAACTAAAAGTAAATAAACCAATTTAATTTAAAATATAGACTAGGGAGTGGAGACAAGATGGTGGCATAGAAGCAACAAGCTTCCGCAGCTCCCACATAGCCACCTCAAATGCCCATAAAATATGACTCTCAACAAATTTTAGGGTTCCAAAACTCGAAAAAATACACCTCCTGCTGAAGGCAGCTTGGCACAAAGGAATCATCACAGCACACTGGGAGCTGAAAACCAGCCTAGCCTGAAACCATGGCTTGGCCCCGGGGCGGCCAGGAGGAGCTGCACCTGGAGCCTTCAGGACAGTGGATCACCAGCAGCTATGGCAATTTCCAGAATTATCAAGCCATTAGAAACAAGGACTAAGTGAAAGGTCAGTGGAACTCAGCTAAATTGGGGGGAGAAAAGTGGTCTGGCCAAACTGCCTCCAGGGCAAGGAAGCAGCAGAAGTGGCAGCCCTACAGCCACCTCCATGGTACTGCTTCAGAACTCCTGGCCTACAGATTGCAGTGGGGCCAAGAAATCATTCAGAGGCTAACTGCTCTTGCATTGAGCAGCCTAGATCTGGATCGTGGTCTTGGATGGTGGTCCTGGGGTAAGTTTTCAGTGAGCCAAAGCTGGTGGGGGTGGCAAAAAAATGGCACTCTCCCAATAGCTCTGGCAGCTGAGAAAACCCCAACGATTTGGGACAGAGTTTTCCCCTCTGGAAGCAGAGTTCCACAGAGCTAAAAAAAACAATCAAGTAATTCACTGGCAACATGAGCAGGCAAAGGAAGCAAAGTAAGAACAGCAATTGAAATCTAGAATCCTTTTTGGGGGACAAAAAGGATCAAAGCATGGAACGGGAGGAAGACAACACAGTCAAAACTCCCACACCAAAAGCTTCCAAGAAACATGAAGACTATCTACAAGCCATACATGAGCTTCAGAAGGATTTTGAACACCAAATAAGAGAAGTGGAGGAAAAATTGGGAAGAGAAATGAGAATGATGCAAGAAAATCATGAAAAGAGAGTCAAAAACCTGACTGCAGAAAATAACACCTTAAAAAATAGATTAGCTCAAATGTCAAAAGAGGCCCAAAAATCCAATGAGGAGAGAATGCCTTAAAAAGTCGAATTTGCCAGAAGGAAAGAGAATCTCAAAAGCATTCTGAAGAGAAAAATTCCTTCAGAATTAGAGTGAAGCAAATGGAAGCAAATGACTTTATGAAAAATCAAGATACTGTTAAACAGATACAAACAAATGTAAAAATAGAAGGCAATGTGAAATATCTTCTTGAAAAAAACCACTGACATGGGAAATTGATCCAGGAGAGACATTTTTAAAAGTATTGGACTACCTGAAAGCCGTGATCAAAAAAGAACCTAGAAAGTATCCTTCAAGAAATTTTCAAGGAAAATTTGCCATGATATTATAGAACCAGAGAGCAAAATAGAACTTGAAAGAATTCACCAATCACCACTTGAAAAAGATCCCCAAAAGAAAACTCCTAGGAATGTTATAGCCAGGTTCCAAAGTCCCCAGATCAAGGAGAAAATATCACAAGGTGCCAAGAAGAAACAATTTGAATACCGTGGAAACACAATCAGGATAACCCAGGACCTAGCAGCTTCTACATTAAGGGATCAAAGGGCCTGGAATATGATATTCCAGAGATCAAGGGAGCTAGGATTAAAACCAAGAATCACCTATCCAGAAAAATTGAGTATAATGTTCCAGGGGAAATTATGGTCATTCAATGAGGCGGAGGACTTTCAAACATTCTTGCTGAAAAAAAACAGAATTGAAAAGAAAATTTGACACTGAAATACAAGAAGCATGAGAAGGCAAACATGAAAAAAAAATCACAAGGAATTTAACAAAGTTGAACCATTTACATGCCAACGTGGAAAAACAATAATTGTAACTTATGAAACTTTTCTCAGTATGAGGATAGGTGAAGGGAATACAAATGCATATATGCATATACATACACATATGTCTATATAGGAGGGTTTATATATGCATACGAACACATATCTGAGTATGTGTATATATGAGTACATCAGGGCACAGGATCAATTGAATAAGAAGGAACAATACTCTAAAAGGTGAAATTCTGATGTGGGTGAGGATTAGAATGAGAGGAGACATGGAGAGACAGAATGGGGTCAGTCATCTCATACAGAAGAGGCAAGGGATAACTTTTACAATGGAGGGGAACATGAAGGCAAAAGGGAAAGGTTCAACCTTACTCTCGTTGAATTTGGCTTAGGGAGGGAATAACATGAACTCTAAACAGGGTATCTTGCCACACAGGAGAGCATGGGGATGGGAATGAGAGGTGGGATGATGGAGGGGAGGGCAGGCAGGGGGGAGGGTTGCTGGAAGTACACACTTCTGTAAAGGGACAGGGACAGGGATAGGGTAGAGAATAGAACAAGGGGGCAGGATAGGAAGGAGTGACAAAAAATCAGTCTCTCGCAATATGCCCACTGTGGAGATGTTCTGTGTAATTACATATGTACAACCTGTATTTTAATTGCTTGTCCTTTAAGTGGGGGTGGGTGATGGAGGAGGAAGGGAAAGAATTTAAAGTCCTATAATCAAAGGTTAAAAATATATGTTAAAAATTATTATTATTATTATTATTATTATTATTAACTACATCAGACTGGGAATTAAGACATACAGGCACCGTGGTAGGGAGATCCATCCTGCCCTACCTCCTGAAAGTCAGAAGGGAAAGGGGGAGGAAATAGGAGAGAGCAGATTGGGAAAGGGGTTATACAGTGGGATGGCTGTTTTGATGTGTTGGGTAGGGGAAGGGAGAAAATTTGTAACTCAAAATCTCATGGAAATGAATGATGCAAACAAGAAAATAAATAAATAATTTTAATAGACTAACTCAAATGGCAAAAGTGACTCAAAAAGCCAATGAGGAGAAGAATGCCTCAAAAAACAGAATTTGCCAGATGGAAAAAGAATCTCAAAAGCTCACTGAAGAGAATAATTCCTTCAGAGTTAGATTGGAGCAAATGGAAGCAAATGACTTTATGAGAAATCAAGATACTATTAAACAGATCCAAACAAATGACAAAATAGAAGGCAATGTGAAATATCTCATTGGAAAAACCACTGACCTGGAAAACAGATCCAGGAGAGACAATTTAAAAATTACTGGACTACCTGAAAGCCATGATCAAAAAAAGGACCTAGAAATCATCCTTCAAAAAATTCTCAAGGAAAATTGGTCTGATAATGTAGAACAAGAGGGCAAAACAAAGGTTGAAAGAATTCACCAATCAACTCTTTTAAAAGATCCCCAAAACAAAACTAGGAATATTATAACTAGGTTCCAGAGTTCCAAGATCAAGGAGAAAATATTACAAGCAGCCAAGAAGAAACAATTTGAATATTGTGGAAACACAATCAGGATAACACTGGATCTGGCAGCTTCTACATTGAGGGATTGAAGGGCTTGGAATATGATATTCCAGAGATCAAAGGAGCTGGGATTAAAACCAAGAATCACCTACCCAGCAAAACTGAGTATGACATTTCAGGGAAAATATAATCATTCAATGAGGTGGAGGATTTTCAAGCATTCTTGATGAAAAAACAGAGTTGAATAGAAAATTTGACACTCAAATACAAGAAGCATGGGAAGGTAAACATGGAAAAGAAATCATAAAGAACTTATCAAAAGTTTAACTATTTACATGCCAACATTGAAAAACGATAATTGTAACTTATGAAACTTTTCTCAGTATGAATACATGTGAAGGGAATATAAATGTATATGTCTAAATACAAGAGTATATGTGTATATGGATACATATGTGCGTGTGTGTGTATATATGTGTGTGTACAGGTACACATAGACAGAGGGCACAGGATCAATTGAATAGGAAGGCACGATACTTAAAAGGTGAAATTGAGAGATGAGAGGGGAATATAATGAGAGGAGATGGGGAGAGACAGAATGGAGTAAATTATCTCATACATAAGAGGCAATGGGATACTGTTGCAATGGAAGGGAAGAAGACAAAGGCAAAAGGGAATAGGTCAATCTTACTGTCATTGAATTTGGCTTAGGAAGGGAATGACATACACACTCAATAGATATCTTGTCCTACAGGAGAGTAGGGGGAAAGGGGATGAGAGGGGAAATGATGGAGCAAAGGGCAGTGTCGGAGGTAGGGTAGTTGGAAGCACACACTCTTGAAAAGGGGCAAGGACAAAGAAGAAAACAGAACAAGAGGGGGGTGGGATAGGATGGAGGGAAATATAGTCACTCTTTCACAACACAACTACTAAGGAAATGTTTTGCATAGCTACACACATACAAGTGATATTGAATTGCTTATCTTCCCAGTAAGGGTGGGTGATGAGGGAGGAAGGGAAAGAATCTGGAAACCAAAGTTTTAAAATAAAATGATTTTAAAAAAGATATTATTTTGTTATCATCATTATTATTATTATTACATGCAACTGAGAAATTAGACATAAAGGCATTGAGGTAAGGAGATCCATCTTGCCCTATCAGAAAGTGGGACGAGGGAGAGGAGAGGATATAGAAAAGAACAGATTGGGTAGGGGGTATACAGTGGGATCACTCTTTTGGGGTGGTGGGTAGGGGAAAGACAGGGAGAAAATTTGTAACTCAAAATTTTGTTGAAATGAATGATGTAAACTAAAAATAAACATAAAATTTAATTTAAAATTTTTTTAATTAAAAACCATTTCTATAAACATTGCTAAGAAAGGGAGGAATTGAGGGAGGGAAGGAGAAAACTTGGAACTAAAAAACTTTTTAATAAATGTTAAAATTATCTTTCCATATAATTAGGAAAAAATAAAATAGTTTTTTAAAATAAATAAATAAAATATATTGATAATTATATTTCAATATAATTGGTCTCTTATTTATGTACAGAGAAATATAGCAAGGGTCAATGTGTAGGGAGGCCTGTGTAAGATGAGTCCTCATGTGCAAAAAGTCTTGTCCCTCTCACATGTGGCATGGGTATATCATTCTGTGGATCAAAGGGAGGAGGAATACACATCCTTATCCCTCTTCTCCCACTCCCACTGTTCAATCATTTCAATCCAATTCTTCATGACCTATTTGGGGTTCTTTTGGCAAAGATACTGGAGTGATTTGCAATTTCCTTCTCCAGATCATTTTACCTATGAGGAAACTGAAGAAACAGAGTTAAGTGACTTGCCCAGAGACATGTAACTTCTAATTGCCTGAGGATAAATGTGAATACAGGTCTTCCTGCCTCCTGACCCTGCACTTTACCTACTGAGCCACGTAGCTGCCTCTCTACCTAGCTTCCCACCTTCCCCTTCTCCAAGGAAGATTTTAATTCCTACCAAAAGGGAAAGCAGGAGGTTGGGGCCAGGGGCCACTCTACCCTCTTCAGAGAAAAGGAGTATCAGGGTAGTATTATTTTTACCTGCTCCCTTAAATATTGTTAATCTATGGGTCATGGTCAGCTTCAGTCTAGCTTCTGATAGCTCTGACATCAGTTGGAGGCAGTGATCAGTGAAAATCATTATTCTCAGAAGTGTTCCCAAGGCAAAGGAAGCTATGGCCCAAAGAAAGTCAAGAATCCCTGCTCAAGAGGAACAGGTATCTCTCTAGGCCTAGCTTAATAGGAATTCCTTCTTCCCCTAGCACAACAGAAAAAAAGGTTAAGGTTTTCAAATAATAGGTACCTAGTGAGTGCTAGTAGATTAATTTTCCTAAAGAACTGAGAAAAAAAAGAAAACATAAAAGTGGAAACTCTCCACTTTTACACATCACTAGAAATGACTTCCCAAAATCATGCTATTGTAGCACAATTGAAAGGAGCATCCTCTAACTCCAACCTGTTTCTAAATTTCTCACCTGTTCTCCAGAACTTTCTGACTGAGGGGATTAGAATAGCAAGTGGTAGTTGGAACTGAGTGAACCACACTGAAGTCATCTTGTGATTCTGTTCTAGAGTTAGCTAAGTTCTCTTTCTATTCAATTACAGGTCTAGTCCAGTTTCTGCCTTGTGAGAAAACTTTATTCAATTGTAGGAACTGGAAGGCAAACTCCTCGCATCATTTGAGCCTAGTCTAGTATGGCAAGGAACAGGACCACCTCTACATGATGCTTAAATAAGGACCTAGGTTATACTGACAAGTCAGCAGTCAGATCCAAAGCTTGCTACAAATAATTTTCTCACAAGGAACCCATATATTTTATCTGAAAACTGACCCATTAGTATGCAGTTATTGTTTCCATGTTCTTTTGATGGAACACAGAGTAGGACACCTCTTTTTCTGATTTCAGGGAACTTTACCTATTTGTTCCCCTCTTCCCATGTAGGAAAACCCCTAATATTTCCACCAATTAGAAATACAATTAGATAGCTTAATTTTGTATTGCTGTTAATTGCTTTCTTTTAATTAATTGGTCTTATTTGATTGATTGATCTTAATGCATAAAAATTTGTCTCCCCTTTATTCTTAGTGCCAAAACTGAGAAAGGCCACTTGTCCTGATTTGTTAGGCAATTGGCATGTACTGCTGAATAAATTGATAAACCTGGGAGTGCAAACCTTTGTTTCCTCGGTCATTTCATCATTCATTCACTTCACTCTCTCTTCCCGCAAGTTTTCTTTCCAGTCTCTGGCTGCCTACACTGATCCAACAGATACCCCTCTTTTCCTTGCAGATCCTGCTCCTCTGACCACTAACATGATGTTTTACCCTGGACCCTGACCTATTTGTATGCCTGATGAGAAAGTTTTACCCTAATTCAAGTCCTACTACCACTAACAAATAAACCGAGAAGATAAAATTGCATGATCTTTTAGTCTATTTACATAAGAATATCTTCACTGGTGGAAATTTATTTCATGAGATGAAGTTAGTGAGAGCTGGAGAGAAGAGAGGTCCTCATCTTCTGGCTCAGGATCTCTCTTTCTTTCTGACCAGAATCTCTCCTTCCTGGAGCTTTCACCAACTCTGACCCTCATGAAATCAATTTCCACCAACAAGGAGATCTCTTGCAAATGGCCCTTTAAGCTAAGTGTTGGAATTTTCAGGGAACAAAGTCCTGGAATTTTATTCTAACATGACTGTAACATAGTCCACTCAGTATCAAATAGTAGCCCAGTGTCTATGATCGTCTCTAACCTATTTTGTCCTTATCTTACCATCTTGTTCTGGGGAAACACTTTTCCAGTGAATTTAGACAATTCCTAGTCCTTCCTGTCTAAGTTTGTCTTGGTCCTTGTGCAGAGCCAGTATATCTCTCTTCACTATTAGCACTATACATTAGCATAAGTCTACACTTTCCCCTAAATTAGTTGATGGATCACAATATATCTTCCACACCCAGGAATTCCCAAAGGAAAGTCATGAATGAACAAAAGCTTATATAAAGTAACTATGCACAAATGCAATACATGATTCCCAACAACATGGTTAGGACTCTTGATACTTGCTATCAGAGAAAAGATGCCATGGTTCTTCTCTGGGTACTAAAAAGGGTCACCTAACCGTTGATGGATGTAGACATCTCTATCTTTTTCCTTCCTGCACATATCAGTGTTTTCACAGACCCATCACCTAAGGATATGCTTGGAGTCCAAATGAGAGATTTATCTTCACTAACCTGAGCAGACCACAGAGGCAACTTTACCTTTGGAACATGGAAAAGTCCCCAGAACAGTCACAGAACAACTCCATAAATGAGACTCAATCCCTGTGCAATAAAACGTATCCCCCTATCATACAGACACTTCCTTTGACCAAAGGTACATCTTCTGGAGGCTTCCCCACAGTTGAGCTGATGGCAGAGAACATTGGCATCTGCCATGTCCCAGTGGAAGTCACAGAGAGTTCTCCAGGTCCCCAAAACTTGGATCTCCACTCTTCCTTCACACTGGGAACTCCCATTCATCAGATGAAAGTCTGCATACCCTGGGGCGAAGAAGACAAGGCTTCAGAAAAGTGATTGTGACTTTCTAATCTCAGTATCAAATACAGGGAGCAGGATAAAGGCATTGTGCAAGTTTTACTTGAACAAATGACTCCAACATCCATGCTGTGACTGCATTTTCCCCATGGAAGTGGTACTGTGGGGCACAATGACAGACACTTCCATTACACTGGAATTCTTTATCCCAGATATGTCCATTTCCTCTTCCAAAGTGAGCTCCTTTCATGATGGAGACTGCAGTCCCACACTCTGAGAGCAGTTGACTTTGGCAGTAGAAAGAGTAAAATTCCCATCACAGACCATGCTCCATTTCGTTTCAAAATCAATTTCTACCCTCCCACTACAGGGCCCTTCACCTGCAATCAGCTTGACAAATCCTGGAAAGATAAGGAAGAACTCCAGTGAGTGACCCTGAATACCAAGATTTCCCAGATGAGGAATGAGACACAAATAATTGTGGGTGGCTCTGTCTGGCATATTCTCAAGGGAGAAGAAGTAGAGGAATTTTCCTTAACTGATCAAATGACAGTACCTTGGAAGCATGTGGACTATGATTGAATCCCAAATACAACTGAAGGTGCTTAATTCCTGGTACTTTCTGGGAGAGCATGTCTGATATACGTAGAGAAATGCAATCCTTCTTCTCTTTTAGGCAGGGGAGAGGCATATGGGGATGGATGCCTCTCCCAAGGAGGACAATTAGACTCATATAATATCTCACCATTAGAAAAGTAATCATCTCTTCTGACTCAAGAACCTGGTTACTCTAAGAAGGTTTTCTTTTCTTTTCAATTTTCTGGGGTTTTGTTAATCTTTTTTCTTCCTTTTTTTCAAATATGGGATGCTTAGAGTAGCCTAAACTTCAGTTTTCTTGAGGACTTTCTAAAGAGTTTATCTAAACAATCCAATTCTGCACTCCATATTTCAAATACCTTTCCCATATTTTTCCATGGTTAATTTTCTGCTGCTTCTGAAATGTTTGAGAACTAAGACTCAGACACCAAGAAATAAGGACATTTAACACACACTCCTTTAACACTGTGATAAGCCATAATGGTCCACCATCACGGTAAGAAATCAGGGAGAAAGAATGGAAAAGAACTTGTTTGTTTGAAATACAACTGCCGGTACAAGCTCAACGCGCATATAAAGTGTTCTTAATTGTGGAGCCCAATAATTTTTATTCTGGTAGATAGAAATATGGGGGGGGGGAGACAGAGACAGAGAGATAGAGACAGAGATGGAGACAAAGAGAGACAGAGAGAAAAAACAAAGTATAGAGAGGAAGAGAGAAAGAAGGAAGAGAGAGAGAGAATGAGAGAGAGAGAGAGAATGAGAGAGAGAGACAGAGAGAGAGAGAGAATGAGAGACAGAGAGGAAAACAGGTGACATTTCTGTTGGTTTGGAAAGGAAGTAATCACTTCTGCCAATGAATTTTTATTTTTATGATATGAGAGTCCTACTCTGTACAAACCATTCTCCTCAATCTGTGAGTCTGAAACAAACCCACAATACTTTGAAACTTGACTGTAGCTTCTGTTATATTTGTTATAGAGGTTTTTGTGGGTATGATAATGAGCAGAAGTTTTGTGGATTAGCGATGGACTATGGTAAGGACAGAGTAGATGTTGTTGTTTGCCAGAAAAAAAATCATCTTTAGATGGGATCAGAAAAGCTTCTATTTTTTAATAATCAGAAATAATGTACTTACAGCAGGAGCCCCAAAATCAACCTCTCTGGGCTACACTATGAGAATGTACTTGATGCAGCTTAATTCTAGTAGGTTCTTTCATCCAGAAGAATACTAGCAACATGGAGATAGAAATAACTAAAGAAAATTACTAATATCAGTGCATGAAGCACCAGCTGTAAATTATCTCTATGGCCTTCTGCAGTTAGCTTTATTGTTGCTACTCACAGTTGGCATACTCTTGGTTTCTTTGCTTTAGAATGGAGACTCTATCTCCCTCTGTCTACCTATATAACTTAGTACAAAACTATACACCTGGGGAGGTAGAGTCAAAATGACAGAATGACAGTAATTAGCACACAGAGTTCTCTCCAAAAAATTATTCCAAGCAGATACCAAAAATGCACCATACCAAATTCTGATAGAGAAAATTTAAGTGAGGATGAGATATTTTTTCCTGCTCTGGTCAGGAAAGTGAGACAGACAGAAATCTCTAGATATTAATCTGGCCAGGACTTTCTAAGACTTGGAGAGCTCCAGAAAAAGGAGAAGTTATCTGCCCCAAATATTGTATTCAAGCAGATCAGAAAAGTTCCCAAATCCCCTACGCACTGTCTCCCTAGTACAAGCCTGGAGAGAGTTATGGAGGACAGAAGAAATATTGTTTTGGGAGTCACAGGTCCTGTGTTCAAAGATTTCTCTGCAAATTATACTTGTAAGTCTATGCGACCTTGTGGCAGTCAGATAATCTCACTAGACTTTTATTTCCTCCACTGTAAAGTAAAAACATTAGAATGATGAACATCAATTTTACATTGTTTTAAATTTTTTGATCCCAGGATCAGATTACAGTTTCCCTTGGTTCCAGAGGACAGACCTGTTTAAGTTCCATTTATATGCCAGCTCTATCCCCATGTTCTCCAGCTCAGTATCTGTCCTCAGAGCTCCCAGCCCCATGTTACGTCCTTCACACTCACCTGAGCATATCACATCAACATCTCGTTCATGAAGATAATTTTTCAGCTCCAAAGGCCATCTATAGCAATCCCACAGAGAAGACTCTCCCCCTATGCATTTTACCAGCCAAATGGTCCCTTTTCCTGGGCCAAATACAATCCCTTTCACAGCAGCCATAGAAGTGCCACAGTCCACCTGCTGACAAACCATATTAGCATCTACTAGGTCCCATAAGTCATCATATATTGTTCCCCAGGAGCCACTGATCCAGATCTCCACATGTCCAGGGCATCACGTATCTCCTTCACTCAGTCAGAGTTTGTCTGTGTTTAGAAAGGAAGCAGAATCCCTTGTTACACTCCCTGCTTGAACTGAGGAAGCTCTAATAGCCTGAGGTATGGAAAGAGATGAACCGAGATTCCTTTGCAGGTCCTGGAGGTCAGCCAGTCAATTTTCTTCTTGTATATTATCATGTTTGTACAAGGCTGTTCTCACATTGTCTCTCCCATTAGACTTTGACCTCTTTGTAGGCAATGGCTGCTTTCTTGCCTTTCTTTGTAACTCAAGGGCTTAATAGTTCCTGGAATATAGAAGTTGCTTTAAAAATGATTATTGACTTTGTACAAACAAGCTACATACAAGATGAATTGGACACCTTTAGAAAGGCAGAACCAAGATGGTGGAGGAAAGGCAAGGATTCATCCAACCTCTCCCAAATTCTCCTCCAAACAACTTTAAAATATTGCCTCAAAATAAATTCTGAAGAAGCAAAATAAAAAAAAGCACTGGGTGAAACCATATTCCAGCCCAAGACAACTTAAAAGGTTGGCAAGAAAGTTCTGTCTCAAGGGCAAGAGGGGAACGAAGTCCAGTGCATATCAGACCTGCAAATAAGGTCCCAGGCCCTTACACAAGGCAGCAAGTAGCCGGCCACACTGAGCACTAGTCAGCAGCAGGCTGTCAAGGCAACTGAATTTGTAGCAGTGTCTTTTGGAACTCTCACCCCACAAATGATGAGTGTCATACAATTGGTCAGAAGTAGATTACAAGGAACATTTTGCTGGCACTGGGTGAAAGAACTTGTTGCATTGCCAATACTCAGTTTCAGGTCATAGTCCTAGGACAAGGAGGAGCACTGGCACATTAGAGATCCCAACCACAGAGAATTGGGACCTTAGTCAGAGTTCTAGGGCAGAAAATAGCAATAGTGATCACTCACGGACCAGAGTACAGGTCAAGAGAGCAGCGATATTTTGGACAGCATCCTCTCCTGTCGAGTTTGGTTGGAGAGGAACACAGACACACACACCAATATGATGAATAAGCTGGTTCAGTTTATTAAGCCTGAAAGATTGCTTATATACCTTTTACATACGTGAGAAAATACATGTTTTTGCATAGGCTATGCA
>CM053593.1:199120115-199132253 GCA_028646575.1 Pseudocheirus occidentalis | reverse complement strand
TTTTCCTTGAGAATTTCTTGAAGGATGCTTTCCAAGTTCTTTTTTGATCATGGCTTTCAGGTAGACCAATAATTTTCAAATTGTCTCTCCTGGATCTATTTTCCAGCTTTTTCAAGGAGATATTTCACATTGCTTTCTATTTTTCCATTTGTTTGTAACTGTTTAATAGTATCTTGGTTTCTCATAAGGTCATTAGCTTCCACTTGCTCCACTCTAATTGTGAAGGAATTATTCTCTTCAGAATGCTTTTGAGATTTTTTCCATCTGGGAAATTCGACTTTTTAAAGCATTCTTCTCCTCATTGGCTTTCTGGGCCTCTTTTGCCGTTTTAGTTAATCTATTTTTTAAAGTGTTGTTTTCTTCAGTCAGGTTGTTGACTCTCTTTTCATGTTTTTCTCACATCTTTCTCATTTCTCTTCCCAATTTTGTCTCCAATTCTCTTATTTGTTTTTCAAAGTCCTGTTTAAGTTGATCTATAGCTTGTAGGCAATCTTGATGTTTCTTGGAAGCATTTGGTGTGGGATTTCTGACTGTTTTGTCTTCCTCCCATTCCATGGTTTGATCCTTTTTGTTCGCAAAGAAGGATTCTAGAGTTTTATTGCTGTTTTTACTTTGCTTCCTTTTCCTCATGTTGGCTAGTCAATTAATTGCTTGATTTTTTTTTAGCTCTGTGGAACTCTGCTTCCAGGGGGTAAAACTCTGTCCCAAATCACTGGGGTTTTCACAGCTGCCAGAGCTATTAGTGGGGTGCTGCAGCCCCCACCAGCTTTGGCTAGCTGAAAGCGCACCCCAGGACCACCACCCAAAACCAGAATCCTGATCCAGGCAGCTCAATGCAAGAGCCCTTGGCCCTGATCAATTGTTTCCATCCCCCTGCAATTGGCAGGCTAGGAGATCTGAAGCAGCCCAGTGGAGGCATTTGCTGGTTACAGCAGATCCTACTGCTTCCCGCTGCTTCCTTGCCCTGGGATCAGTTTGGCTGGACTGCTTTTCCTCTCCCAAATTTAGCTTGAAAGCTTGAATTCCACTGACCTTTCTCCAAACCTTATTTTTCCTGGCTTGATAAATGTGGAGATTGGTCCAGGTACTGCAGATCTGCTCTCTGGTAGACTCAAGCTGCAGCTCCTCCCAACTGCCCTGGGGCTCGGACGTGGTTTTGGTTTTGGGCTGGACTGGCCTCCACTCCCCACCTGCCACAATGAGCCCCTCCTGCCGAGCTGCCTTCAGCGAGAGATGTGTTTATTGTATTTTTGTGATTTTGGGAGCCCTAAAATTTTTTTAGAGCCATATTTTATGGTTATTTTGGGTGGCTATGTGAGAGTTGCAAAATTTTGCTGCTTCTATGCCACCATCTTGCTTTTTATTTCTTTAACAACACAAGAAAAGAAACTACCACAAACCCCAAACCCACAAATCTGTTTCCTCCCTCCCCCTCTCTGAAGTACATGACCAGAAAGAGGCAAGCACTGGGTAGAAGGATGGGCTCTTAGAAGGCATCTCTCTGTCAGAATGAAACACTGAGTGTCCAGTGTGGCCTGGAAAGATTGTTTCCACCAAGTATATAAACCACGTTTTCAAAGTGAATGGACTGGGAGAAAAGGCAAGCAAGAAAAGTGTTGATGTCTGTGTTTTGCCACTTCCAGTCTAAGATGTTCTCGGGAGGGTGGCAGAAGGTGGTGCTGGGATTGGGGTGGGGAGGGAACTCAGTATTCTAGACTGAGCCTTCATGATAGACTTACTGGGACTTGAAGCTGCAGCCAAGTTTTCTTTGATTTAGGGGAAGAGAAAGGGTTTATCAGGAAAGCCCAGATTTGAAAGCGAGAAGCAGAGGCAGAAGAAGGTTCCAGAAAAAATTACCTGCATATTTCCAGGATAATATGGACCCCCTCTACAAATATGAGAGCTGGAAGGAAGCTTAGACCTTGGTGGAATCAGAAAATTAGAAGAGACCCCCGAGGCCATCTGTACAAATCTGTACATTGGTAAGAAACTCCTTTGCAACATATCCCCAAAATGATTACCCAACTTTTCCTAGAGACAGGGGAAGGACACTCATTAGCTCCCAAACTATCTTGTTATACATTTGCATAGTTTCAATGGTTAAGAAGTTTTCCCTTATGGGGGATAAGGCTCTGGATCTATGACCTCATTTATAGGGGACTCCCTATACCAATGTAGTTTGGCCCATTCTCTGCCCTTATAGTCTTGAAGAGTTGCTTTGGGCACTGAGACGGGGTGTGCATTTCCCAGGGTCACACAGCCAGTATTTGTCAAAGGTAGGACTTAAATACAGGACTTCCTTCCTTTGAGGCTGGTTCTCCATCTACTGCCCCACACTCCCTCTCTCTTCCTTATATCAAATATGAATCCACCTTTGTGCAATTTCTATGTAGATCTGCCCTTCAGAATCAAATTCCTCTGTCACGTTTGAAATTGTTGCTGTTGTTGTTCAGCCATATCTTACTTCCCATTTTTTGGGGGGGCAAACATACACGGGTGATTTGCCATTTTTTAAAGGTCTTTTTTTTAAATGAGGGAACTACAAGAAACAGGGTTAAATGATTTTCCCAGGGTCACACAGTTAGTATTGGAGGCCAGATTTGAGCTCAGGTCCCCCTGTCTTCAGGACCAGCACTCTGTCCACTCTGTCACCTTTTGTTTGGTTGTTTTAGTTGTGTGTAACTCTTCATGACTCCATTGGGGGTTTTCTTGGTAGAGTGGTTTGCCATTTTCTTCTTCAGCTCATTTTATAGATGAAGAAACTGAAGCAAAGAGGATTAAATGACTTGCCCAGAGTCACACAGCTAGTAAGTGTCTAAGGCCAAATTTGAACTCAGAAAGAAGAATCTTCATGATTCTGAGTCCAGTTGCCACCTAGCTGCCTGAACCTTTAAAATACTTGAGATAATAATTGTATCTCCTCTGAGTCTTCTCTTCTCTAGTTTAGATTTACATAGCTTTCTCAACAGATGCCTGTATGGAAATCTCTTGAGGCCCTTTACCATTTTCCTGGCAGTCTTCTAGGTATTCTATAGCTTTCTGAAAAATGGAATGCTATATTAACATCAGTACCTGACCTTCTCTGGCTAGGGCAGAATGTGATGGTACTATCCTATACACAGTCCTGGACTTAAACTAGGCCTTTCATAAGGTCTCCTAACTAAGATCATGCTCACTTTAAGGGATACAGTAGTATGCTGGTGACTCACATTAAGCTTGTAGTCCACTACGGTTCCCAGATGCTTTTCAGATTAGTCACAGCTTACTCTAATATAATACTGTCATTTTACACATAATGAAACAGAGGGCCAAAAAGGGAAATGATTTGCCCAAGTGACTATTGTTTATGCAGGTGGGGCTGGGATCAGATATTTACTTCCCATTCCATCTATCTGCTGCCTTTTTGAGTCATTCCAATGGATTTGTGCTCCTCAGATTTTATATGTGCTTGTACATGTGTAGAGAAGCAGAAAGGTGGAAAAGCACCACTCACAGTCATCACTAAGTCTGTCTCAGATGAAAGTATTTTGAAATCTAACACAAGTTCAGGTAAAAGATGAATGTTGGATTAAATAATCAATCAATAGGTATTTATTGAGCATTTCACTTATTAATTTATAAATTTATTTACATAATTATACATTTACTTACAAAGTATAATATAAATTATATTATATAATTATATCATACTATATTATATAAATTATAAGTATATGAATATATATTTATATATTATGTAAATATATAAATATAGTATAAATTATATTATATAATTATATAATACTATATTATATGAAATTATATATTATAAAATATAAATATCAAATTTCTTTATTATTCCTACAAACACATCAAAAAGCTCCACCTGAAAAAACAAAAAAAGCTCATTTAAAAGGTTTGCAAAAGACTTTACATGTATTTGATTATTGATCCTCCAAAACAACCCCCATGTTGGTGCTATTATCCCCATTTTACAGATGAGGAAACTGAATCAGAAGTTAAGTTGCCCGGTCCTGCCGAGGCTAAGGGATCCCCAAATCACCTACCTTACGTGCGCACTCAACCTCAGCCGCCTCTATGGAAAACTCCCGAATTGGACAGACTAGTTGGACAAGTCTTGGTGAAGTAGCAAAGGTCTCTTTATTATATCCCATTAAGTGCCATTGTGTGCCCCCTTCCCTCAGCCCTCTCTTCCTTTTATCAACCTTCAGTCTGCCTCCTGTCCTGTGCCTTAGCAACAGGGACCTGATTGGCAGGGAGTGCTTCTCCATTAACGGTGTGTGTTCAATACTTCATGTGGCCTGGAATTCCCCCAAGACACTCGTTCCCATGGGACACGGTGCAGCAGTTCTTGTTAAACAGGGAATTGCAGTCACGGAGGCAAAACTCACCCCTGGATGCCTCTGGGACCTGCTCCAGGTTCTCCTGTGTTTGCAAGGACATGCTGACCAAGGTCAGACATCTGGTTGCGCAAAGCTTAAAGGCTTAAAGGGCCTGTACATTGAGTGACTTGCCTGAGGTCATACAATAAGTATATAAGGTGGAATTTGAACTCAGGTCTTCTTAACTCCAAGTCCAATGCTTTATTCACTGCACCACCTACCTGCTTGAGAGTTCTCTTATCTCTTAGGATGCTTATGGAACATCCAGGTTGGAATGTCAAAGTCAATTATATGATTAAATCCATGAGAGATGGTGATGTCACCAACATAGAGAGAGTAGACAGAAAAGAGAAGGTCAAGGACAGAGCATGATAGGGATGCTGCTTCCCCAAAGGAGACGGAAAAGACATAGTCAGACAGGTAAGAGTAGAACCAAGGAAGACTAAGTTCACAAAAACCGTACACAGTTTACTAAGTTCATCCAAGAAGAGCTTTATTTTCCATCTATCACAAATTGAAATCAGAGCTGATGGAAAACAGCCACAAATTCTAGTGAGTTACCTTTACCCAGAGAACCCGAGGATCATCAGACACTCAGTCACTCTCTGCATTATCAATTTTAGTTAGTTGGCCAGCCTCTGTACGCTGAGGCTCCACATGCACTTCTACGAATCGGCCAGGAGGTGGCGCTGCCAGACTTTTCTTCTATCCCCGGTTCTGTCTTGGTATTGAAGAAAGACGCACAGGAACACATTCTTCCCCTTTCATATGTGAATGGGTCTCCATCACCATCATGGTGCCCCATCACCATCATGGTGCCACACACACTGACTTTAAAATCTATCATCCTCCTTTCTTCAGGCAATCCAGAATTGTTTTACCTATTTGAATGAGCACTTCTCAGAGTTCTAGAAGCCTGCTAACACATCCCAATCTCTCTTTAATTGTGTCACTAGCTGCACAAGTCCCTCTGAGGCACAACTGGGTATGGGCAGTTACTCTAATTGCCTGGAACTACTTCTCAAAACCTCTAGAAGGAGACAGAAAAGGACAACCCCCCAGTAGTACTGCATATCGGTAAAGCTGAGAGAAAAAGAGAGAAGAGAAATGCAAGCTACTTATTACATTCACATAGACATTCTCATTATGAGTAGCTGAGGGTTAAATGATTTCCACTGTTCCATTAGACTCTCCTGTGGTCTCCCTCAGGATCACTCTCCTTGACACTGTTGTGATAGACCTAAAGAGAAGTGGGATTAAAACTATTCTCTATACCATCTGCTGATGTCACTGGCAGGTAACACTTAGGGCAAATATTTCTGACAACTAAAACTAAAAGTATAATCACAATTGATAGATTGCTACAAGTCACTTGGTACATGGACCATTTGGACTCACATGGATAGTGAGGTCTCTCTCTGCATGAATACACACAATACAGTTATAAAACATAAATATATAATTATATAAGATAATTATAAAAATAAAAAATATATCCATCTATGTCTATGTCAATCGATCACTGTATATATGGTGATAGATTGATCCATTGATTTGTGCACTCAGAGCCAAGAACCGTTGGGCATCAAAGTACCCTAGAGGCCAGGAGAAAGTGATAGCAGTGGAAGGTAAATATTTGGAAGGCTGGCCCAAAGAGAGTGGCAGAAATGAAATGGTATCTGTGGTTTAGCTATGTACTCTGTCCCTTCCTGCCTAAACTGTTTCTTGACATACTCTAGTCCAGAAAAAATTTGTGATATGGATGTCTGTGAACTGTGATGGGGATCAAATAGTCTATTTGATCTGTGATGGGAATCAAAGTACCTCTCTGACTTCAGATGGGGTCATTGGAAATCTTTTTTTTTGCCTTTGTTTTGGAGGGGCAGGGCAGGGCAGGGCATTTGGGTTAAGTGACTTGCCCAAGGTCACATGGCTAGTAAGTGTTAAGTGTCTGAGGCCAGATTTGAACTCAGGTCCTCCTGACTCCAGGACCGGTACTCACTGTGCCACCTAGCCACCCCTATTTGGAAATCTTTGAGCTGGGATTTGAGACCAGTTAGAATCTCTGAAGCGAGATGTAGGTTGATGAGAGTTGAGCTGAGATTCACGTCAATTACTTCCTTTGGAAAAATAAAATTCTCCTTTACTGCCTTTAATGGTTTCTGGAAGGGCAGATGTTTGGGAAACCATGAGAAGAAGGAAATATTTAGTGTTAGGAAAGCAAGAGAGGAAAATGAGGGGTCAAATAATAATAATGTTAACTATCCTGTGAAGACAGATATTTCTAGACACAGACATTTACTAGCATGTTACATACATTTGCAAATATTTTCATGATAGTGAGAGGAAGAAGGAGGCCAGGGATAGAAGTTAGACTTAAAGGGAGAGGGTGAAGGTTAAAAGATGTAAGTAGATGCTGGAGGTCAGGTAAAAGTAAGACTTGGAAGTCAAAGGGTAGAGGTTGGAGGCACTGGATGAAGAAGAGGGAGGAGGTTGGAATATTAACAATCCCCAAACAGTCTGTCAATGAGCAGTTATTAAGCACATGAACCAGAAGCTGAGATGAAATTGATAATACAAAGAAAGGCAAAAGATAGCCCCTGTTCTCAAGTAGCACATTTTAATGGAAGAGACAACATGCAAATATCTGTGTACAAATAAGATGTGAAGGGTAAATTGAAGATAATCTCAGAGGGAAGGCCCCAAGATTAAGGAGGACTGGGAAAGGCTTCTTGCAGAATGCAGGACTTTTGCTGAGACTTGAAGGAAGCCAAGGCAGCCAGGAAGTATAAATGAGAAGAAAGAATGTTCCAGACGTGGAGAACAGCAAGCAAAAATATCCAGAGTTGGATGATGTTGACACTGACACGGTCAAATTTATATTTCGGGAAGATCAGTTTGAATGAACTGGAGTGGGAAACCAAACAGCATACCATTGCAATAGTCCAGGTGTGAAGTGATGAAGGCGTGAACCAGGGTCTTGGTTGTGTCAGAGGACAGGTGGGGACGATATATAAGAGATGTCACAAAGGTAGAAATTATAAGATTTGGCAACTGATTGGATATGGTGGGGGTTAAAGAAAGTGAGAATTAAAGAATGATAACTAGATTGTGAGCCTGAATGGCAGGGAAGATCGTGGTGCCCTCCATATTAATAGGAAAGTTAGCAAGGGAGAAAATTTTGGGGAAAAGATTATAAATTTAGTTTTGGGCTTGCTGAGTTTTAGTTGTCTATGAGAAATTCAATTTGAAATGTCCAATAGGCCATTGGAAATGGGAGACTAGAGGCCAGAAGACATTTTAGAACTGGATATATAAATTTTAGAATCATCTGCATAGACATGATGGTTGAATTCATGGGACCTGGTGAGATTCCCAAGCAAAATAGTATAGGGGGAGAAAAACTAGGAGCCAGGAGGGATCCTCATGGTACACCTATGATTAGTGGGTATGATGTCAGTGAAGAGTCAAGAAAGTAGACTGAGAAGAAGCAGTTAGGCAAGTAGGAAGAGTAGCAGGAGAGAACATTGTCACAAAAACCTAGGAAATCTTCTCCTCTTATGGAGAAGATGATGGACAGTGTTAGAGACCTCTGTATTATGTGTAACAACCTCAGAGGAGAGGGATTCTAGGCCTGCTTCATGGTTTGTATAACCATGACAGCCCATTTAAATTCTTTGAAACTCACTTTCCTAAATAGGAGTCAGCTTGAATTGAGTTGAATCAGCTCAGTGGTTTTTTAAATGCGTGTGTGTGTGTGTGTGTGTGTGTGTGTGTGTGTGTGTGTGTGTGTGTGAGTGCATGCATGTGCATGTGCATGTCTCTTGAAGCCAATAGATCCCTTCTCAGAATAATGTCTTTAAAATATATAAAATAAAATGTGTAGCATTACAAAAGAAACCAAAGGTTAGTGAAAAGAAAGATATATATTTTTTCCAGGCAAGTTCATAGATATCCTGAACCTATCCATAGATTGTGGAAACCTGTTTAAGAAGTCCTAGACTAGGTGATCACCAAATTCCTTTCCAGTTCCATTCCAAGATATTTCAGATGTTACACATCTGTCAATGATACTTCATTTTTATGTGTGGTTTTAATCATTCACACTGAACCATACACACATTAACATCCTGCTTATTTTATCACAGCTAATTATAGCTGAAGTTCAATGTCTTGTGGGTTTCCACCTGCCAGTAATATACAGTAAGTTATGCTTATCTGAGGATGCACCAAGAGTTCAGCCGAATGCAGATAACTCTCTAGTTTGCTTGTAATATTCGTCCCGATTGGGAGGATAAGACCGTCTTTGATCTTGGCAGGATAAAGATTAAATTTACTTTACAATGTTTTGCAGTATTTTTATCTCAAATCAGATGTTGCTAGAGTTGGAAGGAAACTTAGAGATTTCTTAATTTTGTAGATGGATTATTTTGAATATGAACTATTTGTGCCCAAATTGTGGTACAGCCTTCCAAGCTCAGCCACAGTCAGACGCACTGTATCTAGACCCCAACATAGTGATGTCATTTTGGTTCTCTTTGAGCACGAAGGACAACAACCATGATCAGTTTTGTAGATGAAGAATTGAAGCTCACAGAGGTAGGGCATAATACAAAGAGTCATCAAAGATGAAACTACCAGATTGAACCTGATTCATATCAATATAGAGCCCTAATAAGGGGCTACCTTTATTAATCCATGATTTTTTTCAGTTCGAATTGATTGATTTCAGTTTGAATTGTTTGATTTGTCATCAGTGACAAAGTTGCCATGAACTACTTTTCCTTAAAGGTAACTAACACAAGATTTAAGAGACTCAGGGAGAAGATATGAAATATAATTTTCTTTTTCTTTTCTTTAGAAAGAAGGTAAATCAAAATAGAAATGTGGAATTGGAAACTTAGTTGGACAAAGAGAGCTAAGTAATGGGAACTGTATTCCTCATGAAAATACTACATAATGGTAGAAATACTGTAAAGTATATCCTCTCAGTTATTTATTGAGGCAATATAGTGGAGGAAGCAAATTAATTTGTACCTAGGTGTTCACATTTATTTACATTTTGTCTTATGTTGTATCTTTCTCTTTGTATCAAGTGAATTTTGTGTTATTGTTCAAACATTATCATCTGGAAGAAGTCTTTCCCAGTCCCCTCCGCAGCTGCACTTTAGTGTTCATCTCTAAGGTTGCCTTTCCTCTAGCTGTATATACCTTATATGCCCCTATTTATTTGTGTGTTGCATTTGCCATTGGACTATAAGTTCCTTAGGGATAGGGACTTTTTTTTGCCTTCCTTTGGGTCTTCTACACTTAGCACAAGGAAATATTTATTGAACGACTGATTGGTTTGGTGAGAAAGAATTGTCTTTTTCTAGCAAAAAAAAGCACACCACTAATTTTTGTATTCTTGCTTATCTCATGCCTTTGGAGAGCCTCACAACTGGGTCTGTACACTTATGATTAGGTACAGAGAATCTGTTGGCTCATCTCATTTCCTGTGTGACTTTGGGCTAGTTCCATCATCTCTCTGGAGTTTATTCATCAATAAAGTGATAGGGTTAAACTGTGTGACTTCTGAAGTCTCTTCTGATTCTAAATTTATAATTTGACCTCTGATTATCTGGCATTGTCAGCTCTTGGTACTGCAAGCATAATGCTTATAAGGAAGTGTTCAGTTTCTAGGGGACACAGTATCAGAATGTCTGAGTTTGAAAGGGCTTGAGGGGAGATCTGATCCAACCCACAGAGAACTAGGAATCCCCTCCTTCTGTAATACAGCAAGAAATGACCACCCACACTTCAACCTAGTTCAGAAGGAAATGTGACCCCTGGATCTAGAAAATGAGTTCAGGTATTTAAGAACAAATACTGCAAAATAAACCGACACAGTGAAACAGAAGATCCTGTCAAATTTGAGGAGAACATGAAACTATAATACTCTGTTCCTGAATGACTCAGAAGAGAAATGAGAATTATGGGAGCCTAATTCATGTCCTTCATAGCACAAATAATGAGCAGAATAGAAAAATCGGAATCTGCAATGGCAAGCCTTACCAAAAAAAAAAAAAACCAAACCCAAAAACAAAAACTAAGAGAGACTAATAGATTGGGGATGCAAATACACAGAAGTGAAGGATAATCTAGAAGAAGAGAAGAAAAAAACAATATTAAAAGAAAACGTGCTCATTATGAAAATTGACTATTCATGTCCTTTGACCATTTATGAACTGTTTAATGGCTCCTTTATAAATTTTAATCGGTTCCTTATATGTCTTACAAATAATTCCTTTATCAGAAACACTTACTGCAAAGGTTTTATTTTTTGTCTCCATTTTAACTGTTTCCCTTTTAATCATAGCTGAATTGATTTTGTTTGTGCAAATCACAGTGTTTAAGGATCTAGAGCAGTGGTTTTCAACCTGTGGGTTGCGACCCCTTTGGGAATTGAATGACCCTTTCACATAGGCCACAGGGGTCGCCTAAGACCATTGGAAAACACATATTTCTGATGGTCTTAGGAAATGGGACACCACTTCTCCACCACTCTAGGCGAGTCTGCCCAAATGCAGATACACCCACATATGAGTATTAAAGGGTAGCGGCATTAGGAAGGTTGAGAACCACTGATCTAGGGTGTTAGTAGATACATGTTTATTCAGTTCTTATAACACTCTGAAGGACAGGGGCATTATAGATTGCTGAAGATGAATATAATTCTCTTAATAATGCTGTTGGCAGAATTAGATGTAAGTGATTTTGAAGCTTTTTTTAGGATGTGGCAGCAACATGAGCAGGAGATGAAGGTGCACTGTGGCCATTATGTACCTGTGTGCAGGACGAATTTTACACTCAAGAACTTGTACAGGCATCATTACCCATTCCATTAGCAACTTCAAAGGCAGATCTGGCTAGAATCCTTGCTGAAGATTATCTGGTTTTATTAATGGCAGTATCATTCTGCTGTATTGGCTGCTGCTGAACTGAACCACAATTTGCTAGTGTTTCCTGCTCAACCACAAATCTATCAAGTACAACCATCAGTTGACAAAATTGTACTTTGTTTCTCTTGTTTTATGGACAGAGTTTTAATTTCTTGTTCACTGTAGTTTTGAATTATGCATTTCAAGAGCTTGTGTCTAACACATAACTCTGAAAAGCTTCTCTCTCTAGTTTTGTATCACGTATTTCAAGCACTGAGCAGCTAGGTGGTACGCTGGAAGACTCATCTTCCTGAGTTCAAATCTGGTCTCATACACTTACTAGCTCTGTCACCCTGGGCAAGTCACTTAAACTTGTTTGCCTCAGTTTCCTCATCTGTAACATGATCTGGAGAAGAAACTGGAAAACCTCTCCAATATCTCCGTCAAGAAAACCCTAAACGGAGTCACAAAGACTTGGACATGACTGAACATGTCTGAACAACAGCAACATCAAAATTTCAAGGACTTGTTCAGCTGAATGCAGGTAACTCTCCACTGTGTTTGCAATATCAGCCCTGGTTGGGAAGATAAGGCCATCTTGTCTCTCTTCTTAATAAAGCATCTGCTTTCAAAGTGATTCCAAGTGAGTTCACTGTTTATTTTGAGCTGTGAACATTTTGAGTTAATCTTATTTTGGACTCCAAGAATTACTAGAATTTTGTTTTCTTAGTGAATCCATCTACAGATAATCCTGGAGAGAGAGAGAGAGAGGGAGAGAGAGAGAGAGAGAGAGAGAGAGAGAGAGAGAGAGAGAGAGAGAGAGAGAGAGAGAGAGA
>CM053593.1:199104967-199120015 GCA_028646575.1 Pseudocheirus occidentalis | reverse complement strand
ACAAGGACTGGAGGTAGAATTTGTCCCCCATTATCATGCCACTTGGGACCAAACTTCCTCTTCACCAGAGGACCTGAATTCAAGTGCTTGTTCTACTACTTTCTACTTGCATGACCTTAGGCAAATCACTTAACTTTATGGGACTCCTTTGCTTCATCAATAAAATGAGGAGGTCTGATAGGTGACTTTCAGTACCTTTCAGCTCTAAATCTATGACCTTGTTTTGATTCATTACCATTTGGACTCTGAAGCCTCTCGTCTCCTGACGGGAGAAGCATATTTTCCAAGTTTCAGAAGAAGACAGAGAAGACAGAATGCTGACTTTGGAGTCAGGAAGTTGTTGTAAATATTATTAGCTGTAGAACCCTGGGCAAGTCATTTAACATTTTTTGGCCTCAGTTTTCTCATCAAGGGATTGGACTGGATGGCCTCTAAAGTCCATTCCAACTCAAAATCTATCATCCTGTGTTCCTTTTTAGGGGAAGAATTTTGTCTTAACTTGTTGGGTTCTTTACTTCCTATACCTTCTCCTAGTTCTAGGCAACCGCCAAGAAGCTTGAGGGACAGGGAGAGGCTGCTTCTGGCCATTTATGATTCATGGCTAAGGTCTTGCAATGGGAGATGATATAGGATTCCATCCTGAGCGGGGGAGCTACTAATTCAGTGGATGAACAAAAGAAATGAATCTCTCTCCTTTTCTGGCTGCTAAATATATGAAATTTTTCAAGTGGCAACCTAAGAGTCAAAGGGAGGAAGGTGGATTATTTCTATCTCCCATCCATCTTCTGTGTATCTATGAGCACTATACAAACCTGAGTCTACTCTGCCTTTCCCTTATGCTCTGTTTTGATCTTAGGGGTGTGTGTGTGTGTGTGTGTGTGTGTGTGTGTGTGTGTGTCCAATAATGGGAAAATCTAGCAGGACGCTACTGGCAAAGAAAGCTCCCACATCAGAGTGCGTGGAAGATGATTGGTCCATGCTTGGGCATTTGATCAAACAGTACTAAGCAAAGGTGAAATATTAAATGGCTGATTGGCAGTCCCAAATACTTGCTTATGTTCTAATGAGGCTTAAATATTAGTTTCCTAGTCAATAGGAAATACAACAATAGTTATAAGTAAAATGACTAAATTCTGTTAATCCTCGTATTTCTGGTAATTCAAGATATAATTCTTCATGTTTAACTTTTCTTTCTTTGTACAATAAACTCCCTGCTTCACAGCCTATTAATTTAGTACACTGAACATTCCTTTTATTTTCCCTACCCCTTTTGGGGAACCCTTAGGATTGTAAGCCATTTTCTAATTTAAGTAAAATTCTTCTCAAATTGGGTGGGGAACTGATGAATAAAAGAATGTGATAAAAGGGAGCCTTCTCACCAGAGAACAAATTCCTCAGGATTGAAACAAGTTCAAATCTCACAGCTGGATATAGAACAAGGAGGGGTGAATGTCTCAGCCTCTGTGGGTTCAGTTGATTGGTGCCTCAGCTTTAGATGCATGTTTGTTAACAGAAAAGGCTAATCTTGTAAAGAATAAAGTATTTCTTTTTAAAGAAACAACTGGTTCCATATATGGAGAGAATTTAAGGTATACCCTTATTTTATATACCATATGTTCTGTCCATCTTTGAACAAGCTCAAACAATCAGTGAGCATTTATAGAGCACCTATTGTGCACTAGATGCACTATGCTGGATGATAGGGAATCAAAAATCAAATGAAACTGTTCCTGCAGTTAAGAATTATTTTATCAGGGGAGACAGTATGGACATAGCAGTATATATAAAGTATATACTAAATAAATTCAAGGCATTTTGATGGGGAAGGGAGACACTAGCTGGGGGTTTCAGGAAAGGTTTCATGTTGGAGGTGGAGCTTGAACTGAGCTTTGAAGGAAACCAGGGATTTTAGGAGAGGTGGATGATGTGCATTCCAGTAAAGTCAGGGGATGAGTCCTCAGTGGTATCGCTTGAGGCAGGTGAAAGAAATGGAGGAAGGGTATGTTTCTGGACAAGTCCTGGAAGGGCTACAGAACTAATTGTTAGAGAAGAGGAGGAGTGACTACAGACTGGAGGGGAGGATCAGGAGAAAGAGAGAGCTCTGGGGCATTGGCATCTGACAGAGAAGGCCAAAAAATAGAAAAAAAAAGCAATAACCACAAAGATTAAAGAAGCTAAGAAAACAGGAAAAGGGAGAACATCAGAAAGAGATTTGAGAGAGTTGAGAAAGCCACGGACAAAGAGACCATATGAATATTTTAAATGCAGAAAAACTTTTAGCAGGAATACAATGTTATTTAAACATTGTGCAACTCACTTTAAATGTAATCTATCCCCTTCCCCATCAACTCTAGTGCAAAATGCAAGGCTTGGGATAATTGGTTTGCGATAACTACACATTGTAGTTGGGATAGGGGAAATAAAGAAAGCAGGAGAGAAAAAAAGAGAAATGATGTTAGTTCCTAAGCAATGCTGAGGGGGCATATGTAAGCAGTTTCTATATTTGGTATGCCATTTTGAGTCAGAATTTATTTTTTTTAAATCTTATTTAATTATTTTTCCCCAATTACGTGTAAAAACAATTTTAAGTCATTTTTCTTCAAACTTCGAGTTTCGAATTCTCACCTTCTCTCCCTTCCCCCCTCTCGTTAAGAAGGAAAACTATTTGACATAGGTTATACATGTCTAGTCATGAAAAACACAGTTCCATGTAAGTTATTATGTGAAAGAAAACATAGAGAAAAAACCTCTAACAAAAATAAAGAAAAAGTATCTTTGATCTGCATTCTGGCTCTCCCAGTTCTTTCTCTGGAGATGGACAGCACCTTCCATCATAAGTCCTACAGATTGTCTTAGATGATTGTACTACTGAGAACAACTAAGTTATTCGTAGTATATCATCATACAAATACTGTTGCTACTATGTACAATGTTCTCCTGGTTCTGCTCGTTTCATTTTGCATTCATGTAAGACTTTCTAGGGTTTTCTGAGAGTATCCAGTTCATCATTTCTTTTTTGCATTTTATTCTCATTAAATATTATTTAATGAGAATAAATAAATATAATTAAATATTCTCATATTTATTATGCTTAATAATATTTTATTTTTTCCAATCACATGTAAATATAGTTTTCAACATTCACTTTTATAAGATTTAGAGTTCTAAGTTTTTCTCCCTCCTTTCTCTTCCCCCTCCCAATGGCAAACAATATGATATAGATTATACATGTACAATAATATTAAACATATTTTCACATTAGTCATGTTATGAAAAAAGAATGAGAAAAAAAGAGAAATACCACAAGAAAGAAAAAAACCCAACAAAAATGAAAGTAGCATCATTAGATCTGCATTCAGACTTCGTAGTTCTTACTCTAGATGTGGATAACATTTTCCGTCATGAATCTTTTGGAATTGTCTTAGATCAATGCATTGCTGAGAAGGACTAAATCTAGCATAGTTGGTCACTGTACAATATTGCAACTACTGTGTACACTGTTCTTCTGGTTCTCTTCACTTTACTCAACATCAATTCATGTAAATCTTTGTGGGTTTTTCTGAAATTTACCTGCTCATCATTTCTTAAAGCATGATAGTATTCCATTATATTCATATATCACAACATGTTCAGCCATTCTCTAATTGATGGACGTTCCTCCAATTTTCAATTCTTTGCCACCATGAAAAGCTGCTCATCATTTCTTAAAAAGCACAATAGTATTCCATCACAATTATACACAACAACTTATTCAGACATTCCCCAATTGATGGACATCCCCTCAATTTCCAATTTTTTGTCACCACTAAAAGCTGCTATAAATATTTTTGTACACAGATCATTTTTCTTTTTCTTTTTGTTTTTTTTTTAAATCTTTTTGGGTTAAAGATCTAGTAGTGGTATTGCTTGATCAAAGGGTATGCTGAGTTTTATAGTCCTTTAGGCATAGTTCCAAATTGCCATCTAGAATGGTTGAATCAGTATATAGCTTCACCGATAACACATCAGTGTTTTAATTTTTCCATATTCCCTCCAACATTTGCTCTTTTTCTTTTATGTCATATTAACCAGTCTAACAGGTATGAGGTAGTAGCTCAGAGGTGTTTTAAGTTGTGTTTCTCTTATCAATAGTGATTTAGAAGGGGGTGGCTAGGTGGCACAGTGAATAGAGCACTGGCCCTGGAGTCAGGAGTACCTGAGTTCAAATCCGGCCTCAGACACTTAACACAAAAAACTAGCTGTGTGACCTTGGGCAAGTCACTTAACCCCAACTGCCCTCCAAAAAAAATAGTGATTTAGAGCATTTTTGTGTGAGTATAAATAGCTTTGATTACTTTGTCTGAAAACTACATATCCTTTGACCCTTTATCAATTGAGGAATGACTCATATTTCTATATATTTGACTCAGTTTTCTATGTTTGAGAAATAAAGTCTTTATCAGAAAAACTCACTCTAAAGTTTTTTTTCACAGTAATGATTTCCAACTACGTATTTCATTCCATCATATCCTGCGCTCTCTCTTTTTACCCTGTTTGTTCTCAAAAGTGTTTTGCTTATGTCTTTTACTTCCCCCCAAACTGCCTTCCATTATATCAGCTTATCCGCTTCCTACTTTCCTGTATGGTGAGATAGATTTCCATACCCAACTGAGTGTGTATATTGTTCTCTCTTTGAGCCAACTGAATTGTGTTAGGAAGACTCTGCGGATCACCAGGTGGGATAAGGTACCAGGCACTGAAGTCCTTATTTGAACTTAACTGCCAAGCATTCAAACTCTGTTTCAGAGAGCACAATTCCAATGGGCTGGCCACAAAATTTGAATGCTTGTTAAAAAGAATATTTTATGGATAACTCACATAGGGCAAGTGTGTACCTGGAGGTCAGAAGAAGTGATATAAGGACATTCCCAAGGTCTCTCTTAAGGACTTTGGAATTGATTAGTGACATGGGAGACACTGGCACAGGACAGCTCAGCATGGCATGCCCACATCAGAGAAGGTGCCGTGCTCTATGAGCAAAGCAGAATTGAGGTAGTTTAAAGGAAATGCCGGATGCGCAAATTTAGAGAATCCACCCCAAATGTTCACATGGACTGTTTGTGCCCAACCTGTGGTAGAACATTCTGAGCTCATATTGGTCTGATCAGTTCCAGTTAGACACACTATAACTTGACTCTAGCATAGTGATGTCATTTTGGTCCTCTTCAAGAACATAGGACAACAACCAACCAACCTCATTGGTGAAGACTGATTGCTCGATATTCCATGACTGTTTGAGGGGCAGAATTCTCAAGTAAGATCTTGGTCATCTTGGCTTCCATTTTCAAGAAAAAAGACATGAAATTCCTTCATGGAAAGAGGAATTCTGGGAAGAAGTCAGTATATAGACAAACTGGCACCTCCATCATGGCCTCATCCAGTTTGTTACAACAGAGATTTAGGGGAAAGTCCCCTTGAATAAGAGCTCAGACTCGCTTTTGATTGTAATGAGATATCTTGCTTTCAGTGTAGAGCTCATATACCTTATGTGTGGCTTTGTATTATCTTATTTCTATGTATTATCTTGTTCTTCTATCTATGTGTTATCTCATTTCTTTGCCTTTTTGATTTATTTGCCATCTGCTTGAATAAAGGGGTTTATGTGCTGTTCTCTAAATCTATTTGTGGTGAGAAGGGGTGATACAGGGATGCACTGGTAAATGTTTACCAATTGGCTCTTCAAAAAAAATACAGGAGAGATGTTTAAGTTTAATTTGCATTGTTAACAATATCTTAAAAGAATAGAGCAAGCCATGATTTATTGCTTTTGCTCATTTCCAAGGTGTAAGTCCTTATGTTGAACATTTAACAGCTGGTCCTGGACAGTTGATACCAGCTGGCTCCAGCACCCTCCTTGCATGTACAACTTGGCAGTATAACTCAAGGCACTCATTCCCTGCTAAGGGATATGATCAGGAGTGAATTGGGACCCTAAAAACATTTCCCCTAGACAAACAATATTTGGGACTGAGGGGAGGGGGGAAAGTAGATATAATTCTTTCCGGGTCTACTTGCTTTTGGAGGAGAACAGAGTGGGGGACACTTTTATTTTATGGGACACTTTTATTTTATTTATTTTATGGGACAATTCCCTGTTTCCCCTCCTGGCCAGAATAAAAATTTTCTTTGGAGAAATATGGGCAGAAGAGACTTTAGAGATGTCTATTTACTCCTTCCTGTCAACAACATCTAGACAGATCTTTATGAAGACACATAATTTACATGGGTACCAACCCTGTCCCCCACCCAATTGCATTTTAATCTCAATTGTGCTGATTTTGTTTTGCATTTCACTACCATTATTATTCTAGGCAATCTTCTCTTTTATAAAAAAGTTGCTCATCAGGATCAGCTGTCTTATCTGGAACTAGAAAGAAGAAAGCTGTCTAGAGAAGTTGCTTCCTAAAGTGTATTTGTATGAGTAGAACTTATTAGGAAACAAAAAACCCAGGGGTTGTAATCATGAGCTCAGACAACTTTAGAGCTAAAATAGATTTTAAATCAAAAGATAAAAATAGGGAAACTACACTATATATCAGTCATATTAATCAATATTATTTCTGATTATTTAAAATAATTAGCCTGAATGAGGTTGGAATATTGCTGTGGTATAGGGACTTAGAGTTGTGGACTTAGAAAAATATAGAAAGACTTGGACTTATGAGGGAAGAGCTTATCCATCCTCAGGGAAACAGAGGGCAAATAAGTATGGCATGGTCTTACATAGAATCATATGAATATGTATGTTGATATATGAGTATGATTATAGATATCTAAGTATATGTATATGTATGTAAAGGTATGTACATATATGTGTATGTTATATATCTTTCTGTGTATAGTTGTATATGTATGTATGTATATGTATGTATATATATGTGTGTATGCATGTATAATAAAAATATAACCAGTCTTAATTGTAGCCTTCTTGGGAGGAGAGGAAGGAAGTAGGGGGAAAAAAACAAAGTAAAATGTGCACAGCAGAGAACAAAAAACTTACAAGGAAGCAAAGAAAAGATGGACAACTCTAAGCACAATGCATAGTATTTATTGTATACACTTTCTTGAAATGGAAAGTCATTGCTGTATATTTTGAATTCTGTCATGTTCTACTTTGTACATAGCAATGCTTTTTTTCTTTTCTTATTTTGTATTTAAGTTTACAATATGTTTCTTTTTTTCTTATTATGTATTTAAGTTTAAAATAAATTAATAATAAAGAAGACTCAAGACCATGACTTTGGAGAACCAGCTTTCATTCACTGGCCCTCCCATCTTGAGGAGTAAGAATCCTATTGGCAAGAGAATTTGAGGAAGTCATCTGTTCTGGGGAGGAGGGAGGTTGTTATGAGCTTTTCTCCTCATTGGGTAATATTATCCATAAGCCTCATAGGGTTGTTGTGGGTTAAATATCATACAAAGTGTTGACCTTCCAGATGCTCTGGGAGGCAGGAATTGGAAATATTACCCTTACAGTCTTACAAAGGAGAAGACTGAGGTGAAGAGAAATTAAATAACTTACCTATCACCACAGAGCTAGAAAGTGCCAGAACCTGGCTTCTAACCCAGATGTTCCAAGACCTAAATCTAGTTTGCATATATATCATTCATTCACTTATTCAACAAAGCACCTTTCATGGGCAGAATCCTGTGCTAGATGACAGGAATGACACCTAGTTCATATATAAGACAAGATCCTTGCTTCATGGGGCACATAATCAATTATACTTCGTATGACACACACACATGTATGTGTTCAGTCATTTTTCAGTCATGTCCAACATTCTATGAGCCCATTTGGGACTTTCTTGACAGATACCAAAGTGATTTGTTACTTTCTTGTCTAGCTCACTTTACAGAAAAGGAAACTGAAGCAAACAGGGGTAAATGACTTGCCCAAGGTCATACAGCTAGCAAGCATCTGAGGCTGGATTCGAACTCAGGAAGATGGGTCTTCCTGACTCCAGGCCCAGCACTCTATGCCTTGTAGCATCCCTTGTAGCATCACTTAGCTGCTCCATGTGTTTGTGTATATATTATACATGTATGTTTATGTATTATACATGTGTATATGTCTCTAGCTTCATCTCTACCTCTATTTTCATCTCTCTCCTTCCTTCTTTCTCTCTGTGTCTCTCTCTGTCTCCGTCATGCAAGTGGGTTGGCAATCTGTACTTATGGGGACAACCTTGCCACCTTCTTAGATCTTTCTTTTTACCAGATAGTAACCTGGTCCACTGGAGAGGGAAAAAGAAAGATGTCCAAAGAAAAACAGATGAGAATTGGGAAGAGAAGTCTAATTTGGAGAAGACATTGGGAATGAGTCTCTGGGAGGTAGAATCCATTTCTCTCTTCCACTCTTTCTTTTCTCTATTTATTATATCCTTTGGAATTACAAGGACACGATAATTTTCACATTGGTCAACCTCTCTAATGTGCACATTGTTGAGATTATGGTGAAAAAAACCCAACATAATTTGTTAATGATTCTATATAAATTATGATTCCATCTAAAAACTTCTGTTGGGCAAAAAGGGCATAGTATTGTTTTTGTATCCTGCTAATATTTTCTCTCTAACTGATGTATTCTGGTAAGGAGTAAGTCAGGAAATGGTGTTGATACTTTTGTGCTCATTTGAATATGATATTTTATTAATGACTTCTGTCTTCATTAGTAGCTGAGTGGGGTACACTCTTTGCACCCTCTGTGAAGACTCTTTAGAATGAGAAGGGAGAGAAACTATCTGGAAACCAGAGACAGACTTTTGTAAGACTGGACAGACCTGAGTCCTGGGTTTATACAACCTAGGACCCTTCCCCTCTTCCCTTGTTATCAGCAGCATTAAAAGCTATAGGCCCTTTTTCAGGATTTTTTTGACCTCCACCTTTGCTTATAACCTTTTCCCCTTCCTTGCTCTGGCATTTACCAAATAAGGACATGGATGATACCTTGGCTTCCTGTCCCACCTCCCTGCCAATAGGAGATAGTGGTGGGTTTCTTTGTTATCTACCATTGGGTTAGATTTCGCTCCAAGACTGAGAGCCCATCTCTCAGCCAATGGGAGAAGGGACAGCCAGGGGGAGGGGGTTTGACTGTGTTAGGGTATAAATTATTGCTCTGTTTTTTTGTAACACACCTCCTCTCCTTGATCCCTGCCATGGAAAGGACCACCAACTTCCTGCGGGGGAAGAGAATAAAACTTCCTGTTCCTTCCTCAAGATACCTCGGACTTTTGATTTTTTTTTTTGGCTAGGGGATTTTTTGGGTCCTCATACCCCACACATAGCCAATGGCTCACTAAAACTATTGTTTACTAAAGATGGAGAAGAAATCAATATTGATTCTTTTTCTGGTAATTGTCAATGGTAATTTTTCTTTTTAACATATTCTTGAGGTGCTAAGAGTTCAAAAGACAAAGAGCCTTCATTTAAAATAAATAATACATTAATTTAGGGTGGTGAAGTAGATGGGGAGAACACAGCCAGTGCAGGCTTGAGCCTATGGCATCAGATAAGAGATACCTCAAAACCCTTGAGGACTCTAGATCTCTGACTGGGCATGTCTTCTAGATTGTTCCAGTTCTCATTGATTTCCTCTTTGATGTCCTATAGCATTTTAATTTTTGTTACACAACTCAGCAGATAATTGCACAGTATCTTATTTTTAACTATTTTTCCTATAGGATGAATATACCTCTCCAACAAGATTTCTGAGAACTGGACACATATCTCATCCAGCTCCTGAATTCCACAGTCCCAAGAACAATTCTGCACACATGGAAGCTGATTTGGATTGATCAACTGATTCTCCAGTGAATAGTGATACTGATCTGGAAGCTAGGTCTTATGAGCAACTACAAAATGGCTTGAATAGATTTTTATCATAAAGCAGTGGCAAGTTAGAAGATGAATTATATTGTTGACAATTAACCATTTACTCTGTGTATGTGTGTGTGAGAGAGAGAAGGGAGGGGAAGAAGAAAAGAAGAAAAAGAAGAAGGAGAAGGAGAAGAAGAAGGAGGAGAAGAAGAAGAAGAAGACAGAGATAGAAAGACAGAGACAGCGAGACAGAGACAGAACAAGTTACTTTTCCTCTTTGGTTTTGTTATTGGTAAAAAGATTAATAAGACTAAACTAAAAGAAATAATTTAAGGACTAACAAAACAATATATTTGAAGCATTTCCCAAGCATAAAGCACTAAATAAATGTAAGCAGTTTTTGTTACTATACATCCTTAAGTGGGGATGGGCCCCAGGGCTACTATTCTTCCCTGTTCTAAGTTGGAAAAAATGTTAAGGGTAGGCTGCCCCAGAGTTTATATTAGTCACAAGCTAATTGAATGCTAATGAATTAGCATAGGAGAGGTAAGTGGTATCAGCATATATAGGAGATTTTAGTGAAAAGAAATCAGATTCCTGTAAATGGGAAGATTCACATCACTCTGCCTGAAGTCTAGAGAGAGAGAATGAAGATACTTTCATTTACTGATTTCCCAAATCAACAGAGAGAGGTGACAACCCCAAAACTGGGGCATTGGAGTAGCTGGTAAATCATCCTTCCTTTTCTGATCTGGGACTCGGCTGCTAAGCAAATAGAGCAGAAAAACTTACACTTCCAAGGCCTTTGAACTGTGTGTGATAACCTTCAGCAGTTACACACCTGCAAGTCACACACATAATTGGCAAGTGTGGATTTAATCACAAATACCACCAAACCAAATATCACCATATAAACCTCCTCCTGCTGACAGTGTCCTGGCTGATCAGGGTGAGAGCCGGGGTCTTGTGGGTTTCCACCTGCCATGAGAATGCGTTTGCAACTTAAATGTCTGAGGATTTATCAACAGCTTGAGCAAATATTAAAGATTCTTCTACTTGCTGATCTGGGAGACAAATTTGCCTTTGGTACTGGGGGTGGTGTGTGCTGCCGTTTTGTGTTTTGGGGATTTATATTGTCAGCTACTTGTGTGTTACTCTTCTCAATACAATCTCTATTCAGGCACAGACATTTAATCTTGCTGTTAGATAAACCTGAGTCTTTGTGCCAGGGTTTAAATCGTGACTCTATCATGCACTAGGTGTGTGATTATGGAGAAGTCACTTAACTTCTCTGAATCTGTTTCCTTCTTTATATAATGAGATTAATAATGCAATGATGAATAGCAATAATGAGAGGCAGCTAGGTGGCATAGTAGATAGAAAACTAGGCCTAGAGTTAGGACGACTTGAACCTGAGTTCAAATCTAGTCACAGATGCTTACTAGCTGTGGGACCCCAGACAAGTCACTTAATCTGTTTGCCTCAGTTTCCTCAACTGTGAAACAAGGCTCTTTTTTTTTTGGTGAGACAATTGGGGTTAAGTGACTTGCCCAGGATTACATAGCTTGTAAGTGTTAATATTTGAACTCAAGTCCTCCTGACTCCGTGTTTGGTGCTCTATTCGCCTAGCACCTGACAGACCTGGTAAAATGAGGTTCTTAATAGCACCGGACTCACAGAGTTATTGTGAGGATCAACTGAGATAATGCTTGTAAAGCACTTCGCAGAATAGCTGGCGTATTACAGGCAAATATGACACTCTTTCCTGTTCTTCCCCTTCATCTCCCACCAACACCATGAGTCAAGAGGCCTGGTGTAGTTCTCTTGCTTTCAGGCTCTTTACACCCTTTCCCAGTTTAGTTCTTGGCTCACAGTCTTTTTCTTCTCTAACTTTCTCTTATGCTTGAGAACTTAATGTATTATATAACATGTTGCTATCTCTTCAAATCCAAGTAATCAGCCTTCCCACTTCCCATATCCTATTCTGTCTAACTCAGGTGCTTTTAGCTTGGAGTTCCACATTACCCTTAACTTTACCACCTCCATAATTTAAAAGAAAAATGATTTTTACATTTAAAATGATTTTTGTGAACTTAATATTAAATATCCATTCAAGTCTCTCCTCTCTATTCTACCCTCTGCCCAAAGTAATCTTACTAAGGTCTGAATGTGAAAAACAGTTTCATTGTTAGGCATCTGAAGCCCTTTGGAATCTGTCTTCCACCTACTTACCTGGCCTTCTTTCATATAAATTCCCTTTCTCTAAGGTTCCCTACTCTAGGAAGACTTCTGGCCACACATCATTTCTCTACTCAACAAATTCCAGGGTTTGATAAATTCCTTCTTTGCATCCACAGTCCAATGAAGTCTTTTATTTGTCACTTCAAGCACATACATGATTAGACCTTTTCTGAGCCAATCAGCAGTGTCTGGAATGAAATATAATTGCTCCTGATATGAATAGGTGTTTCATTCTTTGTGTTGGTATGCCTGCCTCACTTAGCATAGTGTCTGGCACACAGTGTGTGCTTAATCAATATTTGTTAACTGGTTGATCTTTAATGCTTTTCCTGATCCTCTGAAACGGCTAATGCCCTCATTCCCTTGTATTCATGGTATATACATATATAGATTATTAGTGCATTACATATCATTCAATATTACTATCAATATTATTGATTCATTGACGTAGATTCAATGCTATTTCTCAGTCTGTAACCTACGTTTTTAAATATTTCTATGACATTAACACTTCACAAAGCCTTTCCTTTCTCCACCTTCCACCCAATGTCCCGTTACCTCTTGAATACCTATGAAGGTTGGCAGCTCTAGGAGTTGCTCCATTCCTGCTTACCATCCTTTCATCAAGCATATTTAAAGCAACTCATGTAGGTTCATGAAAGGACAGGATTTCTGCCCTGTTCAATGATAGTTTGAATGCTCCTCCATGAAAAAGTTAGATGTTACCATGAATAGAGTGGAGATTAATTGTAATATCCCCTGAAACGACTGAATGTGGTACAACCCCACCATAGAGCAACCTCTAGCAGGGAGAAAGGTTATTGCAATGACGTCATGGAAGAGGAAGTCCTGCAGTGACAGGGTCGTGAGCTGCTTTTCCATGCCTGTGCCCTGGTCATGGATGCTCTTCAGATAGAGGTCCTTATAAATATCCGCTCTGGCTAAACATGTTCCTTTCTGTGTGATACCTATGCATGGCCACACTTCCCACTTATGGTTTGTGCATTTGTGGGAGACTCTTGCCCCAGGTTTATAGAAGAAATGTTCATTGGTACTTTTATTATTATTCATTACTTGTTAAATGTTTTTGTGTTTTTAACTGGTCACATCTCTTGGTTGATTATGGGAAAACAGTAAACACATTCATGAGGGCTTATTATCTATTATTTTAAATACCTTAATCCTTGGGTAGATACATTTGAGGGCCATATGAGGGATATAGTAATTGAATGGGTGATCTCTGAAGTTTCTTCCAATTACAAAATTCTATGATTTCTCAAAGCTTATACACTTGCCAGGCTCACAGAGCTGTTATTGTGTGGTTTTAATCACAGCAAATTATAGATTTCTTAACATCCTGCTTACTTTGTCACAGCTGCTTGTCAGTTATGAGATGACTTGGATATCTGTGGAGAGCTCAACTGAGCACTCCAGAATTCTCTCCCTTGCTTGAAACCTTGGCAATGGTCTAGAAAATAAAACTAGTTGTGACCTATGCAGAGTGAAGGTGGGAGGGAGAAGGGCATAGAAACAGGAAAGAGGTATTTGCTTTATTTTGTTTTGTTATTGACAACAGTGGAAAGCAATTCGAGTTTTATTCTGTTACTGTTTTCTCTGACAAAGAATAATCTATGGATAGGAAAGGACAGAAAGAGCTCATTGGAAAAGGCCCTAATGTTGGGAAAGATTGAAGGTAAGAGGAAAAGAGGATGGCAAAGGATGAGATGGACAGACAGTGTCAAGGAAGCAATGGACATGAGCTTTGGACAGAATTTGGGAGATAGTGGAGGATAGAAGAACCTGGACTACTATGGTCTATGGGGTCACAAACAGTGACACATACTGAATGACAACAACAAAGGGAAAGACAGAACAAAAAGGGCTAAAAGAGAGATGATACCCGCCATCCATATATGTGTATGTGTGTGTGTGTGTGTGTGTGTGTGTGTGTGTGTGTGTATTTATATCTATATGGGGCAGTTAGGTAGTGAAATGGCTAGAGTGCTGTTTCTGAAGTTAGGACAACTCATTTTTTTGAGTTCAAATCTGGCCTCAGACACTTAATAGCTGTCTGACCCTGGGCTAGTCACTTAGCCTTGTTTGCCTCAGTCCCTCATCTGTAAAATGAACAGGAAAAGAATATGGCAAACTACTCTAGTATCTTTGCCAAGAAAATCCCAAATGGGTTCATGAAAAGTCAGACATGACTGAGTAACAACATTTTACAGATGAAGAAATTAAGGCCCTCCCTCAGAAGTATACTGACTTGCCTTAGGGAGCTGAATGGAGTTCCTCTTACTCCAAACCCAGTGTCCTTTCTTGTGAACGTGTTTCCTCAAACATCTGGGCAACAATTTTCTGTTCACTTGAATTCTTCTCCTATCTTCAGATCTTTCACAAGTAACTGAGCTGAAATACAGTATATTCTGGAAGGTGTTCTGCTGGTGGTGGTAAAATCAAGATGGTAGAGTGAGAGAGAGTAATTTTGACTTAGTTCCTTCACAATCTCCTCCACAATGACCAGACTTAATTCTTTTTGTTCCTGACTCTTATTAAGGTAAAAAATATATTAAATGATTATCAGGGGATACTGTGCTCAAAAAGTGAAATGGTTCCAAATAGAGCTGTATCCTATCAGTTGCAGTAGTTGAGGGAATCAGGAAAGGCTTTGTGTGAAAGGTGGTACTGTGAATCATTCAGGGAGTCAGAGATGAAAGAAGAGTGATTTTCAGGCATGGGAGATGGCCAGTGCAAAGATTTGGAAATGGGAGACAGAATGTCCTGAGGAATAGGGAAAAGGCCAGTTTGAACCAGAAAAAAATGCAAGAAAGGAAATAATGCATAATGAGGCTGGAAAGATAGATTGGGGCTAGGTTGTCAATGGTTTTAAAAGCTGAACAATCAGCAATGGGGCGGAGCCAAGATGACAGCGTAGAAGCAGCAAGGTCC
>CM053593.1:199087174-199104467 GCA_028646575.1 Pseudocheirus occidentalis | reverse complement strand
GACTATTGTACAATGTGAAAGTGTTTGTAGATCCCATACATGATTGTACGCCACCATGGAGGGGGAGGGGGAAGGGAGGGGAGAAAATCTGAAACTCAAGTGATTCTGTAACTGAATCATGTAAACTAAAAGTAAATAAACAAGTCAATAAATTAAAAAATGAAATAAATTAAATTAAATTAAATTAAAATAAACACCTCGTCATTATTCTCTACTCAAATTGCCTATTGTTGTACTATATTCCACTCACTGTTACTGCCAACTACTTTCCCTCAACCATCATCCATTTTTCTTTCTACTGCTGTAATCTCGCTCAAAACTCAGTTTTATAATAAGGGAAATCCATTCAAGCATCCACAGCTAGCAATCCTTCCCCTCTATGCTAGTTATTCATTTGGGTTACAATTTCCATAAGAATATGCAGCCACTCTCTAGAGCCTGATTTTACCACCTTAAGGTTTTAGACTCCCCTCAGAAGAGAAATTAATTTAGATGTTTACAGAGTGGTGACCCAGTTCCCATTTGACCTTAAGATGCCTTAATTATTATTATTTAGTGGTAGTAGCAGTATTTGCTGCTGCTATTCAGTCATTTCAATTGTGTCTTACTCTTTGTGACCTCATTTGGGGTTTTCTTGGCAAAGATACTGGAGTAATTTGCCATTTCCTTCTCCAGCCCATTTTGCAGATGAGGAAACTCAGGCAAACAGGATTAAGTGACTTGCCCAGGATCACACAGCTGGATTTGAAATTATGAAGATGAGTCTTCCTGATACCAAGTCCAGTCCTCTAGCCACTGCCTTCCCTAACTACTAGCTGTCATAGTAACACTGGTGGTGGTAGTCGTGGTATAGTAGTAGTAGAGGAGGCCAAAATCTAACTTCTGCTCTTCGGCATTATGCCTCAGGCCTTTGTTGCTCCTCTAGCTTTAGGGCCATAAATTGATCCTTCACCCAGGAACTCTTTGTGAAAATCCCCTCTGCAGGTCCACAAACTATCCTGCTGCCTCTCCACAGCTGCCATCTCTTGCTGAGGAAATTATTCCTTAGCATAGCTGTGTGGAAGAGCATGCATCATAATCACCCCAGAGGCTCTAGCTTTGCTCTCAGGTCTCTGGTCTATAATAGATCTTTCTGAATCTCCCCTTGGATCTCAACTCCATTCCCTTTACCAGGCAGCCAGATGATCAAGTGAATAGAACGCTGAACCTTGAGTCAGGAAGACCTGAGTTCAAAATCAACCTCAAACACTCGTTAGCTAAGTGGCAATGGGAAAGTCATCCTAGGTAATAACTTATTCAGATGTCAGCAATGTAGCTGACAAGCAGGATTCACTATTGTTGTACTGTATTCCACTCACTGTTACTGCCAACTACTTTCCCTCAGTCATCATCCATTTTTCTCTCTGTTTCCTCATCTGTAGAAAGCCAAGATAATAATGCCACCTACCTAACAAGCAGTTGTAAGGACCAAATGAGATAAGATTTGTAAAAGCTCTTAGTACATTACTTGGCATATAGGAGGTGCTATATGACTGTTTATTTCCTTCTCTTCCCTTAATAAGTCTCACCCAAAGAGTACAGCTTAGAATCTAATCAGATCATTCTAGAGGCTGACTTAGTCCTTCCAAGGAGACGATGATGTACAAAGGAGGCAAATCAAAGCCTTCTCTACCTCAAACAATCCATGAGAATATTTTACCTATCTGGGAAGCAGGATCAGAATCATTCCCACACAACCCAAGTTACACATCACTTTAACTTCATCAGATTATCCAAACTGTCATGTTCATCCATTTCTACCTTCTAGAGATCTCAATGGGTCATGCCTGCAAATTCTCTCTCACCATTGATCCAGTCCTCTCTGCCTTAGTTGGTTAAAATATATTCACTGCTGGTTTCACCCTTAAATGAAATTTAAGTTCACTTACTGTTGCCCTAGATCCAGGGGTGGGGAACCTCATGTGGCCTTCTAGGTTCTTGGGTGCAGCCCTTTGATTGAGTCCAAGTTTTACAGAACAAATCCTTTTATTAAGTTTGAATTCAGTCAGAGTCACACTTGAGGACCTAGAGAGCCACATGTGACCTCGAGGCTGAGGTTCCCCACCCCTGCTAGATATTCAGACCCTGTTTCTTTCTGGAAACACTTGATGAGTGATCATAATGCTTACATTTTTATTGTGTGTGATCCTTAGTTTCTCACATTTGACATAAACACCTGTTCAAAACTTAGATCCTTTGTTAGCATTTTCAACAAGTTCCTGTTTCCCAGCTCCTAGATAAAACAGACACACTCTGGGATCAAATAACATTTCATTCTTTTCCCTGGCCCAGGCTGCCTGCTCCCATCTACTTTCTCTGTTCTCAGAGGGACGGATGAATCATTGCCCAAAATTCTTCCCTAAGTGACTTTTTTTTTCAGACTCCAGGTCTGGAATAGAATAAAAAGTTAAAATTACCTACAGCAACTAATGATGAACAGTTGTCCCCTAAACCAGAAAAAGAAGCTCAAAAGGGTAAATGGTGGCTTTGCAGAACTCAGACTCCACAAATTAAGAGAATGAGTCAAAAATAAACTAACACTGTCTTGTTCATGATTATAATGACTTGACAATGGCAAAGTAAATGGTCTCTCTGGACTGTTATGAGGAAAGGAAATGTTTTCATGGAACATGAATAAGGGGAAGAAAAGAGGGAAGAAGGAAATGAAGATAAGACAGTATCCATAAATAGGATTTTGCCAGTTCTTTACTTGGTAAGAAATCAATGAAGATAATCTCTTATCTTTTGTCCATCAAGTTCAGGAGTTCCATGAAGCCACTAGAACTGTCAGGTCACCCGTACATAATGGCTCACTAAGACATCAGCACTACTGTTGACATGTGGGGTTTGGTGATCTTTGGGAGCCCTGGCTTAATATTCACTCCCAAACTCAATAGAAGTACCTGGTGACACAATGGGTAGGGTGCTGGCCTGGTATCAGAAGCCCTGAATCGCATTCTGACCTCATATACTTCCTAACTGTGTGATTCTAGGCAAGTCACTTGTCTTAGTTTCCTCAACTCTATAATGAAGATAATAGCAACTGCCTCCAAGGGTTGTTTTGAGGTTTAAATGAGATAATATTTGTAAAAGAGTTTAGCACAGTTCTTGTCACATAGTAGGCACTTCCCTCCCCTACCCCCCAAAAATATACAAGTATTCTTTGCACCAGGAAAACCACAATGATCTCTCTATTTGTGTTTTTATTTCAGCAAGACTCTCAAGATCAATGAGTAAGTTCTTTATTCGTTTGTCAGTTCTGGGATCCTTTGGTGTCTTAAACTGTCTAAAGCCTTTCCCTGTCTCCTCTACTCCTGATTTCAGGTGCCCTTCATGAGCCTGGAGTTTTTCTTGTCTCCCTGTCATCCATTATTACCGCATATTTCTCTTGAGTTAGGCAGATCAGAGTCATAGTACTGTACGTTGGTCTATCAGCTTGCTGTGAGGCAACTACTTCTATTAAGCAACACCTCTGTCTAAGAACTACCTCACCATGCAAAAGAAATGATATAGCCCTGTTGAGCCCTGGGGGAGAAGGAAGGAAGTGGAGGAGAAGAAGATTGTCATTTGGGGGAGGGAGATTAGCATAGAAAGTATAGAAAGCAGAAAACCTAGGAAAGGGATGGTAGGAAGGTGGACAGTGAAGAACCATAATTATATGAAAGGACACTATCCCGTATTACAATCACTATCAGTGATAAAAATGGAGGGGGAGAGGGAAAGAAAGAGAGAAAGAGAGAGACAGAGACAGACAGACAGACAGAGACAGAGAGACAGAGAGACAGAGAGAGAGAGAGAGAGAGAGAGAGAGAGAGAGAGAGAGAGAGAGAGAGAAAGTATTGTATAGTGGAAAACTTCTTGCTAGGTTTGAAATTAGAAAACCTAGGTACAAAGTCCAACTCTCTGCCACTTACCTGGACAAGTCAGTCAACATTTCCTGGGGCTCCATTCATTCATCTGTAAAATTAGAGGGCTGGACTAGATCAGTGATTTCCAAAGTTTTTTGTTCTGTGAATGCCTTTCCAAAAACTGTGTTGTGAGCTTCCTGCATAATTTAATATACTATTCATAATATTCTTTTTTATTTGTCCATTAAGTAGTTACAATAACTTTTATCCCCCAAAACCCCAAATTAAATTTTGTTATATACATATAAAATTTACATTTTTATTCTGCCTATAATTATGAAAACCATAATTATAAAATTATAAAACTCTAGCTGTAAAATAATTAACATTTCATATGGGACATTATGTAAGAATTAAAAGAAATCATCTAGCAAAACCTAATATATTTCCTATAATCTGTAAGATTTCATATTGATTATATTTTACAAACTTTGTTGACTATAAATAACATTTTTGATGAAACAAGCTACAATTTGGAAGATATTCAACATACTATAATAATCTCATGTAAGTTTAACTTCAATGTTAGACATTTTTATTTGAACAAAGATTTGCAATATTCAGCATACCACCAGACCAAAATGGTCTTAAATCTGGTTCCACATCGAGTTTATTTCTGCATTTCATTTTGAGACAATAATAAAGTAAAAATGCTTGCTTATGAAGATATGTGGTAGAAAAATGGTAGAAGAAATGGTAAAAGAGAACTTATCAAGCTCTATTTCTAAGGAATGGAAGTTAATTTTTTATATTAAGCCAACTAACCAATCAATGAAAATGAATAGCTCATTATAACTTAAAATATTTACTTTTCTATTGATTTCAATAAACTTCACTTTTTTTTGGCTGAGAAGACTTGAGTGGAATTCTTTCCACCAAACTCAGCATTCATCCTTTAAAGTAAAGTTCGTCCTGGGCCATCTCCAGACATCTTGATCTCTATCTTGCCATGGGACCCAGATGGCTCAAGAGGAGAAAGTGTGGCTGGTAACTTTGCATAGCTCTCCCTCACTTCAATTGGATTCACTCGAAAATAATGGCATCTCCTTCCTGATGTCCTGGTCCTCTTTGAGAATGAAGGACAAACAACCACAAGTCATCCTATTTGGATTCAGTTATAATTGCAATTTAACACAAATGTCTTATTTTTTTCCTTTGCTCTATTCTTTACAATGAAAGTAGTAAAAGAAAATCAATTTCAAAAAAAAACTTATATATATATATATGGTATTCATGCTAAAGACTGCTGAAGACTCTGAGCTCACACAGACCAGGTCCCATAGCTGGAAGCTTAACCCCACAAGTCAGGTTCTCTTTTTGATGTTCCCACCACAGAGTAGTTACTACAAGAAAATTTCTGAAAACAAAACTGGGTATCAGAATCCCTCTCACAAAAACATTTTATATTCAATAATAGCATGGGATACCCTACAGAAAATGCCCAAAACAAAGGACTCAAAGGCACATTTGAACTAATACAGAAAACAGAAAACATCTTCAATAGGCCATATGTGTTGTCTCTCCCATTAGAACATGAGTTCCTGAGGGCAGGGACCATATTTTTGTCTTTCTTTATACCCCTAGTCCCTTACCCTCCAATCACTGCCTTGTTGTGGCAGAGGGGATTGTGTAACTCAATAAAACAATGAGCAGGGTTACCCAAGATGGACAGGTCATAGTGGACCACAAGAGGTGACAAACCTCTCCAGTATCTTTGCCCAAAAAAATCCCATAGACAGTACTAAAAGGATAAAAGAGATAATATGAGAAGATAAACCCCTCAGTTTTGAAGGCAGAGAAGCATTGCCAAGAGCAAAGCCAATAGAGGTGATAGAGTTACAGCTGAGCTAAGTGCCACTCAATATGCCAGCAAATTTGGAAAACAGCATTGGCCACTTAGTTGGAAAAGATCAGTTTATGTGCCAGGTCCTAAAGAAGGGCAAGGCCAAGGAATGTTCAAATTACTGAACAAATGCGTTCGTTTCACGTGCTAGCAATGTTATACTTAAGATTCTGCAAACAAGGCTTCAGCAGTATGTGAATTGAGAATTCCCAGAAGAGCAGGCTAGCTTTCAAAGAGGAAGAGGAACTATAGAGATCAAATTGCCAATATCCACTGGATTATGGAAAAAGCAAGGAAGTTTCAGAAAAACTTCTACACTAAAGCCTTTAACTGTGAAGATCTCAAGAAAACGTGGCTAGTCCTCGAAGAGATGGGAGTGCCAGATCATCTTACTTGTCTCCTGAGGAGCCCCTATGTGGGCCAAGAAGCAACAGTTAGAACAGTTAAAGAACAACTTTAAGACTGGGAAAGGAGGATGACAAGGCTGTTTATTGTCATCTTATTTATTTAACTTATAAGCAGAGTATATTATGCAAAATACCAGACTGGATGAATCAAAAGCTGAAATTAAAGTTGCTGGGAAAAACACCAACAACGTCAGATATGCAGACAATGTCATTCTAAGGGCAGAAAGTGAAGAGGAATTAAGAAGCCTCTTGATGAAGGTGAAAAAGGAGAGTACAAAAGCTGGTTCAAAGCTTAACATTAAAAAAACTAAGATCATGGCAACTGGTCCTATTATTTCCTGGCAAATAAAGGGAGAAGAAATGGAAGCAGTGTCAGATTTTATATTCTTGGGCTCAAAGATCACTGCAGACAGTAAGGGCAACCATGAAATTAAAAGATATTTGCTGCTTGAAAGGAAGGTGATAGCAAATCTGGACAGCATACTAAAAAATAGAGACATCACCTTACCAGAAAAGAGCCATATAATCAAAGCTGTGGTTTTTCCAGTAGCAATGTTTGGCTATGAGAGTTAGACTATAAGGAAAGCTGAGTGCTGCAGAATTGATGCTTTCAAATTGCGATGCTGGAGAAGACTTTTGAGAGTTCCTTGGACAGCAAGGAGGTCAAATCAGTCAATACCTAAAGATACAGGCTATTCACTGGAGGGACAAATACTGAAGCTGAAGCCAAAGCTTAAATGCTTTGGTCACATAATGAGAAGATGGGACTCATTGGAAAAGACACTGATGTTGGGAAAGACTGAAGGCAAAAGGAAAAGGGACAGCATGAACTTGGACAGACTTTGAGAGATTGCTGAGTATAGTTGTTGCATATACCTGGTATATTATGATCCATTGGGTTACAAAGAGTTGGACACAAGAGAGCAACAACAACAGGGTAGCAGAATTTTATACCCATCACATTGTCAAAAATCATTGAACTCTTATTTTTTAAATCAGTAGAGCTTTAGGGAAACATATACCTTCATAAATTTTGGGTGCAATTGTCAAGTTTCAGTCAGGTGGCTAAGTGGATAGAGTATAGGTCTTGGAGTCAGGAAGACCTGAGTTGGAATCCAGATTCAGACACTTACTAGCTGTGTGAACCTGGGCAAGTCACTTAACTTCTCTGGGTTTTTTTCTCAGTTTCTTTATCTGTAAAATGGAGATAACAATAGCACTAACTTCACAGATTTTCTGTGAAAGTCACATGGGTTACCATATGTAAAAGCACTTTGCAAACTTTAAAGAAATTAATAAATGTGATCTGGATATCAGGGCAGCTAGGTGGTACAGTGGACAGAGTGCTGGGTCTAGAGTCAGTAAGACCAGAATTCAAATCTAGTCTCAGACATTTATTAGCTGTGTGACCCTGGACAAGTCACTTAACCTTGTTTGCCTTTGTTTCCTCATCTATAAAATGAGCTAGAGAAGAAAATGCAAACCACTCTAGTATCTTCACAGAAAAAGAAACCTAAGTGGGCTCATGAAGAGTTGGACTTGACTAAAAAAAATATCTTAATAACAAATTATTGTTGTTGTTGTTGTTGTTGCTGTTAAGAGCAATCTGACATCCTTTGGATCACTGAGAACATATCCTAAAGATACAACTCTATAAAAAAACCTCTCACTAAAGTCTTCCAGTGCTCCACTTTAATAATAAGATGACCTGAGTATATCCAAGATCACGCCTATGGAACACAGACTGTGATGGGGTCATAAGAACTGGAAAGATTGTGCACAAGGAAGCAGGGAGAGGCTCACCTCCAACAGACTGGCCTTTAGGCAATAAATTCTTTGGACTTGGCAGCCCACAAAACAAAACAAAGAATAAAATGTCTTTCAATAACATTCATCCCATGTCTGCTTCTGCAGTGACATTAAAGGGAAAGAAAAGGGGGCAGAGGATGCTAAGAATAATATATTTAAGAATTACAGGATTTTTAGGCCACTTACAAAACATTAGCTATAGGTATGTGAGATGTGAAAATTTTGTACAGTGATAAATGATGTCATTGGAGGATGTTGACATATTCTTGTTATAAATGTTGACAAAAGACATGAAGAAGTTGTAGCTAAATGATTCAAAAATAAAGGAGTTGTCAGTGTTGATGGTCTTGCCTTGAAATTCTCATGATGAGTTTAAGAAGAAAGATTGGGGCGGCTAGGTGGCGCAGTGAATAGAGCACCGGCCCTGGAGTCAGGAGTACCTGAGTTCAAATCCGGCCTCAGACACTTAACACACAAAAAAAAACTAGCTGTGTGACCTTGGGCAAGTCACTTAACCCCAACTGCCCTCCAAAAGGCAAAAAAAAAAAAAGAAAGATTAGCTGGAGGGTAAGGGAGTTTTTGTGATAATACTTGTTACAGAGAATGAAGAAGTTGAGAATTTAACAAAGAACTTTACAAGACTCTCCAAATCAATATATACCTTGCTAAATGGTGACTTCAATGTGGAAGCGGTCATAAGGGAGAAGGAGGAAGAGAGAGACAGAGACAAAAACAGAGACAGAAAGATGAAAATGGATATGATAGATATAAATAGATATAGACATGAATATGGATGAAGATATGGTGATAATATAGAATACAGATGTTGGTATAAATATGAATATAGATGTATAAATACAAATATATGATGATATAGATTAATATATCAAGATATACACATAGATATACATATCAATGTGGATATGGATATAAATATGTAGACAGTGATGTAAGTATCAATATTGCTAGATTATATCAAAATATAAATTGAGATTATAGATAACAGATATCTATACATGTATATTTGTGTATATTTATTTATTTATTCATGTGTACATATACACACATACATATCTATGCATGTGTGTATTTATGCCAGAAAATACGGTTCAGGATAAAAAATGCTTTGTATGTTACAAATAAACCTCATGCCTGCAAAGGTATACTAGAGGCAGACTGGGGAAAATTTTAAATGCCGAGCAAAGGAGTTTGTACTTAATTCTAAAGAAATAAAGGGAGACACTGAGTGTTCTTGAGCAGAGGAGTCAGACTGGTACTGCAAGATGATTATTTTGACAGCTTTGCAGATGATGAATTAGAGTAGGGGGAAAATAGCAAGTAGGAGTACAATTAGGAGGCTATTGCAATGTTCCAAGAGAGATAATTAATGTTCAAATGAGAGTGGTGATCATGACTAGAAAGAAAGGGATGTCAATAAGACATGCCATGGAGGTAGGATTAATGAGTTGCGGCAACTGAGTGGATATGATAAGGAAAGGAGAGGGAAGTGACACAGATGAGGTTCTGGGGTTGTGGACCTGAGTGACTGGAAAGATGGTGTTGTCCTTGAGAGGAGCAGAAAAGTTAGGAAGAGGAGTGGGTTTAGAAGAAAGAATTCATTTCCGTTTTGGATTTATTGAGTCTTAAATTTCCTATGGTCAGTGCTGTGACTCAGATCTGTGTATTTATCTCACCTAATAGACTATAAGAGCTCGAGGGTGGCATCTGCGTCTTGTTTCACCTTCCAGTCCCTAACACAGTATCTCACTGGCCCTTAATAAAAGCTTATTGCATAACACTTGATTTCATTGTAGGTGACATAAAAGAGTACGAAAGAGCATGTAAGTTTTCTGGTTTTCCCCTGGTTCCATTGTGCATCCTCTGTTGGGTTAGGGGGTTTCCCTGCTCTTCTCATTCCCTTTTTCCCCAGTCTGTGATAGTCTGAGGTGCTTCCCAATCCTCTCTCCTTCCACATTCTCAAGAATTCCTCCTAAGATAATTAAGCTTGGCAAAGCAGAAACCTGTGAGATTTTCATAAATTAAAAAGCAAGACTGGGGAAGCAAAACCCCAGCAAAGGCTGCTTGATGCCCCAAGTTTCCGCTGTAGCTAAAGTGGACAGCTGGATGTTTTCAGGGTTCCATTTCCAATGATTCCTCCCACCCACAACCCACAATCCATATCACTAAGAATCATTATTTCTCCACTGATTCATCATTTTATTTGTGTTTTAGTGGGAACTGCAGAATCCAAAAGTAAGTTCTTCTTTGGCTTCTTAACTGTACTATGTCTTGGTATCCTTTAATTTCTGAGAGCTCAGGTGAGCCCCCTGGGAGGTTTTCTTATCCTTGGCTGCTCCCATTTCCAGCCATGACAAACTGAAAGCTCCTATTTTTCCCTAACTACCTAATTTCCCTAAGATCATTCAGTATATAACTAACTCAAAGGGTCCCTAAATTTTTGTGAGGACACTTCATCATTTTTCCATTTTCATTTCATTGTCATTTCATTCATTTCATTCATTTTCATTTCCTCAAAGATTTGTGAAAGCTGCATGTGTACAAGAAGCTTCCCTCCTGCCTAACACAGATCAGACTATTTCAAAAGTGCTCCAAGAGAACCTCTAGCAAATCCCCTCTACTAACATACTAACACACCAACTACTGACATAGTGCTGTTGAGCTTAGAGACGCTGAAAGACCTCTTAAATCAATATGAAGAATCATAATCTTAGCAGTTCTGTCCCCGTAATGGCCTAAAGGATATGTAAATATTGAAGGATTTTCCCAAACTAAATAAAACCCTAGTTTACTGGCCTTGAAGAGTCCCCAAGCAGGACTAGGGAAAACTGGAACTCTCTGGCCTCTCAGTCACTCTGCCCCACCTTCTACAAGGCATGGCATTGATCTCCACCAATCAGGAGGGTTTGGGACAAAAATTACATAAAAGAAAAGAGAAAGGAATAAGCAAATCCAGAGGGAAGGGATGGGAGAGGAAAATGTGGGGCTGGAGGGAAAGAAAAAAAAGCCATATAAATGGAATAGAATCTTACCAGTCTTCTGAAAGATTGCAGTGCCCTGTACAGGAAGCAATAAGGGAGTGGCCCTTCCTCCAGCCCAGTACGTCCTTCCTCCTTCCCGTTCCATATTCAAATGGACTTGGAATAATCACCCTCAGGAAACTTCTGTACTTACTAGCTTGGATGTAGTTGGGGGGGGGGAGGGGTGGAGAATTGGATGGAGGGGAGAGTTTAGGGGGTTGGAAAAAGAGAATCCAAATTCCATATAGGTCTGTTTCTTCTATTTGCACTAGAAGGATTGTCCTTGGTAAGTGTGCTCTGTTGATGCCAAACCCTAATGAGTTTGGGCTTTTACTTGTTTGTATTTTCCAGTGCATTTCACAGCACTCATCCATAAATTCCATATATTACTCAGCTCTTACCCCCTGTAGTCTCTACAATATGAGAAGGACTATCTTCTTGGGACTGCTTCCATTTCCAGGGGTGCAGAGACTTAGGGCTCATTTTTAACAGTCTCTTGTATCCCCACTACCCAGTATCCTCCTAAACTACTACTGATTTGGTAGAAAGTAGAAATCCACCAATTAACATAAAGAACAAAGAGTAGAGGGAAAATCTCTCCACTGTGGTTTATAATGTCCTTTCATCAAGTGAAGAAGGATTTTTTTTTCTAATTTAAAATTTAAAAGGTCTGAAGAAAAGAAAGAAAATGAAAGAGGATTAGGAGGGAAACAAAGGCAGCACCCTTTAAGTTAGAACAAAACTTTATCAGCCCAATAGGGTTTTTAGGACTATGCAAGCAATAAAAAAAAAAAAAGATCTATTCCTAGAAGTTTTGCACCCAGGGCAAAGACCACAAAGCATACCTGAGACAAGGAAACACCAAAGACAGGGAAGGTGAGTGAAACCAAACCCCCAGGACACAAGCTTGAAAACTCTGCTGGGTTGGCTGTCACCCAGACTGGGGAAGGAGATTATCCCCAGCATGCCACCTAATCTTATGAAACTAATTATTCTTTCAAATCAGTTGCTAGAGCTCTGTTTTTTCTGTGTTACTGAAAGACTGCAAGTGATGACATCAACACCAGCCAAATGTGTTGCCCTAAGGCAGTGGTTCTCAACCTTACTAATGCTGCGACCCTTTAATACAGTTCCTCGTGTTGTGGTGACCCCCAACCATAAAATTATTTTTGTTGCTACTTCATAACTGTCATTTTGCTACTGTTATGAATATATCCAATATGCAGGATGTATTTTCATTGTTACAAATTGAACATAACCCACAGGTTGAGAACCGCTGCCCTAGAGAAAAGTCCTAATTGTCCGAGCCTAGCTATGGCTCTGGAAAGAATAAACCAGGCCCTCTCCTATATACATCTCAGACTGAGCAACAAGCTGACAGCACAGGGCCTGGCACATAGTAGGTGCTTAATAAATTTTGATTGATTGATCTAATAACAGTGGATGGATCTATCCCACTCCATTATACTGAAGTTAACTGAAAGGATACCATCTGAGAGCTCCAGTATGGATATCCAAGAAAAGTGTGTCCTTCTTATAGCAGATCATCTTCACGGACTTTTCTGTTTGTAGTTGTCTTTTAGCTTGATCTGGGGATCCACCAATAAGTTCTTTGTTCTTTGACTCTGATGCCTCAGTCTCCTTCAGAATCTGAAGAGAACCTTAACGTATTCTAGCTGAAGGACTTTGAGGCTCATGACTCCTTGGCCTCTCTTGATTCCTCAACACCCAGAATCCCCCTAGGTTAACCTACAACTCTCCTGATTTTGAGTCTCCTCCAATATCTACAGAGAGTTGAGCTTATACTGGCTGCAGTTTTTTGAAGTTCATATTTCCTTGATCTCTCTTGCTTCTTCAATACCCAGAATCCTTCTAAAGCATTAAGAATTAAAGAAAGTGAAAACCATGACACCGTAATAGGAGATAATGAGTGATCTCAGTACACTAAAGCACACCCAACCCTGAATGTGCTGATCCTCAGGGGGGCAATTTTCCTCAAGCCGGAAATTAACACCCTAACTCTTTTTGCTTTAAGTTGCCTACGTCTCAATTTCAGTATCACTTGCTCCCTTACAATCCCAAAACTGTGCCTCTGACCTTTATATTTATCCCTTTCTAGTTGTGCAATTGATCTAAAATCCGTGTGTCTCAGATTTGGTCGGGGAAGGGGGTGGGGGTGGGGGGAGCCCAGCAATCCTATTACCAACAACCCCCTAGGCTAGAGATCAGAAGGCAAGTTTTAAGGTTTAACTTTTCCCTAACATATACCTGTGTGACTTTGTTGTGAGGATCAAATGAGTTAGCATATATAAAGTGCTTTGCAAACTTTAAAATACTATGTAAATGATAGCTATTATATTTTTCTCCTTTGGAATATTCTTGGATCATTATATTATCTCAGAGTAGCTAAGTCTTTCACAGTGATCATCATGACAATATTGCTGTGACCCAATTCTGCTCACTTCACCCATATCATGGTTTTTCTTAGGGATGAGAGTGGGGAAGAGAAAGATAATGTCCCTGGAAGAGACAGTCAAGGAAAAGGGAACAGTTTGTGACCTTTCACCATAACTCCCTAGTTTCTGCTTGGTAGTGATAACAGAAGGGTTTTTTCTTCCAATAGTTCGATGGTTGAACTTCACTCTGGTTTCAAGTTTTGGTTTGGTTTTTAGGTTGGCTGGGATTTGAGTTTGGGTTTGGGTGGGGAAGGGTTGGTCAACTACTCTGTTATAAGATTCTACATTCTCTGGAAATAAAGAATCATCATTGTTGAATTAGAAGTTCCAAGCAGTCAGGCAAACAGTGAAAAAATGGAATACAACAGCTACTAAATTCTCAGATTGGCTACAAATGTCTCTTTATTAGGGCGATTCAAGTTAAGTAATGCAAGTAACACAAAAGGTATTTCTGGCGCACAGACTACTTGTCTCACATCTATAAAAGCCATTTTCCCCCTAAATGTCCAAATCATAGTTTAAGGTTTCGTTTGTACTTTTCTTTCTTGGAGGAAAATAAATAGTAATCATCCAATTTTTTTTAAACCAACTTCACTTCTTTTAATGCTTAGCCCCACCCCTCACCCCCCAGCTTCTTATAGTCTATCCCAAAAGCTGCTATTGTTGTTCATGAGGATGGCGGATGATGTTGATCTTGAAGAAAGGAGCAACTCTGAATGCATTTACCTGTGGAACCAATACTTTAATTGATGGGTTGGTTCCCAGTTTGCCAGCCAGCCTCTAAAAGTCCTCTAACATCAGAACGCTACTTATCTGGTCTGCCACCACAGGACTGGTACGGATCACATAAAAGGATGTTTGTGAAGCTGCTTTTCTACCTTCATTTCCAGGAAAATGTGGCCAAGTTCAAATACACTTTGCACTGTACTAAATAAGAACATAGGATGCTTTGTTAACAAACTAAAGGGCTTCCCAGAAATGAAAGGGGGCAAGGAAAGAGTGAAGATGTAGAAAGGATCAGAGAACAAGGAGAAAGGAAGGAAGAATTGAGGAACAGAAAGAAAAAGGAAAAAAGGGGAAGAAGAATAAGAAGGGTTAAGTAAGATGAGAGGAAGAGCAAAGGGAAAGACAAAGGAAAAAAAGGGGTAAGGAAGAAGGGAAGTCAGGAAGGAAGGAAAAGAGGGAAGAGAAAGATCTAGTGAGATGGTGATGACAAAGAAATTTTTTTAATGTAGAGAGTTAATAAGTAAGAAGTAGAGGGTAAAACTCATGGAGGGAAGAAAAAAATATGGAAATGGAGGCATCAAAGTTTAAATCAAGAAACTAGATGTTCCAGTTTTAAGAACCTACAATGACACTATCAGGGTGGGTAGATGTCTGCTTTGGGGCCAAGGTAGCCTTTTATGCAGCTATAGACAACCTATGTCTGGCTTTGTGACTGACCATTTCTAAATCAGATGAAGACAAATTACCAAAGAAACGTGCTTTTCTGAGGAGATTGTCTTTAGTTTAGAGTCAGAATCAATAAACATTGGGGGCAGTGCCAAGATGGCAGCATAGAAGCACTAAAGTTTTGCAGCTCCCACACAGTCACCTTAAATACCCAGAAAATATGACTCTGAACAAATGTTAGGGCTCCAAAACTCACAAAAATACAGGAAACACATCTCTGGCTGAAGGCAACTTGGCAGGTAGGGCTCATTGCGGCAGGCTGGGAGCCAAGGCCAGCCCAGCCCAGAATCGCAGCCTGGCCCCAGAGCAGTGGGGAGAAGCTGCAGCTGGAGTCTACAGTACAGTGGGTGGGCAGCACCTGGAGCAATCTCTACATTTATCAAGCCAGGAAAAATAAGGCTAAGAAAAAGGTCGGTGGAATTCAAGCTAAATTTGGGGGGGAAAAGTGGTCCAGCCAAAATGCCCCCAAGGGCAAGAAAGCAGCCCAACCCAGTTTTTTCAGAGGTCCTGGCCTGCGGAAGGCAGGGGGGCCAAAGCAATTGATCAAAGGCCAAGGGCTCTTGCGTTGAGCAGCCTAGATCCAGATCTTGATCTTGGGTGATGGTCCTGGGGTGCACTTTCAGCAAGCCAAAGCTGGTAGGGGCTGCAACACCCCCCTAATAGCTCCAGCAACTGTGAAAACCCCAGGAATTTGGGACAGAGCTTTCCCACCTGGAAGCAGAGTTCCACAGAGCTAAAAAAATCAAGCAATTAATTGACTGGTCAACATGAGGAAAAGGAAGCAAAGTAAGAACAGCAATAAAACTCTAGAATCCTTTTTTGGGGACAAAAAGGATCAAAGCATGGAACAGGAGGAAGACAACACGATCAGAACTCCCACACCAAATGCTTCCAAGAAACATAAAGATTGCCTACAAGCCATAGATGGACTTAAAAAGTACTTTGGGGGCGGCTAGGTGGCACAGTCAATACAGCACCGACCTTGGAGTCAGAAGGACCAGAGTTGAAATCTGGCCTCAGACACTCTACCCAAAAACTAGCCATGTGACCTTGGGCAAGTCACTTAACCCCAATTACCCTCCAAAAAATAAAAATTTACAAATTTTTTTTAAAGTACTTTGAAAACCAAATAAGAGAAGTGGAGGAAAAATTGGGAAGAGAAATGAGAATAATGCAAGAAAAAGTCAACAACCTGACTGAAGAGAATAACACCTTAAAAAACTGATTGGGGCAGCTAGGTGGCGCAGTGAATAGAGCACTGGCCCTGGAGTCAGGAGGACCTGAGTTCAAATCTGGCCTCAGACACTTAACACAAAAACTAGCTGTGTGACCTGCCCTCCAAAAAGCAAAAAGAAAAAAAATTTTTTAAAAACTGATTAATTCAAAAGGCAAAAGAGGCCCAAAAAGCCAATGAGGAGAAGAATGCCTTAAAAAGTCAAATTTGCCAGATGGAAAAAGAATCTCAAAAGCATTCTGAAGACAATAATTCATTCAGAATTAGAGTGGAGCAAGTGGAAGCTAATGACTTTATGAGAAATCAAGATACTATTAAACAGATACAAACAAATGAAAAAATAGAAAGCAATGTGAAATATTTCCTTGAAAAAACCACTGACCTGGAAAAGAGATCCAGGAGAAACAATTTGAAAATTATCGGTCTACCTGAAAGCCATGATCCAAAAAAGAACTTGGAAAGCATCTTTCAAGAAATCCTCAAAGAAAATTGTCCTGATGTTTTAGAATCAGAGGGCAAAACAGAACTTGAAAAAATTCACCAATCACCTCTTGAAAAAGATCCCCAAAAGAAAACTCCTAGAAATGTTATAGCCAGGTTCCAGAACCCCCTCATCAAAGAGAAAATATTAAAGGCTGCCAGGAGAAAATGATTGGAATACTGTGGAAACACACCCAGGATCTGGCAGCTTCAACACTGAGGGATCAAAGGACCTGCAATATGATATTCCAGAGATCAAGGGAGCTGGGATTAAAACCAAGAATCACCTACCCAGCAAAACTGACTATAATGTTCCAGGGGAAAATATGGTCATTCAATAAGGTGGAGGACTTTCAAGCATTCTTGCTGAAAAAACCAGAACTGAACAGAAAATTTGATATTCAAACACAAGAAGCACGAGAAGGTAAACATGGGAAAGAAATCATAAAGAACTTATCAAAGTTACATTTACATGCCAATATGGAAAAATGATAATAGTAACTTATGAAACTTTTCTTAGTATGAGGATAGGTGAAGGGAATACAAATGTATAGATAGATAGATAGATAGATAGATAGATAGATAGATAGATAGATAGATAGATAGATAGACAGACAGACAGACAGA
>CM053593.1:199070538-199086674 GCA_028646575.1 Pseudocheirus occidentalis | reverse complement strand
CAGTGGAGGTGGGTGACAAGGGAGGAACTGAAAGAATCTAGAATTTAAAGCTCTACAATCAAATCAAATGTTAAAAAAAAACCCACACACACACACACATACATATATTATTATTATTATTATTATTATTATTATTATTATTAACTACATGCAACTTGGAATTAAGATATACAGGGACTGGGGTAGGGAGACCCTCCCTGCCCTACCAGAAAGTTAGAGTGGCTTTGGAGGAGGACATAAAAGAGAGCAGATTGGGGGAGGGGCTTTACAGTGGGATCTCTGTTTTTGTGGTTGGGGGTAGGGGAAAGACAGGAAGAAAATTTGTAACTCAAAATCTCATGGAAAGGAATGATGTAAACAAGAAAATAAATTTAAAATTTTTTTTTAATTTTTTAAAAAGAATCAATAAACATTAAGAACCATGTGCCTGGTGCTGTGCTATGTGCTGGAAATGCAAAGACAGGCATAAGACAGTCCCTTCTTTCAAGGAATTCACAATCTAATGGGGAGACAACACCTAAAAAGAAGCTAAAAAGCTAGAAAAGGGGAGATTACCCAGAGCTGAATGAAATCCTATTACTTGGGTAGAAAATGAACTATGGAAGTAAGAGTTTCAGAGTTGATTTCACCTTGTGGAATGATAAGTTTCTGAGGATCATAAAGTCCAGGAAAGCAGCTGAATGGGAAACCATAAAATGAATTCTCTGGGTACCCTCCTTAGAGGATGGAGGATCTAGTAGGGGTGGGGCACCTTTGACCTTGAGGTCACATGTGGCCCTCTGGGTCCTCAAGTGTGGCGCTGTGACTGAAGCCAAACTTCACAGAACAAAGTCCCTTAATGAAAGGATTTGTTCTGTCAAACTTGGACTCAGTCAAAAGGCTGCATAAAAGGACCTAGAAGACCAAAGGACCTAGAAGACCACATGTGGCCTCAAGGCCTTAAGGAAAGCCATAATAATCAGAAGGATAATAATATGCTATTAGCTAGCATTTAAATAGCACTTTTGCGCTTGCAAACTAACTCACTAGATCTCACAACAACCCTGTGAAGTAGGTGCTCTTGCTATCCCATCTTACAAGTGAGTGCTGAGACACAGAGAGGTGTCTCATCTGTCATCACAGTGATTTGCGCAGGGTCTCAAAACTAGTAAGTCTCTGAGACAGATTTAAAACTCTAGGTTTTCCAGACTCAAAGCCCTACTATCTATCTACTGAGCCAACTAACTTACCTTATAAGGATGGCCATTTAACCTGAATATAGTCATAGCATTTTAATCTAGTCTACCCCCTCCTTGTCCCTCCATTTTACAGATAAGGAAACTGAAGTCTAGCAAAGGAGTTAAAGTAATGTGCCCAAGACCACAGGTAGCAGGCATTAAGGACAGGATCTGAGCCCCAAAGTCAGCCATCTCTCCTTTTTGCCGGACAGTCTTCTTTCCTTAGAGGACGTTCTATCTTTAACAGTAGATGAGAAGCAGCAGAAGGAAGAAGGGGGCCTTCTTCCAGGTGCCCTACCTGAGAGGCGAGATAGGAAGGAGCTGTCCCCAGCCCCAGGCCGCAACGTTGCAGAAGATCTCCTAGATTTCCCTATGACTTAGGGGGTCTTCACCAGAAAGAATATCAGTGGGAAATATGTTCTCGAGCCAGACAGCTGTACTAAGCTATCTGGGCTTCTTTTCAGTATGCCTGTCTTTCCTTTTCATTATCATTGTTATAACAGATGGTCTCCTTGGGTCCCTTTCCTAGAACTCCAGAGATGAAAAGAGCCTTAAAGATCATATAAACTACCCTTTAGCTTTATAGATGAAGAAACTGATGTCTGGCCGGGTTAAGTGACTTGCCCAAGAGCATACAGAAAGGAGGCTGGAAATGCAAGACCACAGATTTTTCTCCACTATACTGTTAGTTCTCCTGCTGTGATGCCACATTGCTCCAGACCTCCACCATAACTTCTTGTTCATAGTGTGCTGTGATTTTCTCATTGCCACCATATACCTCTTTATTGTCTTATGTCTGATACTCATGATTTTGAATTCATTAGAGACTCTGGTGTTGTATACCCAATGTCATCCACCAAATTGTACATCACAGTCAAAAAAACAGTGAGCATTTATTGACAACTAAGCATAGTGTTAAGTATGGGGATACAAAATTAAACTGAAACTGTCCCTGCCCTCAAGGAGTTTACATTCTATTAGGAGGAAAAACATGTACATAAATAAGCCTATGCAAAGTAAAGGGGGCAAGGGAAGTAGATGAGAGGAAAAGGAATCCTTTATATAAAAGGTTTTGAAAGAAACAAGGGGTTCTAAGAGGCAGAGATGAGGGGAAAAGTACATTCCAGGGATAAGGGATGGCTCCTGCAAAGGCATAGAGACAGCCTGGAGTCAGGAAGACCTGAGTTCAAATCTTGCCAAAGACATTTAGTCACTTTGTGATCCTGGGCAGGTCACTTAACCTCTCTTGGCCTCTGTTTCTTCATCTGACCTTACAGGGTTGTTGTGAGCATTAAATGAGATATTCATAAAGTGCTTTGAAAACCTTAAAGAGTTATATAAATACTTGATAATGATGATAATGATGATTACAAGTCTTACAATGTCTTAAAAATGTCTTGTTAATGATAGCAAGAAAGTCAATGGTTTAAACAAAAGGCATTCTTTATCTTGTTGTTGTTGTTGGGGAGTTTTTTCCTCATTGTTTACGGGCCAGATTCTTTTGAGTGGTTATGGCTCTCATCCAGGAAACTGCAGTGTTCCAGGACATGGTGAAATCAGCACAGTGTCTGCTAACAGAAAGATCTGGAGCATCTCCTCATGTGTAGGCAGTATCTCTGTGACGTGGACTTCATGCTGTATTTCCTCCACAACAGTGGCAAACACCTCAGGAAGCTTACATCTCACTGTTTTATACCTCCTCTAATATTAATAATCACAGGGTCATCCTCATTATTTCTTTTAAAAAATCTTGAATAATTTTGATAAATGCATGGGACTATCTTGTTGGAGAAAAGCATTTAAGGTGTCCAATCTAATAAATGCTTTTGTATACCAAACAAACAAGTATAGTGAGATCTTGAGTTCTCTAGATCCTTCAGTTAATTCTATGATTACTAATATGTTTGACTTTGGAACTTCACCTTTTTTTAAATTAAATTGGTTTATATACTTTTAGTTTACAACATTCAGTTCCACAGTCCCTTGAGTTTCAGATTTTCTCTATCTCCCTCTCCTCCCCCTCTCTCCCATCATGGCAGCATGCAATCAAATACAGGATCTACAAATATCTTCCCATTAATCATTAGTCAGGCTGTAAAGAAAGACTATAACTAATGGAATGATCAGTGGGAAAGAGGAAACAGAACAAAACAAGAAAAAGAAACAGAGCAAGTAGTTTGTTTCAATCTATACTCAGATTCTGCATCTGTTTCTCTGGATGTGGATATCTCCTTCAATCATGAGTCTTTTGGAGTTGTCCTTATGTAGCTGAGAGGAGCCCAGTCTATTGAAGTTAGTCATCACACATATGTTGTGTCTGTAATTGTGTACAAATTTCTCCTGCTTCTGCTCTTCTTGCTCAGCATATCATGAAGTCTATCTGCTCCTCATTTCTTATGGGACAGTAGTATTCCATTACATTCATATACCATAACTTGTTTAGCCATTCCCCAATTGATGGGCATCACCTTGTTTTCCAGTTCTTTGACACCACAAAAAGAGCTGCTATAAATATTTTTGTGCATACAGGTCCTCTTCCCACTTCTCTGATCTCTTTGGGATATAACCCTAGAAGTGGCATAGCTGGGTCAAAGGGTATACACTTATTTATAGCCCTTTGGGCATAGTGGAACTTCATTTTTGAAATTATATCAATTCTCTTCTAACTTAACAAGGATGTTCTTAAGGTTCCTTAATACACAGATAGAGTGTTCTCATAAAAATTTTATATAGAGGGGGGAAAAAGTCATATAAGTCAGTAGTTGATGCTCTCAGGAACCTTTTGGGGGATAAATCTGAGATTTTATTTTAATGCTTTTGGCAACTTCTTCAGATGCCATGACACTCAATACTGCCCTCACATTTGTGCAACCTCCCGTCCAAGCCTCTTCTATGTAAACAGAATTTAGTCCATCTCCTTTCTCCACATTTGCTTTCTTCATGGTTATCTCTACCCCTCTGTACGCACATCTGAGGTGGTGATACTCGAATCCAAGTGTGAAGGCTCCACTGTACTGGATGGTGCAAAAAAGTTTGCTATATAAATCTTCGTACATTTTTTCCATCTTTTATCTGTTTATTTTTCCCCTTCCAGTTTCATCATTAAATGCCTTTGCTAAGTTGAATACCTTTCCCTATCTTATCTGCTTCTTTCTCTAGGTGATATGAGGACTTGAGGTCCAGTTTCCTTTGTTTCCCCACGGCCTTAGTGTAACCCAAGTTCCAAAGCCCATTGGTATGGGACTTTGTCCTCACTGGTGGAGATCAATGGCCCGCAACTGTGTGAGGAGTGGGAGAGCGTTGACAAGAACAAGAGAGAAGTGAGGTTCTTCGAGTCTCTTCAGGTTCTTCAGCTTTGGCTACTGTAGTCACTAGACGTGTCCCACATCTGTGCGAGGAGTGAGGCAGAGTTGGTGAAAGTATGCAAAAGGAGAGCAACAGCTTTTCAAATCTCTTCAGTTTCTTTGGGTTCTTCAGGCTCCAAAGCTTCAGGTGGTTCTGTCTACCAGTTTCAAAAGGAAAAAAAAACAAAAGATGCCAACTGCTCTCAGGTTGCTGAAGGAAAAAACTCTGGGAAGAAGCCAACATGAAAGGAAGTGGCAGGCTCCATCATATCCCTCCCCCCAATTGTTACAATAGAAACTTCAAAAAAGTCCCACTTCGCATGATATCTACAACTCTCTTGGTTGAGCAGAGTTTTCTTGCTCCCAACGGAAGAGGTCCTTCACTCTCTATATATATTCTGTGATGTATACTTTCTCTGGTTCCTGTTTTGCTATTCACTTGGATAAATGGGGTTTTTTGCTACTTCCTATGTGTGTTCATTATGGAATTGGTATTTGGTAGGAAGGGAGTCAAGCCTTAGAAATAAAGTTGAGTCCCCCTTTACCCATTAAGAAAGAATAATCAGAGGTTTAACTTAACCCAAAAACCACATCCCCTAAATCAGGGGTGGGGAACCTTCGGCCTGGAGGCCTGCAAACCATTAATATTTAAGGAAGCAAATTGTAGCCCTGAGGAAAGCAGCCCCAGTTTCAGTCTGGCCCCAATGTCCTGCTTTTTCTCCTGGTGGGAAATAAATTCTCCCTTGGAGAAAAGTAAGGGGAAAAGAGGCTAGTGATGTCTCCTCTACCTCCCTTCAAGACACACAACCTTCCTACACTACGTGGAGAATATGTTGCACAAAAATTGACCCAAATCATTAGTGAATCTGCAGAGAATGGAAGCTGCACTGATTAACATAAAGAATTTTTTCTTTGTAAAATCCCTCTGTCAATGATTATGATGACTTGTCAACAACCAACAAGGACAGCAGGGAGGGTGGGAGACAAGAGTGAGTAAAAGCAAATGGGATGAGAGAAACAGAGACAGAAATGAGATTTAGTTAAAAATAAGATCTTGAAAGTGCCTTCAGGACTTCATTCCTTTTTAAGGTATTATAGAAGGGGAAGAAGGGACCTAGAAGCCTCTAACTTAGGCTAAACCTACCTTTTCCTGGTTCCCTGGTCTGAAAAGACCATGAAACAATATTATGTATGACCCAGAGCTGCGTCATTATTGCAAAGGATGCTTCCTCCCCCACAACCCTGCACTGCAACTGATAGTGAGGGCTCAGTGCTACTGAAGGTTTTAGTCTTTATTTTCTTTAACGAACAACACGTTAGTAGAAACTGTATTCTCTTTCTGCCCAACAATCCCTCACTGGTTTCTCTGTCATTTTGTTTTGTTTTTAACGACTTCTCAAGGAAGCATGAGTAAGTTTTCTTTCATTATTATAATAATCCTTAGTGTCAAGACGACCTTTCCATGTCTTGTCAGTATCAGTAGGCTCAAGGTTACTGAGGGTTCTATTTCCAATGTTCTTCTATGAAAAGCATATATTTTCTTCAACTGAAAAGGATTTATTTCTCTATTTTGTTGTTTGCTTGTTTGTTTTGTAGGTCTCCCTCAAGGAGCCATTGGTAAGTTCATTGTCTTTCTCTACTCTGATGTTTTTACAATATTAAGGGGGAATCTTTCTCTGCCATTCTTATTTCTGTTTCTAGGCGGTACAGGGACTTCAGGCTCAATTTCTCTTGCCTTCCCCATTACAAAGCCTTTCCCTAATTATCAGAGTCTGTAGAAAATGAAAACCCTTTCTGATTAACATAAAGAAGAAAGGTCAATCAAATATCCCTGTGGCAGTGGTAATGATGATTTATCAATAACCAACAAAGATGTCCTGAAATAACAGAGGAAGGCAAAAGGCAGAATAAAACTTGGGCAAATTACTTAACCTCCCTGGTCCTAAATTTCCTCCTCTATAATATAAAGGGGTTGTACTATGGTCTCTGAGGTCCCTTGCCAGCTCTTGACATATTAACCTGATGTGTAAAAATGAAAGAAATGAAGACAGTTTACCTGAGGTGAGATATTAAAGCTGTCCTCAAGAACATCAGTCTTTTTCCAGAAATAAGGAGAATCAAATGACTTCAACCATAAGTTGTATCCAACAAATTTCAATTTCACTAGTCTGAAAGAAATGTTAAAACAACCTTTCTGCCCAGCACTGAATCATCCCCACCCACTCTGCTCTGTAGCTAACACAAAGAGTTTGGCATTACTGGGAATTCCATTTCTGATGTTCTTTTATGGAAAATGTACCAATGGAAACTGTGATCTCCTGCCAGACAGTCTCTCATAGATTTCACTTATTTGGTTCTACTTAGGGAAGTTATTCCTTTTCTTTAGTTTTTCCAATTTCCTTACAATGTAATACCCTATCTGTTTCTAATTCCAGGGGATGTGGGGCTATAAGACTCAGTCAATCTAGCTTCATCCCTTACACAGCCTTGACCTAACTTAATGTTGAGTTTTGAAAAATGGAAAATCTGCTGATCAACAAAAGAGGAAAAACCAATTAATATCTACACTGGTAATGATTAGGTTGGCTTGTCAACAACCAACAAAAATATTCTGAAATAACAGGGAAGGAAAGAAGGACTAAGAGGGCATGTATGAGGGAAATGGAAGTAATATCTCAGTGATGCCTTCAAGAGAGTTCATCTTTCTCAGCGAATAGAGGAAACAGAGGGAATAGAAGCCTCTAGCCTTGGCTGTAACTGGTCCTTTTCAGATTCACTAAACTAGGAGGGCTCTATAATAACCCTACTACCTAGAGATACATCTTCTTAATCCACCACCACCATGAATTACAGCTGATACAGAGGGCTTGGAAGTTACTGGGAATCTTATTGTGAATATTTTTCTATCCTCTTGACAAATGATCTCTCACAAGTTTTTTGTTGTTTTTTTTTAGTTCTACCTCCAGGAACTATTAGTAAGTTATTTCCTTATCTTTATTTATTCTGGTGTTTTTACAGGAGCAGGGGACCTTTCTCTGCCCTGACTATTCCTGTTTCCACATCCAATGCAAAATGAAAATCCTAATAATTAATATAAAAAAAGGTAACCACTAGGTGGCACCATTGAGCAAGGCAAATTGAGTTGTAACTCTCACTAGGAAGGAATTTGCACAGCTTCAGGCAGGCATAGCTTTCTCAGCAACTCATTCTCCTTTTGTGCGAGTGTAATTTTTTAGTGCTTCACTCCACACACACATGCCCCCTTTGATTTCAAGCCTATCACACCTTTCTCCCCAGAACTATATCATCATCACCACCACCACCATCATCATGGATGGTTAACCCCCGAACCCACCCTGCACTACCCCTAATACAAAGAGGTTGGCATTAGTGGAAGCTCCATTTCCAAAGAAAAATACATCTTCCCTTGCTCTGGGTCAGTCTCTTGGTGAGAATCAAAATGAGAGCTGCCAAAAAAGGTGGGGGAAGGGGAGTAATTTCCTCCTGGTAATTACAATAGCTTGTCCAAAACCAAGGAGGATATTCTAAAATAACAGAGAAAGGGAAAAGGAGACTAAAAACAGGAAGAAGGAAAGAAATGGAGGCAAGAATGTGGTTTAACCATACTAAAATCTTGATAGGTCCCTCAAGAATTTGAATCCCTTTTATCAAATAGAAGAAAGTAAAGGATGGTACCAGATGCCCATGCCCCGTATTAGACTAGACAGGAATCTGAATCAGCCAGGGCTGCATTATCATAGGCAGGGGATGCTTAAACCCCAGCTCCCCACATTGTAGCTGATACAGAGGTCTTGGAGTTAATGGAGGTTTCTGGTATTCTTCATTTGAAAATATTTTATGTGATTTTTTTTTCTTTCTGCCAGACATTCTCTCATTGATTTCTGTTTTGTTGTTGTTGTTGTTTTTTGGAGGGCAGTTGGGGTTAAGTGACTTGCCCAAGGTCACACGGCTAGTTTTTGTATGTGTGTGTTAAGTGTCTGAGGCCGAATTTGAACTCGGATACTCCTGACTCCAAGGCCGGTGCTCTATTCACTGCGCCACCTAACCACCCCCCATCTCTCATTGATTTCTGAGCGTTTTTTGTTTTGTTTTCATTTTTAGCCATTCCTCATGGAGCCATTGGTAAGTTATTTCCTTCTCTTTTCTACTCTGGTGTCTTTTTTTTTTCTGCAGCATCAAGGAACTTTCTCCATAATGCCTGTTCTTGTTTCCAAGTGATAAATTACATAAATTAGGCTCAGTTTCTCTTTCTTCCCCATTGCCTAGTCTTATCCAAAAAAATATTGCTGAGTCTATAAAAAGTGGAAAGCCTTCTTATTAATATAAAGAAGAAATACCAGTGGGAGATTTCCTGGTGGTGATTTGACAGTTTGTCAACAACCAATAAGGGTATTCTGAAATAGCAGTGGGAGGAGAAAGGGGGGCTAACAACAGAAGGCATGAATAAGATTTTAAAGTAGAGGCAGCAATGAGGTTTAGCAAGAATAAGATCTTATTGCTGCCCCCCTCCAAGAGTTTTCCTCTGTTTCAATGGCCTGGAGTTGGGGCAGGGAGGGGAAGAGGAAGCAGGGAGTCAGAGACCTCTAGCCTGAGCTGGGTCTTCCCCTTTTCAATTTCTCTAGACTCAAGAGACCTTTGAAGCAACCCTGCTGCTCAGAGCTGTATCATTACAGCAGGGGACATTTAACCTCCCACCCCCACCCACTGCACTGCAACTAGTTCAGAAGGCCTAGTGTGACTGAAGGAGCACATTTCTTACAGTCTTCAATAGAAAGCATATCAGAGGGGGCTGTGTTCTCCTTCCACCAGGGAAAGGGAAGGGAATACACATTTATATAGTGCCTACTGTGTGCCAAAAACTGTGCTGTGTTTATCTCATTTGATCCTCACAACAACCCTGGGAGGTAAGTGCTATTATGATCCCCACTTTATAGTGGAGAAATTGTGGCAGACATAGGTTAAATGACTTGTGCAGAGTCACACAACCAGTAAGTGCCTTAAGTCAAATTTGAACTCAGTTCTATCCGACTCAATGCCCAAGGTTCTATCCGCTATACTACCAACCAATCAACCAACCAATAAATATTTCTTAAGGTCCTACTTTGTTCTAGGCCCGGTGCTAAGCACTGGGGTTACAAGGAGAGGCAGAAGACAGTCCCTGGCCTCAAGCAATTCCTCACTGATTCCTCTGTTTTGTTTTTTAGCTATTCCTCAGCCAGTCTCAGGTAAGTTATTTGTTTGCCTTTACTGGGTTATCCTTACTTCATCTGACATATCTCTTTCTATTTCTAGCCAATATAAGAGCTCAAGGTTCAGTTTATCTTGCTTTCCATCACCCAACACTACATAGTTACCACAAATTCTGTGGGAAAAGTAGAAAATCCACTGATTAACAGGAAGAGGGAAGAACTAGTAAAATATGTCTGTGTGTCTACATAATGTTCCTGGCGTATATATACTTAGGTATGTGTGTACATATACATATGCATGTGTGTAAATATATATATACATATATATATAAAAATAGATATACACATACATATTCATATCATATACATATACTTTTTTCTGGTATCCCCGGTAGTGATTATGGTGGCTTTTTCTTTTTTTTGTCATATATTTAATATGTATTTTTAATTGGTTTATTTACTTTTAGTTTACAACATTCAGTTCCATAGTCCCTTGAGTTTCAGATTTTCTCTCCCTCCCCCCCCCCCCACAGGCACACTGCCCATCATGGCAGTGTGCACTCAGATACAGGATCTACAAATATCTTCCCATTAATCATTAGTCAGCTTGTAAAGAAGGATTGTAACTGATGGAATGATCAATGGGAAAGAGGAAACAAAACAAAACAAAACAAGAAAAAGAAACAGAGCAAGTAGTTTGTTTCAATCTGCAATCAGACTCCATATCTCCTTCTCTGAATGTGGATATCTCCTTCAATTATGAGTCTTTTGGAGTTGTCCTATAACCTTGTATTGCTGAGAGAAGCCCAGTCTATCGAAGTTAGTCGTCACACATACATTGGGTCTGCAATTGTGTACAAATTTCTCCTGGTTCTGCTCTTCTCTCTCAGCATATGACAGCTTTATCAATAACTCAAAAAGGATGTTCTGAAATAAGAAAATAGGAGTTGGGGAGATAAGGGATAATAAAAAACCAAAAGACATGAGAGAAATAAGAGGCTGGATTTAGTTTTGTTTTTGGTTTGGTTTGGTTTTTTTCCAAAAGACACTGCCACAAAGACCCTAAAGCTGGGATCCAAAGTTAAGTTTACAGAGAGGTAAATTTCAGCTAACAATGTTCCAACAGTTAAAGGTATCCCAAGAGCAGAACCTCAAAATCCAGTGTGTCACCCCCTTCCTATCCCTACAAGTGTTCAAACAAAAACCAGATAAACTTTTTCAGGGATGGTGTAATGGAATTCCTTCATTGTCCGATAGGAGTTTGTATAGAATGATGGATCCCTTTTGATTTTATAAGCTCCCGGGAGAAAGTGTCAGTGGGAGTTCTCTCTGCTGGGTCAGCACTATGGAATTATCTGGTTGATTTCTTTCCTAGCCATATCTCAGTCAAATATCAGTGCGTGCTTTGCTTTTGACACAATATCTTTTCATTACCTACAGCGAATAAGAGACCTTTCCCTTCCTTTCTCTTCTACAAGTTTGCCTTAATGCAGGCTTGGGGAGGTTCAGGAACGTGTCTTAATTAAGACTTAGGAAAGTTCAGGTTGAAAACAACAAGGAAATAAGGAGCTCATAACAAGACACTAAAGTGAGCTAACTTTATTAAAGGGTGATGAAGGGGAAGTCAGGGAGAACGGACACAAGGCTGGAGTTCTGGACAGTTAAGCACCCCCTGGGACCCCAGAGGGAATGAGGGCACTTTCTCTGGGCCTGATTGATGCCGAGGGATGTGGAAGGCACTAAGAGAGAAACTCAGGGAAATTAGCAGCTAGTTGATATCCAAACTCCCTGCCACTAAGAAAGGGGCTTTGGGTATTTATTGTTGTTCTTGTTGATCTTCCTTAGCAATTTTTGAGCTCCTCCTCAGCTTCTTCTATTCATTACCTAATGCAAGAAACATTGCCGTCATTTCTCAGCCAGCCTAAGTTTAGCCATTACCGTGGAAGTGTATGGGTAACCATAGATCTGGAGAAAGCTCAAACTCAAGGTTAACATGAAACCTGAAGAGTGATTTCCTGGATTTCAAGATCTCCCAAAGAGAAAATTCCTTCCACCAGTGCAGATGAGCACACACTCTGCAACTTTTACCCTGTAGAGTTGCCCAGGATCAGAGTCCATTTGTGTCAGAGATAGTATTTGGAACCAAGTCTTCTCCATTCTGAGGCCAGTTCTTTATCTGGTATTCTACACTGCCTCTTAACATAAATAAAAAACATTAGGAAAAAACAGTTCCTGGTGGTGTTTATTAAAAGAGGAATCAAGAGAAGTGAAATGGAGACAGCACCATTTAAGACTGAGTGAAATCTAGCTAGCACCCTAAAGCTGGTTGAAAATTTGGTGCCTGGGGCCATTAGGTGACGCAGTGAATAGAGCACTGGCCCTGGAGTCAGGAGAACCTGAGTTCAAATTCCGCCTCAGAGACTTAACACAAAAAACTAGCCTGTGACTGTTCTCAAGTCACTTAACCCCAATTGGCCTACCTTTCCTCACCCAAAAAGCAAAAAAAAAAAAAAAAAAAAAAAAGCACCTGAAAGGAAGAACAGTAAACTGCTCCTACTTTTGTTTCTTTCTTTCTTTCTCCTGTAAGGCTAAGACTGAGACTAAGCAGTGGGATGAAACCACCCTACATAAGGCCTCAGAACAATAGTGGGTGATGCTTAATCCTCCCATCAGACTTCCTCCTGATCCTGCCAACTGTTACCCACAAGCATTCTACATCCACATTCATGATTGCAGGAAAATCCTTTATCTGACCATAATTTGTTGTCATTCCACTGCCTTGAAACTCCAAACCCTGTTTGTAGTTCATCCTTACTAAAATCACCACCTCTGGGATCTCCAGCTAAGCTTTATATTGTTCTTTTCTCTCCAGTCCCTTTTATCTAATCAACAACCTTGCCCTGCCAAATCTCAGTCTTGTATAACTCCCACCATCTGCTGCATTTGCTTCTATTCACTAGCTGCTGAATGAAACTGAAGAAAAATCCCAAACCATGATGACTGTGTCCACTAAAATTCTAGGTAACATAATCTCAGCTAGACCTTCATTTTGCAAGGAAATGATCCTTGTCAATGATCCTAATCAATGATTTTTACATGATCCTAATCAACTCACTTCTACTTAGCACAATGGCTTCCCCCACCAAAAAAAGAAACTTTTCATCCTCCCTCAAAACTCCCCACACTCTCCACTCCCCTTACCCTCTCAACTGAGAGCCTTGTTTCATATTTCATCGACAAACAAGGCCATTCACCAAGAGCACTCTCTTCTCCCCTCCTCCTCATATTACCCAGATGTCTTCCGCCTCCTTCACTTTTGTCTCACAGGAAAAAGTGGCTCTTCTCCTTGCCAAGGCAAACCCCACTATATGCACAAGTGATCCCTTTCCACCCCATCTTTCCCAGAAGATTGCCCTTCCATCTCCCCTACTGTCTCACTAATTTTCAATCTCTCCCTGTCTCTTGGCTCATGCCTCCCCCATCCTCAAAAATTCCTTTCCTGATCTGTCCATCCCTGCTAGCTATCACCCCGTCTCCTTCCTTCCTCTCTTGGCTACACTCCCTGAAAAGACCGTCCACAAGAGGTGCCTCCATTTGCTTCTTTTATTACTCTTTTCTTAATTCTCTACAATCTGGCCTCCAACATCATCATTCAACTCCAAAGTTACTCTTAATTGCCAAATCTTTTTTTTTCTACTGATCATGTGTTTATTTTTATTTTTTATTAATTATTTAATTTTTGGTTTTCAACATTTACTTCCATAAGATTTTGAATCCTAAATTTTCTCTCTCTCCCTTCGCTGCCCCTACCAAGATACCATGCAATCTGATATAGGCTCTACATATACATTCATATTACACATAGCTTCACATTAGTCGATTTGTAAAGAAGTTAATTGCCAAATCTAATGGCCTTTCCTAAGTCCTCATTCTTCCTGAGTCCTAAGTTTTTTGTGACATTTTTCTTCCCTGGTTCTCCTCCTAACTGTTTGGTTCCTCCTTCTCAGTCTCTTTTTCTGGATCTTCACCCAGGTCTCACCCACTTAATTATGGGTGACCCCCAAGGCTCTGTCTGGACTCTCTTCTCTTCTCTTCAGTAATTTTTGGTTGTGTCTGACTCTTCATGACTCCTTTTGGGAGTTTTCTTGACAAAGTTAATGGAGCAGTTTGCCATTTCCTTCTCCACCTCACTTTACAGATGAGGAAACTAAGGCAAACAGGGTTAAGTGACTTGCCCAGAGTCACACAGCTAGTGAGTGTGAGGCCAGATTTAGACTCAGCAAGATGAGTCTTCCCAACTCCAGGCCTGCACCACCTGGCTCCCCCTAAAACCAAAGGTTTGGGGGTTTGACTATCAAGGTTATTGTTGAGTCATTTCAGCTGTGTCCAACTCTTTGATTCCCCTTTTGGGTTCCCTTTGATTCCCTTTCTCTTGGCAAAGATACTAGAATGGTTTGCCATTTCCTTCTCCAGCTCATTTTACAAAGAGGGAACTGAGGCAAACAGGGCTAAGTCATTTGCCCAGAGTCACATAGTAAATAAATGTCTGAGGCCAGTTTTGAACTCATTAAGGAGAGTCTTCCTGATTCCAAGCCCAGTACTCTATCCATTGCACCATCTAGCTGCCTTGTCTCCTCCCTCAATGCTGTTTTGTTTAGGCATCTCATTAGCTCCCCAAAATTCACTATGCTGGTGATTCTCAAATCTATTTATCCAGTCATAAACTTCTCTCCTAGTCTCTAGTCTCACATATCCAACTGCCTATTGGACATCTTGAACTATTTGTTCCATAGATATTTTTATTCATTATGTTTAAAATTTGAACTCATCTTCCCACAAAAGACAACCCCTCTTCCTAACTTCACTATTACTATTAAGGACACCACCATCCTCCCAGTTGCCCAGGCTCACCACCTGGGTGTCATCTTTGTCTTCTTACTCCCCATATCCAATTTGCTGCCAAGTTCTGTTGATCCTACATTCAAAATATTTCTTGAATACACCCCCGTCTCTCTTCTGACATTGCTACCACCTGATATAGGCCTTTATCACCTTGAACCTAAACTTCTGCCAAGCCCATCCACCTCAATTCTCTTCCCATTTGGGTGCATCCTACATTTGTCAGACAAAGTGGTCTTTCTTTTCCTTTAATTATTCATTAAGTTAAAATAGGTCAAAAAATATGTTAAACTTTCAGCATTAGCCAGCATGTGTTTTTTCAGGTACAGATAATCCCATTTGTGGGAAGCTCCTGGGAGCTTCTCCTATATCCTGCTGATTGTTTTTTGGCCATGTCCTGGCAAATTAGCACTCCTCCCAGAAGACAGATGGTAACCAGAGAAAGGCTGTCAAATTCCAAGCAACTGATTTTTGTTACTTGTTAGCAACTCCGGAAAGAGGCTTTGTGGAAGGCAAAATACTGGAACAAATGGATTTCCTTTATTCATAATGTCTTAATTTCTCTCTTATTACTGGAGAGAAAAATGAAAGTTGCCTGTTTTTTATTGCAATGTGCCCTACATATGTAGAAGTCATTACTCCCAAACACTCCACTGATGCTTCCCTTTCCTTCGATCTCATTCCTTGCCTTAACTATGCCAACCTGTGCTTTAAGATTGATGAGAATACTATAACTACTATAGCCCCAAAGTTGGGGGAAAAAAGTGTCTCAAATCTACATATAAGCAAAATAGGTTTACTGGAATGTCTTTAGTCACAGTTAAAAGTAGCAGTATTGAAAACAAACATATGGAAACAATTTCCAAAACCTAATTTTTTACATGAGAAAACTTATGCATTTTGTAATCATTAACTGAATGGTTACTATCCCTTTTTCCATAATGTTTCATCTCTCTACCTATACTTCTTACCTCCTACCCTATTCCTGAACTTGATGCAATAATCCCTACCTCTCTAGTTTACAGAAGGACATGATGTTCATTATAAATATATCATTTAGCTCTACATACAAGTAATGTATTGGCAAGTATCTAATTTCAAATTGAGCTCCTCAAAGATGGTAAAGTAGATGTTTCTGTTTTAAAAATAAACTAATTAAAGTATATTTTGGTGACAGGAAGGAGGCCAGTCAGGAACTTGTTAATTTTCCAATTTGAACTAGACACTTGCCTCTTTTTACTTCTTGAGGAAAAAAAACTTTTTTAAAAAATATATTTTTTATTTGTTTTCTTGTTTATGTCATTCATTTTCATGACATTTTTGAATTATAAATTATCTCCCCATCTTGCCCCTGCCCCAACCCTAAAACAGCAATCCCACTGTAAAGCCCCTCCCCTGCTCTGCTCTCTTATTTTCTGGTAGGGCAGGGAGGGTCTCCCTATCCCAGCCCCTGTATATCTTAATTC
>CM053593.1:199047657-199070038 GCA_028646575.1 Pseudocheirus occidentalis | reverse complement strand
TTATTTTGCTTCCTTTTCCTCATGTTGGCCAGTCAATTAATTGGTTGGTTTTTTTAAACTCTGTGAAACTCTGCTTCCAGGGGGGAAAGCTCTGTTCCAAATCGCTAGGGTTTTCCCAGCTGCCGGAGCTATTAGGGGGGTGTTGCAAGTACCCACAGCTTTGGCTTGCTGAAAATGCACCCCAGGACCACCACTCAAGACCACAATCGGGATCCCAGCCACTCAACGCAAGAGTACTTGGCCCTGATCAATCAATTCAGCCCCACTGCGGAGTCTGCAGGCCAGGGGCTCTGAAGCAGCCGGTGGGGGCCGCCACCAGTTCCAACAGTTCCCTTCCCCCACTACTTCCTAAAAAAAAACTTTTGAAAGTTATATACCTAATTCATTAAATTGTATAGCAATTTTCTTTTTTTTTTTTAATTTTCCCAGAATTGTTTTATTTTAGATCTCTGGTTGCTGCTGAATCAAGTCCAATATTTCAGGACAACAGGATTGATAATCACTACCAAAAGCCATGATGGCCTCCATTTTGCATCCAGGCTACCATATTTGTATTCAAAGCTGTTTAGATCTGTTACTTAAGACTGTTGCACTATCTGATAAGCTTTCTGATTTGTCTTGTAGCGCATCCAGTCTCTCTTCTCATTCAATCATTTTTGTAACATTCTCTCTAATGACATCAATTACTTCCTCCACCTGATTCTGTACATGCCTAATTTTGTCATTCCATGGTCCAAATTTTGGTCCAGATGGGCCTCTTATGGAAAAAATCCTCTTCTTCATCTGAATCTTTTCCCAAAAAAATTTCTTCTTTCACTTTTCATGGAACCAAGGACATCATCATCATCATTTAGGTGATTCTTGAATTTAGAAGGCATCTTTATTACTCAAAAGTTGTTTTCCCCTTCCCAACTTTCACAGGCAGATAAATACCACCTGGGCACCCCTTGGAGCCAGATGGGGCTAGGCCGGGAAGGGAAGGAAAGAGGAAGAAAGGAGAAAAAAGAGGACAGAGAGGGGGAAGGGGACTTGGTGAGGACCCCAGCATCATCCACTCAGTTCCTCTGCTCCTCCCCACCACCCACCCCTGACCAGCAAACATCCCAGCACTCCCAGGTCTGACCGTGGCACTCTCACACACATGCACACACTCCTTCCTACTCAGTAAACTCCAGTGACTCCCATTACCTCCAGACCCAAATATGAAATCCTCTTTTTAGCTTTAAAGCCCTGCCTTTCCAGTCTTCTACACCTCACAGATTCTGTGATCCAGTGATCCCGGACTCCTTGCTCTGAATGCTACATTTCATCTCCCAGCTGTGTGTGTTATTGCTAGCTGTTCCCCATCCCTAGAGCTCTCCCCACCTCTCTCTGGCTTACTTCAAGTCTCAGCTCAAGTCTTAGCTTTGCCAAGAAGTCTTTCCCAGCCTTTAACATGGGTGCCTTCCTTCTGAAGTCTTCCCCACATTTTTCCACACTGTCTATACCTTGGTCATACATAGCTGTTTGGATGCTACCTCCCCATTAGACTGTGAGCTCCTCGAGAGCAAGGACTGGCTTTTGCCTTTCTTTCTACTCCCAGTGCTGAGCAAAGTACTTAGAATGTATCAGGCCATTAATAAGTGTTTGATTTGGTTTTGTAGTTTGTTGTTGTTGTTTCAAACTGACCAACCATGTAAGCACTATAACTGAGGAGCATGGAAGCAGGAGAATAAAGGAGTTCCATTTTAGACCCTCCAGAAAAGGGGAACTTGGTTCTTGTGACAAATACTTCTCATGGATTTTTCTGTTCCTTTTTCAGGTGAATCTGCAGGAAGCTGTTGTAAGTGTTCTCCTTCTTCACACTAATATGTCCTTTGGTCTCCTGAAATGTGCATGTAGACATGGGAATTGCTGGGTAGGGGAGGCAGGAGATAGCATTCTCTGATCTCCTGCTTCTGTTTTTGTTTTGTTGGTTTTTTTGTTTTTTGGTTTCTTTTGAGAAGGGAAGGGAAGGCAGTTGGGGTTAAGTGACTTGCCCAAGGTCACACAGCTAGTAAGTGTCAAGTGTCTGAGATCGGATTTGAACTAAAGTCTTCCTGATTCCAGGGCCAGTGTTCTAATCACTGTGCCACCTAGTTGCCCCAATACTACAGCTGACCAAGTCTTTTGTTTCGTGTTGTTTTTTTAGTGTGATCTCCTATTTCTTATAAAATGCAGAGGAGGGAAGGGGAGGGGAGAGGATTGAAACTCTCCTTTCTCAGTCTCTCAATTCTCAGCTTCCTAATTCAGGGTTAGTCAGACAGGGCCTCGAGATCTAAATCTGTAAGCTATCTTAAAGATCACCTAAATGTAATCCCCTCATTTTAAGGATGAAGAAAAAGAAGCCTGTAAATTAACCTAGGCGTGAGGAACTTTCAGTCTTCTAGAAAGGCTGACATGTAGCCTTCTAGGTCCATGGGTGTGGCCTTTTGACTGAGTCCAAGTTTTACAAAACAAATCCTTTTATTAAGGGTATTTGTTCTGTGAAGTTTGGATTCTGTCTCTCTCTGTCTCTCTCTCTGTGTCTCTCTCTGTCTCTCTCTCACAAAAAAGGTAGAATTTGCTTAACTATGTGGAGACCAAAGCCCAAGAGCAATGGCTACTTTCAAAGACTAAGTCATGTTACCTGGAGAAATTAGGTCCTCTAGTACTGAAAGGGGGAAAGGGAATAAGCATTGAGGATCTAAAGGATCACATGTGGCCTCGAGGCTGAAGATTCCCCACCCCTGAGTTAAGTGATTTATCCAAGGTCATACAGCTAAAAAATAACAGAGCTGGGATCTAAACCAGACTTTAGATTCTACAATCTGCTACTTATCTTATGCCTGGCATCCTCCTAACTTAATAACTGAGGAGAAGTAAAACACAGAATAATTTTTAAAAGAAAAGGAAGGACAATGTTCCTGACAGGGAATTTTTCAACTCTTAACAGAACTAACAACAGGGTATTCTGAATCTCTCCTCAACCCCCCTATGCACTAAAATTGACATGCAACAGGTTGATTGATACTCCATAGGGATTCCACTTTTGTATTTACTACCCTGGAAAGTTATTAGTGGCAGCTCTATTTTCCTCAGGCCAGACAGCCCACATTGATCTCTCTCTATGCATTTGTCTTTTAACTGGACTTCCTCTGGGCAAGTTCCTTGTCTATTTATTTCTCCATTAACTGTCTTTAGGTTCTTCTACAGATCTTTATCCTCCCTGGTTTTTTTTTCTGAGGTTCAGGGTTTAAGACTCAGTTTCTCTTGTCTTTCTTTAATCCAAGATTGCCCTAAATTATTGTTGATTCTGTAGATTGCGATTACCCTGAAGAAAGACCCCCTGGAACATCTCCACTCCTACCCCTCTAATGGGACTCACAGAAGGGTCTTGTGGATCCCATCTATTACAAGGTGTTCTGTCAGCAAAAAATTGGAAGACATTCTGAAATAAATAAAGAGGAAGAGGAAGGAGTAAAACCAAAGGGATGAGATGAAGGGCAATAATGAAGTTTATTTAGTTAAAACAAGATCTTGGGATCATAAATTTAAGTGGCCTCAGAGAAACCACCTAATCCTACTTCACAGATTTTACAGATGAAGAAACTAAGGCACCAGGGAGAGGGAGCATTTGAGTGACTTGCCCAAAAGTCACACAAGTAGTAAAGTATTAGAGGTGGATTGGAATAGAGGAAGCCCCTCTGACACCAAATCCAGTATGCTTTTTTTCTCACCCAGGTGGTTCTCATTATGAAGAGGCTGAGTGGGAGGAGTCCCCTCTGGGTCGCCAAAATGAAGAGGTTGGGGAGACCTGGGTATTGCAGGGATCTCATATGAATCCCTTGAGGGTTCTTGTCTGGAAAGAATTTCGCAGGACTCAAGCTGTCTTTTGGCAAAGTTACAAAGTTTATTGTTATGCTGACTTAGCATCCGGAAGAAGAAATAGGGGAACCTGCAAAGTGCAGGGGATAGAAATGCAGTTTTTAAAGCCATGATACTGTCAGTCAAAGGTTAATTATGCTAACTAGGTGAGCAAGGGTGGAGTTAGGGAGGAGTTTAGGAATGGTCAGTTCTTAGAGGGACATGCACTTTTTATATTAACAGCGCAGGTATATTGCCCATAATTCACTGGGACATCCCCCGGGGGGGGGGGCTATCTGGAGGTGTGGTTTTTGGCTTGTGACATCACTAGGTTACTTTTTGGTCAAGGATGAAGGGGATATCCCCCATATGGCTGTTGGGAGGATAGGCTTGATTGTTTTAGGAGGTGCAAGTTTGGGAGTAGACTGATTAGGGATTCAGGAGGTACCACATTGGGAGGGAGTTATCTCTCTGATAATGTTGTTCAAGGCTTTTGGGTACAGCTGGCCACTTAGAACAAAAGAGGAATACATTTCTCTAAGGATTTGTTTATAGAATGCTTTTGAAGGATTCATAGGTACTATATCTAGGCAGACTGCTAGCTCAGGGAAAAGAGTTTTAGGCTGGGGGAAGGGAATAGGCAGAGTTAATGCCTTTATGGCTGGGGGAAAGTGTGATTTTACAACTTAATTGCACCGGCTTGTTACAAACTGATGTTACATACACAGGTACCCAAACACAAGTGAGATTTTACAAACTGAGGTTACAGACAAAAGCATCCCAGACCTCATCAATTACACTTAGTAGTCTCATTTTTAGGAAGTAGGGAAAGAGCACAACAGCCTCTCTACCCTACCCTTTTCAGGTGAATTAGAGCCTCTGATGCCACCCTACAACCCAAGGCTGTCTCATCAAAGCTAACTACATTAAATGTCTCCACCTCACTGCAATGTATTTCTGACATGGGGTGGGGAGTAAGGGGATCAGTGTTGGTAGGATTCCCATGTCTAATGCTTTCCCCTTAAAGTTTTGCTAGGAACTGTGTTGTTCTAGTGCCCAGCAACCATTTCTGATTTCTCTGTGACTATTCCTGTTTTATTTGGGGTTTTGTTTTGTTTCTTAGGGGAGAAACAAATACTGTTTGTATTTGTTTTTTTTTAAAAATGGTTTTTTTAAGTGCTATCCCAGACAACAGCAAATTCAAGTTCTTTATCTTAATATTAATTTTGTTGTCTTCATGGCCACCGAATTCAGGAGTTATAAGGACTAGAAGTGCTCTCTCTCTCTGTCTCTCTCTGTCTCTCTCTCTGTGTCTCTCTCTGTCTCTCTCTCACATCTTCTCAGTCAAGGATAATAATGTTTAGTCAAAAAAGGTAGAATTTGCTTAACTATGTGGAGACCAAAGCCCAAGAGCAATGGCTACTTTCAAAGACTAAGTCATGTGACCTGGAGAAATTAGGTCCTCTAGTACTGAAAGGGGGAAAGGGAATAAGCATTTATGTGGTACCTACTGTGTGCCAGGCACTGAACTAAGCACTTTTTTTTATTACTTCCTTTGATCCTTACAACAACACTGTAAGACAGGTGCTATTATGATCCCCAACTTACAGTGGAGAAAACTGAGGCAAACAGGTTAAGAGACTTGTCCAAGGTTACAGAATAAGTATCTGAGTTCACTTTTGAACTCGGGTCTTTGTGACACAAGACCCAGAGCTCTATACATTGTGCCACTAGCTGCCCTTAAGTTGCCATCAAGATCTCAAGTTATATATATATCTCAGGTATAAAATAGAAGTATGGGGTCCAATTTCACCAGAAAAAAAAGGAAGAAGAGAAGAAATATTTCACATCTAAATTATTTGTTCCATTAAATTTCCAGGTTACTTGCCTGGAAGCACCCCAAATATCATCCAAAGAGATATCTGGGTACAAGGAACAATTGAAGAATCCATTGACCTAGGAGTAGGAAAAATCCACTGTATTGAAGAGGAAGACTTCCAGGAAAGGGAGGGGAAGGCCAACAGAAATAAAACTGAGGAAAAGCTGTCCAAGGATGTGGAAAGAAATGAAGTTCTCCTTAAAGGCAAAGAAAGCGAAGTTGGACAGGCTGAACTGAACAAGAAGGAAAGCAAATCTACGTTGAAGGGTGAAGAAAAGAACAGAAAAGAGGATGAAGATACGAAATCAAAGGTTGAGAACAAAGGGGAAGACTGGGGGAAGAAAAGAGTTCTAGGATAAGCAGAAAGGTGGGAAGGCTGAGAGGTGCTGAAGATGAAAAGTAAAAGCTAAGGATATTTTTTTAAAGGAAGCTAATGGGGTGAGTTAAGGAAGGGGATTCAAAGGAAATGAGGAGTGTTTCTGTCCTAGTCATTGATTAGGAAAAGAGCATTCTTTTAGTCTGTGAATTCATGAATTTTCTGCTCCTCTGCATATAATTTGAAAAAAAGTCCTTCAGAGGTTTCATCTTTTTAGTTCTCTTGGTCACAAATCTTGGGTTCCAAATGTCTGTTTTACGAGTTCATGTTTGTATTATTCAATCAGGAAGAAATGAGGATTTTATGAAATCGAGTATTGATTAAAGCAACTTAGAATCATTTCTTTGATTAGTCTGGCATCTCTGTGGGAGTCTCTATCAACCCAAAAGAGATTAATTAATTACCTATCGTTAATAATGTTAATAATGGCAGCTTTGCATTTATGCAGTGCTTATTATAGGGCCTTAGATGGTACAGTGGTGCACAGAGTGTTGAGTTTGGAATCAGGAAGACTCATTTTCCTGAATTCAGATGTGACCTCAGAAATGTACTAGGTGTGTTACCTTGGGCAAGTTACTTAACCCTGTTTGCCTTAATTTCCTCATCTGTAAAATGATCTGAAGAAGGAAATGGCAAACCACTGCAGTATCTCTGCCAAGAAAACTCCACATGAGGTCACAAAGAGTCAAGGGGACTTAAATGCCTGAACACACCACACCTTTCCAGTGAATGAGGCGATTCCCAGGTCTCCCCTCTGTGTCTATACTGCCCTCCTGTGGCTGCCAGCGCTCAAGATGCTAATTTTCATGTTGGAAAAAAGATGGTGCTGGACTTCCTGCTGCAAAAATGGGAGGAATTCAGCAACTGAGGACCAGGGGAATGTCAAAGATGAAAAGAATTTTACAGACAGTCTAGTTGAAAGCACTTATTTAATAGATAAGGAAAATGAGGCCCAGAGAGGCGAAGTGACTTATTCACTCCTCTCATAGGTGAACATCTCTCCCTAAGTCACTCCTATTCCCAATTGGCCCCCAAAGCCAAACACCCCCAAGCTTGTCCTCAGACACCAAGGCATTTTGGTTTTCTGTTTTAAGTCAAACAGTAACTTGGGATCTTGTAACTGAGGTCTACCCTGTTTCCATTCCTCAGTCTCCATTTCCCCAAATGTCCATCTCTGCTACTTCCAGAAACCTAGAATTATAGATTTAGAGTTGGAAGTCATCCTCAGGTCCAACAGCTTCATTTTACAGAGGAGGAAACAGGCTCAGCAAGGTTAGGTGCTCATGATCACATGGCTGATGAGTATTGGAGGCATATTTGAATCTAGATCATCTTGATTTTAAATTCAGAGGTTTATTCATCACACTATATTATATATTATAAGGTGATCAGGTGAGAAAAATAGGGTTCAAACATTCATGTGTTAGGACAAAGCATGTATTAACATTTGTGCTTAGCACCAAGAGGGGAGAAACAAAAGAAATAATATGGTAGGGAAGACAGGAAATACATAAAAAACTCAACAATTTATATACTAAAAAAATTTTTTAATGGAGAAAACGAGGATTTTCCATGCCTTGTTCAAAAAAGAGGGAACAACAGGTAAAATATGGTTAAAAAAAAAAAAGAACTTTGAGGACAGTTTCTAAAGAGAAAAGAGAAGTTGCAAAAGGAGTGTGTGGGCAGGAGCATTTTAATGAGTTGAACCATGATGTAAATTACGTGTTGGGTGTTCAGTTAAAGCTCAGAGACTCCTTTATTGTAGCCGTGTAATACAGCGTCTTTGCCAGAAGTCTCCTCTACCTTGAGAGCGGCTAAATAATTGGGAGTAGTCATCAGCTTGAATTTAAGGGAGTGAAGAGCTGTTAGCTCATGCCAGTGCCTATGAGTGCTGTAGGTGAATAGTGCCATGCGAAGTCAGCAGACCTCGGCTCTGGGCCCCACTTTGCCATTGTCTGGCTGTGTAATTGCCATCCCCCTTCCCTAGATCATGACTGAATCCTCTATAAAATCAGGGGAGCAGATTAGAAAGATGGTCTTCCAGTTCTTTCAGGAATCAGCATTCTAGCTCAGGACCCGTCAGCTAATTATGAACAGAACTACAAAATTTTGCCTCCAGGGCAAGAGGCACAAACCTTGCCTGTGACTGGGAGAGTCACCATCATAAAACAGGACCCTTAGGGGAGTGGGGGGCAGAGAGGTTGGTGGTATTCTTTCATTTTCTACTCTCTGTGACTCCATTTGGGGTTTCCTTGGCAAAAATACCGAATTGGTTTGTCATTTCCTTCTCTAGTTCATTTTACAAATGAGGAAACTGAAGCAAACAGGGTTAAGTGACTTGCTCAGGGTCACACAGCTACTGAATAGCTGAGACTGGATTTGAACCTGGTTCAAACCTGCAAGGTTAGAAATAGCAGACTAGATTTCTTTGGATAACAAACCAGACATCTTTGAAGGACGGCTCAGTGATGTAAAGATACTAGACCAACCTCCCTGGTGTCCACCTGTCTCCTTCAAGGATAAGTTTTCCTTGAGGTAAGAATAGCACAGTGATTAGAAGAAGAAGTGAATTTCTGAATGTCTATTACAGGCTGAATGTCTGAGACAAAAATCATGACTTAGCTTATTCAATTGTGTCTGACTCTTTGTGACCCTGGGGCCATAGTCCACCAATACTGTTCACAGGGTTGTCCAGTTTCTCCAAGGGGCCTGTTGAGGTGTTCTCAAGCATTCTAAATCAATTACAATTATTGCCACATACTAGCACAAAACCATAGACCAGATGCCAAGACAAACAAACACTAGGTATTTTGAGGCTTTAGTGGAAAGCCTTTGTTAGGTAAAGTACCTCCTCTGCTTGGAAAAGTTTAAAATATTTTTACTGGCCCAATTTCCAATCTAGGAGGGATATTTCTGGAGAGAGTCTCCAGGAATGCCCTGGCTGAGGTTTTTATTATTTCAGGAAACCACCTGAAAGACCACACAGCTTAGCTGCCACAATTGTGTTCAGTTTATGAATCTAATGAGGGTTCGGGAATCCCTAGCAGGAACCCCTTCCTGACTGTTCAAGATGTCAAAAAACTGGGTGCCAGGTTTTTAGCACCAGAACCGTGGTGGTTAATGGTGGTGGTCAGTTAATGACTAAGGAAAAAACCCATGGATTAGGTTGATGCTTTTGGTAGAAAAGGAACCTCCTGGGGAGATATAGGATTCCCCTAATGACCTTTGCCCTCTAAGACTGGGTTCATAGTGCCATACTCACCCTGCTTGGGTGTTGCTGCCAATAGATTCAGTTCCTTTGCCTGAGGACCAAGGCAAGATTAAAGGCTAAACCTGGAGACCAGTGCTCTCTTCCCTAAACAAATAAAAGGGGTGTTGTCACTCAATGATACTGATTAGAACAAAAGAAAGCATGCTGTTATTACATACACACACACACACACACACACACACACACACACACACACACACACACACACACACACACCAGGCTGATCAGGCCATGAAGGAAAAAAAGCAATTTGCTTCATACTCATTCATATACATACATTCATTCACACATTCACACAAATCTCCTTTATATCAATAGTGGAATATAAATCAATTTGCTCTACATTATCCTAGGGCCCCAACTAGGAGATCAGATAGTGATATCTCATGAGGTTCCTCAATTTACCAAACAAAAGAAACACCAACAGTAATCACTCCAGCTGGACATATTATTCTCAACTCCTCAAAAATATTGCGGAGCCAATGGAAACAAATTAGTGTTTACTTTCCTAACAGGGAACTAGGACTCCCTCAGTTTCTCCAGTTTGGAAAACATCAAATACTTGCTGTACATTCAAGTTGATCCCCTAATTACCTCCCAATCCATTTGAAGAGATTTTATTTGAAGGAAACAATTCCCTTCAGAGGCAGTCCAGGGAATATACTAAGGTTTTATTGCCAATTATTTCCAAATGCATATACAACATTGCAACTTTTAACATAAAAAAGTATCCCCAATGGGGTACTTGCCTCCTTGTCTTTCAGTGGAGAGTCAGATCACAGCAGCAATTCCTTAGAAGAAAAATCCTCTCATCAGATAGAAAATGTCCACTGGGACCCAAAGAAGGAAGAGATTCTTCTAAGGGGTCTGGGGGACCTGGCTTTCACCCCCAAAATCCTGGACAAGCCCCCAAAACTGTTATGAGCAAAATTCCAACAACAGCAGTTTTCTCCAGGGCAAGATATCATTTCATTTCATTTATTTGTTTGTCTGTTTTTGCTTTTTGGTGGGGACAAAAAATGCAGGGCAATGGGGTTAAGTGACTTGCCCAAGGTCACACAGCTAGTAAGTGTTAAGTGTCTGAGGCCAGATTTGAATTCAGGTCCTCCTGACTCTAGGGCTGGTGCTCTATTCACTGGGCCACCTAGCCGCCTCAAGATATAATTTTATTAATGGCAATGCGGTATACTGTTAGTAAAACAGGTCATGTTGGCACCTCAGTAAAAACCCAGGGACTTGAACATAACCAATTTGATAAGCAAAGATCTGGAGTAAGGGCCAACAGGGCCTTTTAAACTTAGGTGTGGCTTCCTTCTGATAGCCTGACATTACATCATTTAGACCTCCCCTGGCAAAGACAAGAAGATTCCAATTGGCAAATATTTAATGAGAGTTACCTTAGCTCCTCACTCTTAATCTTTGGAAGGTAGGAGTAATCTTCAAGTAACAGGATTAGTCTGTAGCTGGAGAAAGTGGGCTGGCCTTCAGATGTGACTAATTACCCCTGTGTGACACTGGAGGAATACTAGTTGCTTTCTGAGACCCAAATTCCTTTATCAACTTTGGCTAGAAAAACAAAAAACATACTATCAGGTTGCCTCCCCATTGGAAGACAAGTCACTGCTAAGTTTGAGAAGAAAAAGCAAGGACAGGAGAGTTATCCCTTGGGAAGGGCCTAGCCTAAGCTGGTTCTCTGTTTGATTATTGTCCTTAGTGCTGAAAAAAATATCAAAGTAACATTACTCTGTCAGGGTCAACATACAATGTGTACAATTCTGGCTGATCAGGCCAATATGAGCTTGGAAGGCTCTCCCACAGAACAGGCACAGATAGTCCATATGAACATTTGGAGTGCAGATGCCTCTAAATTTGTCTCACATTTCTTTTGAACTACTGAACTTGTGATTTGCTCAGAAAGCATAGTACCTTCTCTGATGTGGACATGCCATGCTGGGCAGTCTTTTGCCAGCATCTCCTATGTGTCATAATCAATTCCAAAGTTCTTCTGAGAGACATTGAAAGTATCCTTGCATCCCTTCTTCTGACTTCCAGGAGAGTGCTTGCTTTATATGAAGTCTCCATAAAATAATTATTTAGGCAAACAGGTATGTTTGGCATTTGAATCATGTGTACCACCCATCAGGGTTGTGCTCTCTGAAGTAGAGTTTGAATGTTTGTCAGTTCAGCTGACCAAGGACCCCAGTGTCCAGTACCTTATCCTGTCAAGTGATCTTCAGAATCTTCCTAAGACAATTCAAATGGAAGTGATTGTTTATTGTCATGGTACTGGCATACTGTTCAGGTTTCACAGGCATACAGCAAAGAGGTCTATTCTGTAGACCTTCAGTTTGGTAGGCAGCCTAAAGCTACGCTTTCCTTCAAAGCCTCCCAAACACTGAAGCCTCCCAAACACTGAGCTAGCTCTGACGATATGTGTGGCAACCTCAACATCTATGTGTATATCCCTGGAAAGTATACTGCATCTCAACCTTAGGGGCTACACTGAACGCACAATCATCTTGCAAACAAAAAGTTGTACACCAACTCTCCCTCTACTTTAGTCTTGGCTTATAGCCTATTCAAGTTAAATAATTTACTGTCAGTTCAGTAGCTGACCTTGATGCCATTTTCATCCTTGTTGAAGGCATCTAACATCACTGAAAACATGCTTAAGAGTGTGCAAGTAAGCATACAGCCCAGCTTTACTCCAGTAATGACCAGGAAAGTGTGAGAGCATTGTCCATTATCCAGAACCATTATCCATTATCCATTGTCCATTATCCATCATGGAAATGGCATATGATACTGATAAATTCCAGGAGAACAAATTTTGCCTTGATCTTCCACAAACCCTCATAACTGACAGTATCAAAGGCCTTGGTCAGATTGACCAATGTTGTGTACACACCTCTGCTCTGTTCCTGTCATTTCTCCTGGAATTGTTGGGCAGCAAACTATATGGACCCTTCCTTGGCCTTTTCTGAAGCCACACTAGCTCTCAGGCAGATGAGCATTTTCCAGGCAAAGGATCAGCCTATTAAAGAAGACTCTGGCAAGAATCTTGCCAGCAATGACTAAGAGAGAGACTGCCCCCCACCACCACCCCATGATTGTCATAGTGCAACCTATTTCCTTCTCCTTTTATAGAAATGAACAATGGAGGCGTCCCTGAATTCCTGGAAGATAACCTCCTCTTATATAACCTGGAAGATTTCAGTCAGCTTATATATGAGCAGTAGACCCCCTGCCTTGTTTGCAAATCTCAGCTGGAATAGAATCAGCACCAGATGCTTTGCCACAGGAGAGGAACCTAATGACATTCAAGACTTTTTCAGTTGGAAGTTCGGCTAGAGAGGGACTGACTTCAGCCTGAGATATATGGTCAATGACTTCAAAACTGATGATGATCCATTGAGAACACTATAAAAGTGTTCAATCCGTCTCTCCAGAATTGTGTCCTTATCACTAATTTGGCTGCATCAGCACCATAAATCTTTGGCCCATAAATAGCCTTCAGGCTTCATAAAATACTTTGTATTCTTACAATCATCAGAAAGCTGAATTTCATCTGCCTTCTTACTGAGTCAAGAATTCTCTAAGTTTCACTTGCACTTTACTTCTAATAGAGTTAAACACTATCTTCTTAGAGATGAATAAACTATCCTGCTGGTAAACTCTACGGAGTTCTTGGGCTTTGTTTAACAGATTCTGAATGTCCCCATCATTTTCATCAAACCAATAATGATATTTGTGAGTGTTCTGGCCCAGATGAAGAAACACAGTGCAGAGACCCCCGGTCTCTGAAAGCCTCCCACTCCTTTTCTACTCCACTGTTGCCAACTGTGTATTAACTCAGATTTCTCTCCAAGTTAGCAACAAACTGTTCACCCATAGAAAAGCACTCTAATCTGTTGATATTAAGTCTTCTGATAGTAGTCTTGGCTTGGGGCTGCAACTTTCGTTTAAATACACATGAATAGTTTGGGGAAGTTAAGTCTATGAGTGGTCCAGCGCACTGCACCACACATGACCTGTCACTCTGATAACCTTTTCCTTACAGTAACAGCCATTTCCATGGATACAAATTTAACAGTCCCAAAGAAGAGTCCCAAAGAGAGAAATGATAACATTTCTAAAGTTCCTAAAGTCTGCAGTGATATTTATCAAATGCAAATTGACAACTCAGAGTAAACATTTAAAATACTTAAGACTTTTATTCAACCAGAAGATAACTGGTCTACAGCACTAAGTCTTGCTATGTAGTAGGTCCTAAGTCATAAATCAACCACAGCATTCTGATCAAGAAGGACCTAACTGTAATGGTAATGGAATTTGGAGATGCCCCTGAATTGACTTGGCTTTTGGGTTGAGTGTTAAGACCCAGAGCTTGTGAATCCCACTTGTGGGATGAATTTGTTGATCTGGGAGGAGCCATGAATGGAAAGGAAGGCTCAAGCCCAGAGAAGGCCAGAAGAAGAAGGACTTTGGGAAAAGCAGTATCTAGTGTCCTGGTGCCTGAGTTGCTGACAGAGACTGCTAAGAGTCCATTGGAGCTGCCCAGGACTTTTGAGAACTGCCACCTGGAACTGCCAAGAACTGAGGAGGCATGGCTGTGATGCCGGTATTTTGTCTGTTTTGATGTTGTTTTTCCAGATTCACCTGATGGTGGACAATGCTGCTGTTGTAGAGGTCCTGGAACCTGGCTGTTGATGCAGAAGCCATGAAGAAGGATTTTCTTGTTGTATGTTCACAGAAATCCTGGAAGGGGGCCTTGCTGATACTTTCAGGGGTTCTGAGACTACTCTACAGGCAGAGTGTGACTTGATGAGTCACTGGCTATGGCTTTGTTGAACCTTGACTCCCCAGAAACTGAGATTGCCGAGGGCTTACCTAGAGTGAAGATGAAAGAAGGGCCTTTCCTTGGCCTTTCTATGCTGAGATGTTATCTTGACCTTGTTATGGCTTAAGGTGGATGGCCTTTTGTGCTCTCCTGCTTCCTTTTGAGAAAGTGCTTGATGTTAATGGATGGTATTGGGGTGGGAAACCTTTGGCCTTTTTGTGATGTTTGAAAACTCTCTCTCCATTTGAGAAAAGGCTTTGACTGACCTGGACTGAATTGAGAACTTACTTGTGAAATGTATGAGTTATACTGTATTTTGACTTTCTCTGTTCTGTGAATGTTTGCCAAATAAATGGGGTTTGCTATGCTGGTAATCCAAACCCTGGACGTTGCCTTTACTTGGGATTACACTAATTTATCAGTGTTATCGTTCCAAAATCAAAAGTACTTCTATACAATAATTCCTAAGTCACAACATAAGAAACTTATAACTTAACATTAACATAATACAATCTCATGGACTTAAACACAAAACAAAAAGCATTACCAGTCCAATGACATTAATTCAGTGCAATGTATCTCCAAATCAACCACATGAAAAAACCATCCCACCCATATACTAGCACTGACATTCTGTACTAGTTGAATTCAGAAACCTGTACTATGTAAAGTAATTATTTGGAGCTCTCACAGCTCCAAAAATATGACATCCACAATTACTATTCAAAGCACAGATCAACCATATTATCAATAATAATTTCCCCCAATTTATCTATCTGAACAAGTATAGGTCCAAATTTAAACTACTCAGCTTTAAGGATTGCTACATAATTCCAGCTGCTTTTCATCATCTATAATCTGTGAAATTAAGCTTGAAAATCAGCATAACTCCCCCTAACTTCCTGAGGAGGAAATAATCATTTCTCCAAGTGTTATTTCACATCTTACTGGCATAAAAACTTTGCTATTCTCATCATATCTTGATGAGACTTAAAACTTCCTTAAATTTGCATTTCTTCTTTCCAAAATCATAATGCCTTTTTTTTCCCCCTCTGCTGTTTTTCTAAGTTAGCCCTTGCTGTGGAATCTGATAGCTGGCCAAATGAGGGCCTTGCAGTCACCCTGAGAGAGTGAAAAATCACTGCTTCTATTTTCTACAGTTGAAAAATGAAGAAACCACTCTCATAGGCTCTAGAATTAATTTAGTGCCTATGTATGCAGAGGTGTATTTTTCAGAATTTCCTACTTTTAAGAGCAACTTTATGCATTTCTCATTGCTTTTAAAATGAACTTTGGGTCTATACTTCATCAATACAAACCGCTTCTTATTTACTTTTTCATCCTTTATTATTTTTTTACTGGTTATAATTAATCCGAACTGGGCCTGGCAAATGACAGAATTCATTTCTTTGTATAGTGATTCAGCATTTCACTTTCTAATAATGTTAATTTCTTAACCTCATACTTCCCTGCTTTCAAATCATGTTTCAAATTGCTTTCAGATCATTTCCTTTTATTTTTTGAATCTCTTCTGCAAATTAGCACAGTTTTATTATGCATCTCAAGTTCATTGCAAAACTTTGCTTTTAGATGACCAAAGCTGAAACTTCTAGGCTTGTAGACAGTTTTTCATTTTGCTAAATAAAACATTTTCAGTTTGACTTCTTACTTAAGAACTTGAAAATGCAGTTTATTCTGAATTCTTTTAGATGACTTTATTTCTACTTTACCTAGGCAATTAAATTCTATCATTCAAAAGCTCCTAAAATGAAATTTTGCCTTTTTCCAAATTGTTATGTTTATATTTTCTGAGACAAAGTCTCCTTGGATCAAGACCATTTAAATGAAAGAAAATTTAAGAGAACAAATATTTACTAGATTTCAAAACCACATAAGACTCAGGTTCAAACTAAAAATTGCAAAACTCTCTTTACTTTTTTCTCTCGACTTTTTTAGTCCCAAGCAATCTGCTACCCAAAGCTCAGAAGAAGGTAAATAAAGCTTAACTGTCACTTGGACCATAGGGTTAGGTACAATTTCACTTATTACCAGAGATACTGCTGGATTTTGACTTGGTTAGTTATGTGCTGGCAGATGTTTAACAATCATGGGGGGTAGGGAGTGGGAAAGGGAGGGAGGAAGGGAGGGAAGGAGGATATCCAACATATATTAAGTTTAATCACAAGATGCAGAATGACATACATTTCTTAACATGACAAATGTGTGAATTTGTTTTGCTTTTACTATAAGAGTTTTCTTTTTCTTTTTTCTTTTGGGGGCTGGAGGGGGAGGGAGTAGGTAGAAATGAGGGGAGATAAGGATAGGTTTCCCAAAAATATGAGAAAAGAACAGAAGGAAAGCCTGAAGGAATGAAAAAGTAGGACAACTTTGAAAGTTTACATGATGAATTTATTTTATATTTAAAAATCAAAGCAAGTTCTACATAAAAGAGATTCACCGTATTGGGTAATATTTCCTATTCTACAACGTCTATGGAAATGCTCATTTTACTTTGTATTTTTTTTTGGAGGGCAATTGGGGTTAAGTGACTTGCCCAGGGTCACATGGCTAGGTTTTGTGTGTGTGTGTGTGTGTGTGTGTGTGTGTGTGTGTGTGTGTGTGTGAAGTATCTGAGGCCTAATTTGAACTCAGGTCCTCTGGACTCCAGGGCTGGTGCCCTATTCACTGAGCCACCTAGCCACCCCTTACTTTGTATTTTTAATTTTAAAAAATACAAATTAAACAGGGGAAAAAAGCAAAGCTTGATGCACATTCAGTCTTCATTTCCCTTTTTTTCCTTCTCAAACTTATCCACACACAAAGACATCGAAGATGTTTCCACTATGAGACTGACACTTAAAACCATCAAAACATTTTTTTTTACTTATAAAACTGACATTTCATCATTTCACCTTGGCTCTGCAGCGTCCAAACAATTCTCTCCAAGTTCATGTCTTCTAGCAAATCTAGCCAGAGTTGCGTTTCTCCTCATGTCAGTGGAATCTTCCATAATAGAGAAACTCTCCTTGCTTCCAGTCAACTCTAGCCAAAGGACCCAGGACCTCTGGAGCCCTTAAACTCACAAGGTTAGAAACGTCTGTCTCAGGATTTGCTCTTAGTCTCCAACAGTTAGGTTGCTCAGTGGTTAGAGAACTGAACCTGGAGTCAGGAAGACCTGAGTTTAAATCCAGCCTCAGACACTAGCTATGTGACCCTAGGCAAGTCACTTAACTCCTATTTGCTTAATCCACTGGAAAAGGAAATGGCAAACTACTCCAGTAATCACAGGGTCATGAAGAGTTGGACAAAACTGAACAACACCATCAACAATCAACAACAAAGAAACACAAAGCAAAAGAGGCAGTTAAGGCTCTTAGATCTCTACCCAAGCAGGACACAGACTTGAGCTACCATGAGCTCATAGCCACTATTTTCATGGTACCTCGTCATATTGAGAGTTATCTGTTGACTCAGTCTCCCATTGTTCCCATTCCTGCTTGTCCATCAGCGTTGGGGGAGGCATCACCCAGTCCCCTGATGTTGATCACATAGCCAAGTCATCTCCTACCTGTGACCTTTGTACCTACAAATAGTCATGTTTTTATTGCCTCAAGGAGGAACTAAGATGCAAGGACCCGGTCTCTTCTGCTGAGGTAGACCTATCTGAATTGTCTTAAAGTTACCTATAAAAGCTACCTATAAAAGTTGGCCCCACCTAGAAGCCATCTTCAGTGATCAGCCCGGCACCATCACCATGTTGCTGCCTTGATGTACTTATAATAAACTCCTTTTAATTCTCTTTGTCCTGAGTTTTTCCTCTTTAATCAGGGTGAAGGATCAAATGAAGAGTTTTCCTTAATAGTAGAGCCCCAGATAAAGGCTACAGCTCTGAAGCCAGAAAGAGAAGTGAGCAACCAAGGGCAAGTCAATCCCTTTTAAAGATCCATAAGCAGTTCTTCCTGCTTTGGTGGCCAATAGATGACTTCATCTGCCCCAAAGCACTTGGGTCCTTCAATAAATGCCTCTACTTTGAAATAATTGTGTTCTTTGGCTAACTACATAAAAGTAAGTATCCTAATGGGAACTTATGAGTTATAGTTTTAAAAGTGTGGACAGAGTACTCTTAAGCCTGAAGTAGCTACTCCCTAGGTACACACCTTTGATTTCGAGGAGGAGGAGATAACTCTAAGGGGAGCTACAAATATCTGTATTTGCTACCTCACAGTATAGTCATAACCATCAAATGAGATAAGTTATGTGAAGGCAAAACAGTTTTGGTTGCTTGGTTGGTGCTAGTTTTGGTTTTGGTTTTTTTTGGTTTTTTAAAGACACATAGCTGCTAGCTCTGCCCTTCCCTCCAGTATAACTCACTAAAGCTTTGGAATGGTGATATGTATGGACTAGGATTTGTAGCATGGAAATGGTAAGGATTTGAAAGGAAATAACTCCCTGGAAAGCCAGGGTTCTTTTCCTAGGATTCATGAACTTTTAAAAATGTTTTAATAATAATATTTAATAGAATGTATTAGCTTTATACATATAAAAACTTTATTCTGAAAATAAAGACTAGATTGTCAAAGGACTCAATGACATTAAATGTTAAAAACCTGTGCTCTAAACCATATAAAATTTATAAAGGATTAAACCCACAGAGGGGCAGCTCAGTGAATCAAAGGAAGTAAAAAGGCAAGTTTAACCTAATCAGGAGAATTTCTGCTGATCAATATTAGGTGATGCCTTTAGGGTCTGAATTAGAGAAGAAAGAAATAGTCCTGAGTTGTTGTTAGTAACTAAGAGCTAAAAATGCCTCTTGGAAATATGTAGAAGGCAAGTCAGATATCAGTGGCATATCATTAGAAGACCAGCAGGTGGCAGCAGAGGGAGGCCCAGAACCTACACATTCAATGTTGCCAAGTTTTTTGTGGTTGCTGCTTTCACATCTCTCACATGCATTCCCTTCTCTCTTCTGACAGCACCGTCACTCTGGTGCAGGCCCTTGTCACCTCATTACCTGGACAATTGCAATAATAGCCTGTGGGATGATCTTCTTGCTTGAAGTATCTCCCCACTCCAATCCATCCTCCCATCAACTGCCAAAGTGATTTTCCTAAATAAAGTGCAGATCTGACGTCCCACCTATTTGATAAACTCCATTGGCTCCCTATGGACCCCTCTAGGTCAAATATGAAATTCTGTTTGGCCTTTAAAGTACCTAATAACTTAGTCCCTTATAACTTTTCCAATTATCTTACCCTTTCTTCCCCTCCAAGAACTCAACAATCCAGTGGCCTTGATGCTCCTCACACAAGACCATTGTCTCCTTTTGTATAATTGTCCCTCATGCTTGGAATTCTTTCCCTATTCACCTCACCCTCTCTGGCTTCCTTAGCTTTCTTTAAACCAGAGCAGAGTAAGCACTTAAGAAATGCTTATTGACCAGACTGTGTAAAAGAGAGTGCCCGAGGCAGAATGCCAAGATGGGAGAAAAGAACACTCCGTGGAGGACCAGCAGATAGCCAAGTAGTGGAGAGGATAACCCAGAAGATGTCACTAGACCAGCTGGACGACATTTGGATCTTCAAGGAGGAGAATCCAGCAACAGTGTTAGAGGCACAAATGTATGGCAAGGACACCGTCCTACTACAGTAATTTTTCTTGGCTACACATGTTCTTCAGCTAGATGGCGCAGTGGATAGAGTAGAAGATGAGTTCAAATCCAGCCTTACTAGCTGTGTGACCCTGGGCAAGTCACTTTACCCTGTTTGCCTCAGTTTCCTCATCTTTAAAATGAGCTGGAGAAGGAAATGGCAAACTGCTCCAGTGTCTTTGTCAAAAAAAAACAAACCCAAATGGGGTGACAAAGAGCTGGATACAACTGAAAAATAACTAAACAATAACAGTTAATAAGACATGTTCTGAACTCATGGTCTCCTAAGTGGGATTAAAAAAGAAAATGTTTGAACTCTTCTTAATATTTATTTTTATCCAAAAACAAAGAATGAAATCAAATTACTACATATTTAATGTATGGACTAGCACTGGAGCCTTCATTCAGTCCATATGAAAGGTGATCATACATCAAGTACCATGCACAGTACATCCTAATGGAAGAGCAGGAGTTCCACAATGTGGAAAGACTCTCAGCAGAGGGAGTAGCCCACTCTCTTTTGTTTGTTTGTTCTTAGGGGAGGCTAGGTGACAAAGTGGGCCCTAGGGTGTGGAAGACCTGAGTTCAAATCCTACCTCAATAATTCCTAGCTAAGTGACCTAGGGCAAATCATTTAACCTCTGTCTCAGTTTCCTCAACTGTAAAATCAGCATGATGATAGCACCTACCTCATAGAGTTGATGTAAAGATAAAATGAGATAACCCCCTTTCTTCCCCTTTTGGAATATTGTATGTGTATCAGGTTTTGTGTGGCCAGCTCACTCCCAAATTACAAGTCAAAAACAAATGGCAATCGAATAGGATCTGCCAAGAAGTCTGCCAGAAAAAATTTGAAATTATCAAGATTATTTGAAATGTGAATTTGCTTACACTATCATTAATAATGAATCTTGCCTAAGTATGTGTGTGTGTGTGTATATATATATAAAATCCCTTGACATATTACCTAATAATGGTATGAAGCATCACAATTAGTAAGATATTTTAAACTAATCTATTGCTGCTGAAAAATGATGTATTATCACCCATAAAACATTCATGTCTGCTTATATCACACTTAACATAGAAAATTTTTAATCTGATTAAAAATCTTCCTAAGAGTTTCAGTGAGTTTTGAACTCATTTGTTAAAAATATAAAAATGTACCATCTTCTCATTTCTTTGCCAGAAGAGTTGATTGACATTAGCAAAGATAAAAATGTACTTGTCAAATTTCCACAAAAACTTTTGCATGGGATGGGATGAAAGGTAAGCAATATGATTTTGTAAACAAAGACAACAATGCACTTCCATGAGGATCTACATATCTTTGTGAGTCACATTTTTTATGTAACTGGGCTTTGAGAATGCCCAGATCATCTAAAATGGAGGAACTATGTGGGAGACCTCAGGGACTTGCTTTTGGGAGAAGTCATTGAATCCTATGAACTAAAGATTCAGTCACAGTAAGGGAACAATGTACTCACCTGGGGGTGGGGGGGAAATCTATTCTCCCCCTCCCCCTAACTCTGGCACTTTGGCCCCAAGAATTGGGCTTGGAGTTTTGGTCTGTTTTGTTTGTCCTTTTAAGTTCTAAGAACACTCTGAGCCATGGTGACCTTACAGTCAAAATTCCAGGCCAGATATCTCTGTCAATGAAACCTTGAGAAGTATAGTATGGTCCCAGGGAGGTTTTGGACTTAGAACTTGTTGGACTTAGAACTTTTATGCTACAAAGGAACTGAGTTAACCTGTGAACCTAATCACTCTCTCTTTACTGAGACTACTGGAAGAGGATTATGCCAGGTGGGGAAGAGGAGAAAAGGAAGGTTTGAATGTTTGTTCTAGTTATACCTTTGAAGTAAATAGCTCTTTGTAAAAGCTTTTCTATTAAGTGGTTAAAGGGAACTGAGCTGTAGGAGGCCTCTAGAACTAAGGGAACACATTCATCAGTGGGGCCTTGGGTCAGTGGTAGAGACAAGACACTCCCAAACACCCTTAAGGGTATTAGAGACCTCTAGTTGAGGGGTGAAATGTAATATACTTGGTTTACTGTCCCAGGAAATGGGGACTAGAGTAGTCACTGTCACATCTATTTGAGAACCTTTAAACCAAATATCAAAATAAATTGAACTTAGAACTAGACTTCTAAATCAAGTTAGGGACAACTAGATGGCACAGTAGACATGTACCCTCTTGCACATATCACCTAGCCATATATCTTCTGCACACATACTTCTCAGGCTCGTTCCCTGGACACAGATGTTTCCTTTAGATGTGTTCCCTCTCTCACCAGTGGTATGGCAACCTGCAGGAGCATGTACCTATGTATATATAGGAGCTTTCCTTTGATATTTATTTTGTTATGCTTTTTAATTAAATGTTTTTTGCTTGAAATAGGTCCATCTTTCTGGTTGGTCTGGTAAAAGAAACATCCATGGGGATTCCTGAAGCTAGACTACCTCTTAAGAGATGAGATCCTTGGCGGGGCGGGGGGGGGGGGG
>CM053593.1:199021877-199047157 GCA_028646575.1 Pseudocheirus occidentalis | reverse complement strand
CGTGGGCATTTCTTAGGAGGGCAAAGCAACTTTTGGGATACTGACATTTTCTGGTAGTACATGTCCGGTCGGTTCTGGATAGTGTCTCAGTTATTCCTTACAATTGAATTCTGTTCTGAGCAAGCACTTCACATCCAAATGGGACAAAGGGGGTAGGTGTCCTTTAGGGAGGGTTTAAGTTACCAGAATTTCCCCTTTTCATCCCCTCCCCTACAATGTTCTTATCCTTCTCCTTCCCATCCCCAATCTTGATTCTCTTAGAGGAATTTCAGGTGTTCTGGCCTCAATGGGGAAAGTTGCATCAGTACACCCACAGAGAAGAATGGAGATGGAAGTTGATTCTGAGGTATTCACTGCCTTCTGCAGTCCCTATTGTCCCCTGGAGACAAGTCCTAGGCAATGTTCTTAGTCTCTCACTCCACCACCTCCAACTTGAGGAAGAGAGGGAAGATCTCAGCAGGTATGTGTAGGAGGTCTGGACCTTTGCTCCTCCATTCGGCCACCTCCCTGCACCCTCAACAGCAGCTCCAGGAGCTCTTGCCCTCCTGGTGGAAGGGGTGGGTCTGACCGTTGAGCTTCAATACGCTGGCACTGGGGAGAAGGATGGACAGAGGTAAAGTAAATGGAGGAGGAAGAAATTGGATGCCTGAGATTCTGAGGGAATGGTGTCCTGGGGTTTCGTGGTTGGGTAGGGGAGCATTCAGAAACTGGTTGGGGCTAGACATCTGATTTTCTCTCTGAAGGGAAAAAACTATAAGGAGAGACAGGGGTAGAGGGGGTGGGGGTATTACAGATTCCTGGGTCCATGAAAGAAGTGGGTGCTGTAGGAAAGGGAACCTGAGGGCCAGGGCAGGATGGAGCTGGATGCCTAAGGGAAGTGAGGAAGGCTCTGGTCTCACCTGGTGACTGAGGATGGTGCTATAGAGCTGGTCTTTGTCCTCTGTAACCCGAACTTGGGCAGAAGATGTGGCTAGGGAGCCAGGGGAAGTGTGGAAGGTGGCTCTCTGTCCTTCCAGCCTTTTGGACTGAGCTTCTGCTACTAAATCCAGGAAGAGTTCTGTCTGCAGGGAGAGCATGGAGGCCGAGCGGGGTCCCAGGGCTGGGGGAATAGGTGTTGGGGTGATGGTCAGAGATTTGGAGGTCAAGGAGTAAGGGACATGAAAGGCAGGAAGAAATATGGTAGGGAGGACTGAATATTGGAGGGTTGTAAAAAGACAAACTTGTTAGGGGTGGCTAGGTGGTGAAGTGAATAGAGCACCAGCCCTGGAGTCAGGAAGACCTGAGTTCAAATCCAGCCTCAGACACTTAACACAAAAAAATTCTTCCATCTGACCTTGGCCAAGTCACTTAACCACAATTGCCCTACCTTTTTCCCCTCCAAAAAAACAAAAACAAAAAAAGGACAAACTTGTGACATCTGGGGAAGTGGGGTGATGGGGAACCTACCAGTTAGAAATGAGACCAGGGTTAGAATTGAGTCTAAGGTTATTACTAAAATCAGAAATGAGGTCAGGGTCATGATTAAAGTGGCACAGAGAAGTGATAGTGGAGTTACCTGTGTTTTGGTCCTTGGAATGGGGAGGGGTTGGGGGTGCAGATCTCCAAGGTCTGATAGTATTCAAAGGTGGCCAGCCTTGATCATCTGGGGGAAGGCTCTGAGAATGATAGGTAGGGTGACAGATTAGTTAATCCCAAGGCAAGACAGAGTGCCTGGCTTGGAACTCCAGCCCGTTCTGTTTGTATGTCTCAGCCTGTATACTCTGTCTTTCTAAGAGTTTTAATTTGTTCTCATGTACCTATTTTCCTCTTTATACCTTTCTCCCAACTTTTCCCTACTCACCTGCTCAATCTCATCTTCCTCTTCTTCCTGGAGTCTCTCTGTCTCCATCCCCTTTAATAGGGGAGGTGGGAAGGTAGTTGGAGGCAGTTGTGGTGTTTGGAGGCTTGGACACCTAAGCCCTTGAAGATAGTAAGAGATGGAATAGAGTGGGGGCAAAGTTTTCGGGCCAGCTGGCAGGGTTCTAAGAAGGAAGCTAGGTTCTGGGTTAGCGCCCCCCCCCAAGCCCCGCCCATCCCTCTTAGTGACGCTCTCCCCCCACTTCCTCCTGTTCCCCTTTCCCACCCTCTACTACTCTGTCTCTTATCCCCAAAGGAGTATGAGGGATACTATAAAACCTATGTTTCTCAGTTTGAGGGTTTTGGGGAAGTGGATGTTGTTGGAGAGAAATAGCTATTGGGGGGACTCAGCCTTCAGCACTGCTCCCCCTTTCTCTTTACACCTCCCCCCCATAACAAGTCCTCTATTCTTCCTAGCTGACTCTGTCAACACAGGAACTAGCTGTAGAGGAAGTGGTTTTACTCCTCAGGCTGCTTCCCTCCCCCCCCCCCCAGTCCTTCCCCTCTCCTAGGGAATAACCCTAACTTTAGAGGAGATACTTTCTCTGTAAGCCCCATACCCCCACTCCACCCTGCCCATATCCACCTGGGCTAGGGGAGGTTCTTTCCTGCTGGGAGGCAGGAGGATTTTAAGGGTGATAGCTCACATTTATCTATCAAAAATGAATCTTGATGTAGGGAGTGCCAATATTATATACCCATTTTACAGATGAGGAAACTGAAGTTCAGAGAGACCAAGTGACTTGCCAGAAATTCTGCTGTCTTGGAACTTCCTGTCCTCTCCTGGATGCCTCGAACTTGAGTGAAGAATTCCAATCTGAGAAGCTTCTGCATCACTTAATTAAATCACAAGTATTTACTGCTTGAATAAATACAGCCCTTTGATAGCACAAAACAACTCTGAAGCCTCTCCCAACAAATTTCTTCTTGAAACAAAGTACTGTCTTTAAAAAAAAGTTAATTTATTTATTTACTTTTAGTTTACAACATTAAGTTCCACAAGCCCTGTCTTTTTAATACCAATTTTCTAAAAGTGTTGTATGGTTGTGAATCATGTGACCTGACGGTTTCCAAAGAATTGAAAAATGAGTTTCACTCAGAGGACAATGGAGAAACACATGGTGGGTGGGAGCTGTAAACCATTACAAATGAAGATCTACTGGTGAAAGTGTTATCACGGAAATGTATGAGCAGGAAAAAAAAAGCCTGGTTTATTGAGATGGCAAGAATGAGTGCTAACTAATAGCAGCTACATTCTCTTCATAGTTTCTCAATGGCAAGAGGAAACAAGAATGGTCTCCAACATGATTGGGAGACATTCTGTGGTGAATGCAGAGTGCATGGGCAAGAGTAGCAGAGAATAAATAGGAAGATGTGAATGGATGGTCATCTGTTTCACAGAAGGGATTTTCAACTAACAACATAGACCCATTTTAATTTCTTCAGCATAGTATGGAATAGTATGTACAGTATTGAATCATAGAGCCAGTGTTCAGATCTTTCTTCTGACCTGTGTGTCTTTCCACCTCCCTGTGTCTCTGGGATTGACTTCTGATATATTCAGTTCTAGATCTATTATGCTGTGATACTGGTACCAGAGTATCTCTAAGGTACTTCTTGGAATCTTATGATGCTATTTCTCAAACTTCATCATAAGAATATGAAGATGTAAGACAGGATTGTCCTTGCCCTTGAAGAGTTGGAAAGCTAAGACTCAGGAAATATCAAGTTTAGGCTTCACGGCAGGGGCAGCTTCTCAGTAGTCAGGGATAAAGAACTAGGAACAAAGAGTAGATGTGACACCACCTCTGGATGTTTTTTGCATAGAGAAAACCCTTAGATGGCTTCTTCTGGACCGTGAAAGTCATCATTTGATGGTAAGCAGGATTGTCGATGATCGAGAATAACAGAGGATGTGGCTTCATGGATTTGTGCCCCCAAGGACACATAAGTGAGTTTTTTTCCCTAATGTCTAGCCCTCCAATTTCCCAAAGACTCTAGGTATTAGGTAGTTTCTAGTTCTTGGACAGGAAGACCATAATGCTGAAGACTAGTAGACAGCTCCTTTAAAATATTCAGTACACAGTACACTCTTATCCAAGTTGCATAAATTTTGCCTTTTAAATCTAACTTAAGTGGCTACTGTGCATTTGTTTTAGGGGATGTCAGCAAGAGAGTAAGGTGGTATTTGGATTCCTTCACTGAGCAAAGTTTGGGGAAGAATTTTACATTAATTGCTGAGTGCAGATGACTAGGGTCACCCCATAGTGACATATTTTTTCCACATACATTTGAACTGTTCATTTCCTGGACAAGCATTTTTTTTTTTTTTTGGTCTGGGATGAGGTGGGGGGTGTATGAGAAATTCTAGAAGTATAGCCCATAGTCAATTCAGTGCTGTGCCACAGTCCTACCACCTTCCCTATAATCCTTCAGGCATTGGAAAGAACAAGAAACAGGTGAAATCTGAAATCAACTTTATTAGGAGATAACAATCCACTATATCAGGGATGGTGGGGCCATGGCTGGAAGAGTTTCATGCCTCATCCTTAAGTGATCTCATCTAATGGGGGAAGGGGAGAAACACAAGGAGTCACTGGCTCTAAACTTGGGTTCCTCCAGACGTGGGCTCCCATTGGAAGATACCTGTACGGGGAAAACAATTTCATATCCTGTTTTCCTTTCTCTTGTGGGCAATCCTCACTTCAGTTTTGGGGCGATTTCCCAGTATCCCTGCATTTTGGTTTGCTTGTTTCCTCTTCTTCTGTTTCTACTCCTCTTCAGTCCCATAATCTTTCTCGGGGGTGGTGGTGGTGCTATGTGTCCTCCCTCTTTGGAGGCTTATGCTGTGTCTTTATCTCAGTGTAGAAAAGAGATAGCTGAGGTCCTCTCCTTTGTTAGGGAAATCATTGCTCAATAAGTCAAAAACTTATTTTAGGCGCAGATATATCCTTCTATTCCATTGTGGGGATCTCCCTGCACTTTAGTCTCCTCAGCCTAGAATCTGGGGGATCCCCAGGCTCTGCTACTTTGAACATCCATCTTCTTAACAACCACCACTTTTTCTCGGTTTAGGGGCATCATTCCGAAGGATTAGGTACCCAGGCCGCTTGGGGGGAATTTTGCTCAAGGGAGGGAGTAAGGCAAGGAGGCGGGACCGGAATCCTGGGGGTCGGGCCACAGGCACCCAGAGCCACCCAATCATAAGGCCAGTCACCTGTTGTAGCTCCGCTTCTGTGTCCGAAGGATCTATCCAATAGTAACCTAGGACCGTGTCGAGCTCCGCGCATGCTTGTTGGGGATCTCAGGCCACGAAGGGGCGGAGCTCCACCTCCAGAGAGGCTCCGGTTACGCGGGAAGGCCGCGCCTCCAAGAGGAGCCATAGCCATTGACATTGTTCGGCCAGGAGGGTAAGCCCCACCCCCGCGCGTGTTTCCTCCTCCTAACGTCATCCGACCGCACAAAAAAGCCCCGCCTCTAGATAAGGTCCTAGAGCGCGGGAAGACTTCTTTTTCTGTCTTGTTTCTACCCACCGAGCCTGGGGGAGCTTTGTGACGAAAAGAGGGCCGGGACTCCTGAAGCACTTCCCCTTCCAGGAGCGTCAGCAGGTCCCAGTGTCCGCGCTGACGGGCGATGTCTTGGGGTCTGAGCCCCGCCTGGTCCCGCAATCCCCGGGCCGCCCCCGCCTCCAGTAGTAACCGGGCCGCTTCCACCGCCCCTTCCCGGGCAGTCAGGAAGAGCGGCGTTTGCTCCTAGGGGAGGGGAAGCAGGCAGATGGAGTCAGGGAAAGGCCACTCCCCAGAAGGTCCATTTCTCCCTGGCCTCCCCTCTCTCTACGTCACCTATTGGATTCGCCCAGTGTTTCGCCTCCCTTCTTACTGGTTCCTTCCCCTCCGTCCCTTCCTCCACTCCCTTCACTTCTCACCCCTCTTCTTCTTCCTCTTCCTCTCCCCCCAACCCCCGGCGGCCCTTTGAATTTAGCCCCGCCTTTAAAAGACTTCGCCCAGTCTGACCCTGCTGTCCTGAGAGTCCTTGTCGGCCCCCGCCTGGAGCAGGGCGCTGGCGGCCCGAGCATTGTTCACCGCGGCGGCCCAGTGTAGGGCTGTCTTTCCTGTGGAGAGGCAGGGCAAAGAGGGGTGATTCCAGGGTTGGGGAAACGGATGCCTAGGTCTCTTGGGGGAGAAGTCCGGGAGAATTTTCTCACGGGATTGGGAGTAGGAGAAAAAGACGGTCGGGCTGGCGTGGGGACCCTCAGCTGGTCAATGGCGGGAAGTGTTACCATGGAGATGGCATCCGAGGGCAGGAAGCTTTGCCCCGTGACGTCACCCTCAGGGACAATGGGGCATTGTTCTGTGGCCTAGGGGATAGGGACCCCTCCCTCCTCCCCTTCGGACCTCCCCAGTCTGTTACCACTGCTTTCCCGGCTCTGCTGGACTTACGGCCGGTAGATTTTGTGCTTGCTGGAGGCATAGACCCCTGGATGTGCCTCCAGTCCAGTCCCTTAGGCAAATTTTCAAGTGATCCTGCCACTAGCCCCGGCTATCTTATTTATCCCTTATCTCTATTAAAGCTGTCTACACTTCCTTACCTCCCACTCTTCAGTCCCCTGCCATCTGACTTTTACCCTCACCTCCGATGAAAAACTGTACCCTCCAAGGTTACTCATTATCTCTTAATTGCTAAATCAGTGTTTTTTTCCTCAGTCCCCATTCTCTACCTCTAAAACATTTGCAGCCTTTCTTCAGTCTGTTTTCCTCTTTTGAGGAGTTTCTCATTCATTGCTGGATCATCATCCATGTCCTGCCTTCTAGGTATAGGTCTCCTCAGTCAGTTCTTTGGCCTAGCTACCTACATTTTTCCTTCATTTTCTCTTGGTGATGGCATCAGCTCCCACGGGTTCTATTATTAAAATGGTGGCTTCCATGTCTTTATAGTCTAACCCTAATCACTCTAGAACTTCAGTTCTTTATCACCAAGTAATTACCCACACATGTCCATTGGATGTCTCACTGGCATCTAAATTTTTTTTTTCCACTTCAGGCTCTTAGTGTAGAAATGTCCTGCACTAATAGAGAGCAGCAATGTATCCAGCCATACCTTATATCCACAACATTTTTTGCATCTATCTCTTAAATTAAGGCCATAATCCTAGTTCAGGTTTTCTATCACTTCTCTCCAGTATTATTTTGCAATAAATTCCTAATTGGTCTCTGATTCCAGTCCCTCCTTTCTTACAGAATCTTGGAGGTGCAAAGCATCTCAGTGGCCATCTAGTTCAACCCACATCCATTGGATAATGGGGGCAAACCCACTATTTCTTGAGGTAGCTCATTCTATTCTCACTCTCTAATTAGGAAGTTTTTTAATTCCATGAAGCCTAAATTTTTGTCCTTGAAACTTCCATCCATTGCTCTCAGTTCTGGCCTCTGGGGCCAAATAGGCACAGTTTCTCTTCCAAATAGGACAGCCTTTTGGAGACTTCAAGGCAGCTATCTTCTTCTCTCTAAGGTTTTTTAACTTCTTCAAGCTAACACTCCCGTTCTTTTAGCCCATATTCACTTGAAATGAGATTAAGGCCCCCTTCACCATTCTATTTACCTTTTCCAGTTTTTCGATTTCTTTCTTAAACTGTGGTGCCCAGAACCGATTTCTTGAACCCAAGCTTTACATTTATTCCTGTTGAATTTCATCTTACTAGATTCACATTCTAGCCTGTCAAATTCTTTTAGGATCCTGATTCTGGCAGATGACACAAAGTTAAGAAAGATAGGGGTTATCCACTGTAGAGCTCCTTTCGTGTTGACAGCACCTAGTAATGAGTAGGAACTCAACCACTTCCAAATCCCTCTCACTGTATTTACTTCATTCAACATCTTTCCATGTTTTTCACAAAAATAGCATGAGACTATCAAGTGATTTGCTAAAATCTAGGCAAATTGTACAGCATTTCCCTAATCATGCTGTCATACTGCTACTGAGATAAATCTTTTTTTTTGAGGGGGGGAAGGCAAGGCAATTGGGGTTAAGTGACTTGCCCAAGGTCACACAGTTAATGTCAGGTGTCTGAGGCTGGATTTGAACTCAGGTCCTCCTGACTCCAGGGCCAGTGCCCTATTCACTATGTTACCTAGCTGTCCTGATAATCTTTCTAAGGCATAAATTTTGTCATGTTACCCCTTTGCTCAAAAATCTTTAGTTGCTCCTTAGTATCTCTAGGAGAAAATACAAACCTCTCAGCCTAGCAGTTCAAACCTTTCACAGTATTTCTCCAAGCTGCTTTTGCAGACTTATTTCATATTATTTCCTTTAATGTGCTATTATTCTAGGCAACCTGTCCTATAATCTCCTCCCTAAACATTGGTATTCGATTTCCCATCTCTATGCCTTTTTTCAGACTGTTTCCTGTAGACTCCTTCTTTACCTCTGCCTCTTAGAATTCCTAGCTTTGTTCAAGGCTTGGTTTAAAATGCCATTTCCTACAAGAAGATTGTGTCCTCCCCAAACTACCTTGTATTTACTTTTCTGTGTACAAGTATTATAATAGGGGCAGGTAGGTGGTGCAGTGAAAAAAAGCACTGGCCCTAGAGTTGGGAGGATCTGAGTTCAAATATGTCCTGAGACACTTAACACTTACTAGCCCTGTGACCTTGGGCAAGTCACTTAACCCCAACTGCCCTGCCTTCCCCCTCCAAAAAAGCAACCCTCTCCCCCCCAAAACCACAAAAAGCCAAAATCAAGTAGTGTAATGAAAGCTGGAAGTCAGAGACTTCTGTTTTTGTCTTTGAACCCTTAGCAATGAGCATAATGTCTTATACTAGTAAGTTCTTCACTACTGTGTTGAATTAGAAGAATATCCTTGGCATACCATATCTGTATAATTCATTGTCTTGTTTCCCACTCCAATAATCCCCAGTTCACCAGCCCCTACATCTTTAGAAGCCATTTGTCCCATTGGGTCCTTACCCCATTTGTCTCTGGCTCCCACATCTGCTTGGGCAGCAATCAGCTCTTCTACCAGGTCCTCTACAGCTAGCCGGGCAGCCAGCATGAGGGGCGTTGTCCCATCCTCTGTTCTAGCATCTACTGAAGTTTGCCTGCTCCGAAGCAGGAGCTGGAGTAGAGGGTATTGGGGGTGGGCAGAGGACAGTGGAAGGACAACAGTAAGGCTGTTTGAATTCCCAGCCTGGAGTCCCATACACTCTTGTTTTGCCTAACTTTCCTTCTCTTCCCTTTCTTTTCTCACTCATACTCATCTTTATTCCCCTCTTCCTCTTATTTCTCTTCCCCACCCTTCTCTCCTCTTTTTCATATTCCAATCCTTCTTCATCTTCAACCCCAAATGCATCTGTCTGTCCACCTGCTTCCTGTTCTCTCTGATCTCCAGATAAAGGAAAGAAAAGTGTTATTGTTATTAACTTTGGGGATGATCTTTGTGTTGAATTATTTTAATGGGGGAAAACTTTGATAGTTCTTTTTATCCTCTTATCCATTTTAGATCAAGTTAGTTAACTAAGCAATTACACAGCAATATAGGTGTAACCTGGACCTTTCACTAGTTTAGCTAATTATTCCTACTATTCCTGTTCTAAGCCCTGTTGTTTTTAATTGCCACAAACTTGCAAAACACTATTTAAATTTGTTGTCCTATACTAATTATTGTTTTTGGTTTAATACATAAAAACCCAATCTAAAAATTTGTGATTAGTAGGCATGAATGAACCTGGGAATGGGAGGATGACCCAATGAACTTAATGTAATGAGTCTCAGAATGGGGTGGAGTGGGGTGAGAGTAGTTTCCGTGTGTGTGTATATGTATGTGTGTGTGTGTGTGTGTGTGTGTGTGTGTGTGTGTTTTGCTGGGAAGAGAGAGGAAATTATTCTGGAGGAAGTAGAATGTCATGGGGAATGGGGGTCCCAAATAAATAGATGGCATCAAGGCTGATACTAGCCTAAAGAAATGTTAAAGGTTAGGTTAGAAAATTTTAAATGCTATGTAATATGGGAATAAAAGGTTTTCCTTTATGTGTACTTACATTTACCTTATCCTTATATATTATTTGTATTTATTTAATTTCCTTCCCTTGCAACTAAATCTTAGAGAATTTACTCTTGTGATCTGGAGTATGTGTAAGATTATGAAAGGGAAAAAGAAAATGGTTGTTAAAATTGGTTACTTAGAGGTAGTGGTGGCAGCAGAGGAAGTTGAGATCAGATAATGAGGTTCCTAATATTGCAGATCACCAAATTCAGGTAGTGAAGGTAATTCAGCATTCAAGAAACTCCAAAAGGCTCTGTGCTTGACCTATCGTTCATGTATCATTGAACGTTTAAAATACAGCACAAGTCCCCTGGTGCATTTCCAAATGGAGGAGTCCTGGGAAGCTGGCATTAAGGTCAGTGAGACATAAGGGCTGGATCAAAGCATCGCAGGCCCCCATTCTGTTCTCCTTTCACCTTTCCTCTCTGGATGGCGTTTTGCTATTAAATACCTACTTATACTTACTATCCCTTTCCCCCAATCTCTACTCCCATTAGTGACCTGACCTGGCAGACTTCTCGGGCATCAGCAGCCACAGCTGTGTGGAGGGGAGTACGCCCCATTCTGTCTGGCTCATTGGGGTTGGCACCAGCTTCAAGGAGGCGTCGGGCAGCAGGTAGACGGGAAAATCGGGCTGCTAGGTGCAGTGGGGTCTCCCCTGACCCCACAGTATGGGCTTGGGGGCTTGCCCCACCACCCAGGAGTGGTTCCCATGGCTCTGTTCCCTCTGGCCCTGGGCACAGCCCCTCCTGTATTCTAGGCTCTGATCCCCCACAGCACACAGCTGACATCAGTGGGGTTACCCCGTCTGCAGAAGAGCAGATTCAAGAAGAAAAAAACAGCCAACAACAGGAGAGCAAAGTGACAGATTTGGTGGTTTTGAAAGAAACTGAGGAGTTAGAAAGGAAAAATACTACTATAGCTATATGTCCTAGGACAAAACATTTCAGTTCTATCAGCCTTGATTTCCTTATCTGCAAATGGGGGTGGGTTGGAGGTTGGAAAAGATGACCCCTGAGGTTTTTTCCAGTCCTGATATTCTGTAATTCAGTGATTCTAAACCTCAATAGGGGGTGGAGAGGAGGGTGGTTGGTTTGTCTTTTTTTTAAACATTGAATATTATTTACATACCAGGTCCACAGGTATCTACATCAGGGGCTTCATTCTCAGGCTCCTGGGGAGGGGTCAGCATGGCGACCTGGAGACACTCTTGTCCTCTTTCACTTAGAGGCCAGAGTTGGCATTTGGGTGGTGGGGCCCCTTCCTCAGCCTGGGAGTGAGGCAGAGTAAAGTAGGCAACAGGGATGGGACTTCTCCATCCTTCAGTTCCACTCTAGATACCAAGCTGTTTCTTGGCCCTATGTCCATCTCATACCCTTTACCTGGTATATCTCTTCTCCCTCTTCAGGACCTGAGCAAATCACAACCCCATCCTCATCAGCCTCAGTCTCTGGTTTCAATGGCCTGGGAGAATGGAAGGAACAGAGAATAGGGACAAGGGAGTAGAGTTAACATGAAACTCTCAAGAATCTCAAAATCCAATTTTTATCTTAGATGACCTCTGTCATCCAATCTTGCATGCTGATTTCATTCCTTCTGCCTTTAGAACTTATTGTTCCTGTGAAGTCATTATTCCTTTTTTCCTTTATTTTCTATTTCTGTAAGCTTTCCCTATTCCTTCAGAGACATTTTGGGGGTCTCTCCTGCTCTTACTTGAGTCCAATGCTATCTTCACCCAGAGGGGGCCGCCGTCCACGGGGGGCAGGTGTTGTTCGTGGTCGAGGCCTACTGGAAAAACCAGGGGGCAACCAGAGAGCCCCATGCTCCCGGCGCCTTCTCCGGATATGTTGGAGGACCAGGAGCCCACTCAGAACCAAGAGAATCACCCCAGCCACTGGGGAAAAGAACACAGGCCAGGGGAGCTGGGGTGCTGGGGGTACTGGGGAAGAGAAATGAAGACAAAATCAGAGATTCAGAAAGAGATAGATGAAGAGACTTCTTCTACTTTAGAGAAAATACATCTAATACAGAGAGTGTAGAGACAGATAAGTAAAGTACATAGGGATAGAAGGAGGGGCAGAGGATCAGTGAGGGAGAAAGTTTCATTCCTGTCTGCTCTGAGATTCTAGTCATCCTATTCCCTCCATCACAGTAAGTGATGGACAACAGATAGTCTTGGAAAAGGCTGTGGATGAGTATGGGATAAGACTTAGGTGGTTGAGTACCTGTACCCAGTCCAAGGTAGTGGGAGGGAGTTCAAGGGAAAATTGAGTTGAGGGTGACAGCATTTACCTGTGCCTTCCTGGGGATGGGCAACTAGTAGGGGCCCAGGCAATAGGGTCTCCAGGGCCCCAACAGCAGCCATTGCAGCTAGGAAGCGGAGCAGGAAGCCTGGGTCCCATGGGCATCGGAGGGTGGGAGGGACAGAGTCACAGTGAGATGAATCCACACCCAGCACCACCACAAATCTGTATGGGTAGAACAATGAAGACCTAGGTATGTGGGCACTGGTTTGCTGTCCCTAGCCTTTGCCCTGCCTTCCCTTGATCTTCCTTACCCAGCAGGGAGTGTGTCAGTCTCTTTACTGGAGTGGTGGGTGGGGGGTGCTGTTCTTTCTTGTTGGGGGTTGTTCCTATTTCTGTGGAGCTCTTCCTCGGCCTGAGGTCCAGGGTAGGGGTATACCATCTCCCTGCCTTCTTGGTCCTTCCTCACCCATAGCCCCACCCTCAGCACCAAGGAGAGAACCCGGGCAAGGGTGGGTAGCTGCAGGTCTAGGTTAGTAGGGCTCAATACCACCAGCAGGACTAAGGAAGGACCTGTTTCAGGGTCAGAGGCTGCTGTCCTGCAGTCCCCCCCATCCCAGCCACACTCTGCAGTGTCACAACCTTTCTCACAGTGTCCATTGTGGAAGTGATCCCGGCAGTACTGGTCATAGGCTGGACTGAGAGGTGGGGAGAAGAGGGTTAAAGACCTCACCTCCCACCAAATTGTGCTGTCCTGCTAGATCTTTTCAGGTACCGCATTCTCTGCCCCCAACTAAAGATGTCAGTAGCTTCACAGACTATTCCCCTCAAAGACTTTGACCGTCAAATGGGAGAACCTTATCAATAATTTTATCTAGTGAGTCCTGGTGGTTTCCTGGAGACCCAGAACTAGGGTTCCTCATGTCTTCCTCATTTTCTGGTCCCCAAAGATCACTTCTCTTGAGATAGGAACTACAAGTTCCTTTCTCTCAGTGACTCTAGTTGATGGGAATAGGGTGGGGTAGAATATACTAGTATACATATATATATATACTATATTCCAATGGGGCCAGTCAGGATGCTCACAGAACCCAAGAGTAGCCCATAGGACTCTATTTTATGGGTCCATCAGTGGCTTCAGATGTCCTTTCTCCCTCTGCTCCTTGGATTCCTTCAGCTCAGTGTCCCTTTCTCCCTTCCCCTGACTCCTAGCTGATGTTGTAAGGGCAGGAAGTACAATAGCATAAGAGGCCCAGTAAGACCTGAGGCCTTGATCCTGGCTTGGCTGTTATGTCACCCCTTCTCTCCCCAAGTGTCCCTCGGGAGCCTCACTTGCAGGTTTGGGGGGTCTCACAGTCGTAGCCATCAAACAGACACTCCTCTGTGTTGCACTGTGGGTGACACTGCCCATCTCTGAAGAGGAGCCAGCATCGGGCATGAAGAGGGCAGCCCCTCCAGGGATCTGGGATGCCCAGGGAGCAATCTCCTCCATCCCAGGCACCATCAGGGCTACTGCAGTCAGGATCACAGGCCCCATCTCCACCTCGACCTTTACATCCCTCTGCCTCAGAGGTTTGGCATCGGGGCCCCAGGAACCCAGGGGGGCAGGAACAATGGAAACCAGAGCCACCAGGGCCCTTCACTCCATGGGACTCTATGCAGCTGCCATTGTGTAGGCAAGGGGAAGGAGATCCACAACCTTGAGGGACTGGAGGCAGCAGGCAGTCAGGGCCCCCATAGCCTCTGAGGCAGGCACAGTGAGGGACAGAGCCTGGCTGGGAAAAGGTCAGACAGAGGCCCCCATGATGGCAGTGGTGGGGGCCACAGGAAGGGGCACCATGGAGGCATGTGGGACCTTCAAAGCCCTGGATGGAAAGAGAGGAAAAAATTAAGACTCTGGACAGCTCACTCACTATAGCCTTTTTCTGCCTCCAAGCCAATGATCAACTCACATTTCTATGGTACTCTAAGGTTTACAACAATACTTAACAATAGTCTTGTGAGGTGGTAGGCAGGGAAAGTTTTATTATGTTCACTTTACAGTTGAAGAAACTGAGACTCAGGAGGCTGAAGTGGTTGATACCAGAATTTAAGCGCATTGGGATTTGTGACTACTTGTCCAATGGTCTTTTCGATGCATTATGCTGCAAGAATGTCAGAGTTGGAAGGGACCTAAAGGTCACCTAGTCCAATTTATTTATTTCAGAGGTAAAGAAGCTGGGACCCAGATAGATGATGTGGACACAAAGACACCTGCTAGGGAGTGTAGCAGGTAGAACACTAGGCTTAGAGTCACGGAGACCTGATCCAGACCTGACCCAGGCACCAGCTGGATGGTCTCACTGAGCTTTAGCTTCCTCAGTACAGTGGAGGTAATAACAGATAGCACCTGCCTCACAAAGTAGTTGTGAGGATCAAATGAGATGATAGAAGTGATTTGTAAATGTTCATTATTATTATTATTTTTTTTTTGCTTTTTTTTTTGGAGGGCAGTTGGGGTTAAGTGACTTGCCCAAGGTCACACGGCTAGTTTTTTGTGTTAAGTGTCTGAGGCTGGATTTGAACTTAGGTACTCCTGACTGCAGGGCCGGTGCTCTATTCACTGCGCCACCTAGCCGCCCCAAATGTTCATTATTATTGGCTGCAAAGCTGAGACTAGAACCCAGGGCTCCTGGCTTTCAGTCACCGAACCTCACTGATTAGTAACACATGTTCTGATCATCCCCGTTCACTTGCTCATGATTTCCTAACATCTCTCTACATTAGGTATATATGTTATAAGCTATATATGTTCCATATGTTCCATTGACTTGAGTGCTTCCTCATAATTCCCTCCCTAAGGACCAGACCGTTGCTTCCTACTGCCCAAACCACCTGAACTTTCCTCTTGTGCCTCTTCCCAGTGTTCTCCTGTAATTATGTCCTGACCTCCTTGGCTGTTTGCTGTTTTTAGTGAAAGTGAGCAAGGTAAGCTGTGTGTATTGGGTCGGAGATGACTCACCATGGGGCAGTGGCAGGTGAAATCAAGGTGACTTCCAACCACCACTTCACAGGTTCCACCATGGGAGCAGGGCTGACTCTTGCAGGCATCCAACTTTTCCTCACATCGCTGACCTGGGTATGTGAGAATGACACTTTGTGAGGAATTAGTTCTTCTCACACTTCTTCCTTTATTTTTCTCTCCTGTTTATTGCTGGGGACAAGAGGTATGGGCAAAGGAATTCATGATGGTGGTGATAGAGTGGAATCTCCTTTCCTGAAGAGGGGGTAATATAGGACATGGAACCTGGGGGAAGGTGGAAAAAATGACTCTGCCAGCCCATCAGTGGGTTGTGTGGGGTGGAAGGGGATATTGCTTTGTTCTCCTTTGCTCTTTAGCTATGCTTCAGAGATACCCACACCCTAGACTCTTTGTCCTTGACTTCCACCAGTAGTCTCCATTCATCACCTGTATATCCTGGGAGACACTGGCAGAAAAAAGCATTGGCCAGAGGATGGCAGGCCACAGTGCCTGCAGGGTAGCAAGGCTGGTCCAGGCATTCATCCACATCACCCTCACAGCGTAGTCCTACAAATCCAGGGGGGCAGGAACAGTGGAAGCCACCAGGGACTGAGGCACAGGTGCCATGATTATGGCAGGGTTGGGACTGACAAGCATCCACCTCTGAGCAGTTCTGTCCGTAATATCCAGGGATACACTGTGGGGTCAGGAGGGTAGCTCAGGCTGAGGCAGGGAATGTGAATGTGTGATTAGCCCAGCACAAATCACTACAACCAAATATAATTTAACACAGTTCAACATAATTCAATGCAATTTCACAGAACTCAGTATGGATAGTACAATTCATGATTAAAAACAGTTTAACAAATGGGTGTATGGAAAAGGCACCAAACTGGGAGTCAAATCAAGGAGACTTGAATTGTAGTATTGGCTCTACTGATAACTTGCAGCGTGACCTTGAGCAAGTCCTTTTTATCTTTCTTGACCTATTTCTAGATCTGTAGAATGAAAGGAGTTGGACTGGATGCTCTTTGAGGCTCTTTCCAGCTCTAAAACAAAACAGTTTTTACCCATTTATCCTCACAGTTCAATTGTTCTTTTCTTCACTCAACATAACTTACTGCCATCATTTAGTTTCAGCTAAGGATCCAGACATAGCATTACTCCATTCATGTTATTATAACCACAATACATACATAAACATACTTCTATTTTATACAACTGAACTTTTAAGCAACACATTTCCTTGTCCCCCTCTTCAACACTTTTAACTAGCCCCTTCCAACTCTCTTAGCTTAATGTCTTTTCCCAAATCAAATATCTCTTCAGTGTTCCTGATGGAACTGTATTCCCACTCCTCTAAGTTCTCTGAATCTTCCTTGCACCTCAGTCCCTCTCACCTGGCAGAAGTACCCATTGGGATGGGCCATACATGTAGCCCCATGCTGGCAGGGCCCCAACTCACACACATTCACTTTGTCCTGGCATGAGCTGCCTTGGAAGCCAGGTGGGCACTGACAGAAATGGGACATACCATTGTCCATGCAGAGCCCTCCATTTTGACACAAGGAAGAGACCTCTATGCCTAGGGAGAGAGACATGGGGGAAAAAAGGGGGAGGGATATACATAGAAGTGAGGAGAGATTAGCTCAATGAAATGCTCAGATAAGACAGAAGAGAAACTTAACTAGAAAGGAAAATAACCCTTCCCTTTTGTATTAGTTACATTGCTAGTGTAAGCAGAGGATCTTCCTGAAGCCTGAGGAACCTTGGCAGGCAATAGGTTAAAATACAGTCTGCCCATTCTCCCTACTACCACCCCCTTTCTAAGATTATGAGAGAATGACAGATAAAGGGTGTCTGTTAAATGAAGAATTTTCCATAACTCCAAGAACGTAAGACATAGTGATATTGTGTCAGGCTATTTATAGCTGGGTTTGATGTAGTTGACTATGGTTGAGTTGTGTTGAGAGGCAGGGAGGAACGTTCACTAAGACTGAATTATATTGACAGTGGTTGCTTTGTGTTGTTATACTGAGCCAGAATGCTATTGGCTGGGTTGGTCTGGGTTATCTGGGTTGTCCTGACAGAGTCCTAGACTTAGAATTATAAGACCTGAATTTAAATCCTATAGTTTTATGGCCTTGGGATTTATTTTTACAGTGAGGGTATTGAATCAGTTAATTTTAAAGGTCTCCCAATTTTAATATTTTGAGTTCAGTTATGTTGAGTTGGAAATGTCATTGAGATATGTTGTATTGAAGTTTTTTAGGTTATATGGCTGAGTTATGTCAAATTCACTTGAACCATATTGATTAGAGTTGTGTTGAGCTGTAGTATATTAACTGTGTGTTAGTGGAAAGACTGTTAGGCCTGGAAATAGTCATCACTCTTAGCCAAGTAAATGGGGATAATATTTGCATCATCTGCCTTAAGGATTATTGTGAAGAAAGTGTTTTTAAAAATTGAAAGCATAATATAAACATGACATTAATAATGATAATAATCACCTGTATTGGTGGATGGCTAAATACCCTAGGCTAGCCCTAGCCTAGGCACCTAAGTTGATGCTAAGATAGATACCTTGGTTCAGGGCAGCCACTTGGCAGAGAGAGAGAGGCAGTTCACAGAGAGACCCTGTCCAGCCCCCAGGGCAAAGACATTGGAAGGAGGAGCCAGTCTGGAAGCAGTAGGCATTGTGTTGACAGGGATTTGGAGTACAGAGGTCCAGAGGGTTCTATGAAGAGGCAGAAGAAGCATGAGTCTCTCTACCTTCAGCCTCCTGACTCCCACCCCCCAAAAACACTCTCTACCTTCACAATGAATTCACAGTGTTCAGCCTCAAAAGTCTCCTACATTCCCTGGAATACTCCTATTTCTAAAACTGCCTCTTGCATTTCCCTCTCAATCCTTCTCTATCTTTCCCCTATCTAAACCTAGAGAAAGATTTTCCCAATCTTTTTTTTTTTTTCCTTTTGGAGGGTAACTGGGGTTAAGTGACTTGCCCAAAGTCATACGGCTAATTTTTGTGTCAAGTGTCTGAGGTCAGATTTGAACTCAGGTCCTTCAGACTCCAGGGCCTGTGCTCTATTCACTGTGCCACCTAGTTGCCCCTCCCCAATCTTAAATTAGCATTCTGACTTAGACACATCTCAATATCCCATATTCATGTGGATACCAATTCCCAGGTTATCCTAGGTTCCATTAACCATAATATCTTAGTTTTTCTGATAGTTTCCCACTTGAAAACATTTCCTTTCCTCCTGAAATCTCCTTTTTGTTGGCTTCCTACCACAGAATCCCTGTAATCCCCTCACCTGGCATCTGTCTCCTGTGTAACCATGGGGGCAGAGGCAGTGAAGTCCCTCCAAGCCTTCTTGGCAGGTCCCCCCATTCCTGCAGGGTCTGGATAAGATGGAAACAGGGAAGATATGGGAGGGAAGGGTGGTGACAGTTATAGAGAACATGTAAGACGAAGAGTGAAGCCATCAGGGAAACTTTCAGAAAATAGAAGGTGAGACAGGGTCCAGGAGGAATAGGGAAAGGGAGAGTTGGAGAGAGTGGAAATTTCCCTTTCCTGACACCCACTACTCACCTGTCTGTACAGTTGGGGGAAGCTTTCTCTTCACAATATGCCCCTTTGAATCCCATGGGGCAAAAGCAGATAAAGGTACTGGTTCCATCCACACAAGTGCCCCCATTGAGACATGAGACTGAGAGAAGGGGCATGGAGAGAAGAGTGGTGAGGTTTTTGGTCTCCACTTGGTTCTCCAAAGATAACAGTTTTATTTGCTTTACACTCTGGTCAGTGTAACATAGTTTAGGACAGTATCCCTCATTTTCATTCAACATTGATCAACACTTAAATTGTATTCAGCACAAGTTGAATGTAGCCAATGCTACTGCCTCCCCTCGCCCCCCCTCCCCCAGTTCATAATAAACACTCACCAGATGTGCAGTGGTCTCTGATGGTCTGACAATGGGACCCAGTGTAGCTAGGAAGGCAGGTGCAGGAGTAACCTTCAGGGGTAGGGCTGCAGGAGCCACCATTAAGACATGGCCTGGAGTCACACTTGGTCACCTCCTCACTGCAGGTGGGGCCTAGGATAAATGGACAAGGGCCTAACCCAGGGGACTTGTTTCCTTGCATTCTCTTTTTGCCTCCTCATTTCCTTCTTTCTCTCTAGTCTATCTCCCCTCTTTTATCTTACTTCCACTCCTCTTTATTTCCCCATTCCCATATGTCTTCTATCCCCTTTTTGCTCTTTTTCATCCTCCCCTCCCCTTCCCTTCCCTCCCCTTCCCTCCCCTCCCCTCCCCTCCCCTCCCCTCCCCTCCCCTTCCCTTCCCTTCCCTTCCCTTCCGTCTTTGTTTGATTGTAGGTTGTCGCAGGGGCCTCACCTGTATATCCACTGGGGCAGGTGCAGTTATAGCCATGGGACCGGGGATGGCATGTACCCCCATGGGCACAAGGCTCTGAAACACAGTCTACCAGCTCCTCCTCACAGCCTTGCCCTGTCCAACCCACATCACATACACATGTAGATCTAGATATGAAAGGAGAAGTGTGCACATTGGGTGCATGTGTGGGGACTAGCTCCTTCATTGAGATTCCACCCCTACCCCTTTTCCTTTCCTTCCTATTGACTAATTATCTCATTGGCTTTGAGTTACTGACTTCATTCCTCATTGAGTTTTTCTTTCTCAAATGAGCTCAACTGAGTGACTGTTTTTCTCACTGACTTTAGAACTAAATGATCTCTTCTACCATTAGCTCTGACTCAGTAGATCTTTCCTGCTCATGGCAGAAGTATCATGGTGTAGTGAATAGATTGCTTGATTTGGAATCAGGAAGAAGAGTTCAAATCCTGCCTCAGACACTTAATAACCTGTGTGACCCCAGGTAAGTCATTAACCTCTTTGAACTTCAGTTTCCTCATTTGTAAAGTGAGGGAGTTGGACTAGATCAGGGGTGAGGAACTTGTGGTCTTGAGGCCACATGTGGCTCCCTAGGTCCTCAAGTGCAGCCCTTTGATTGAATCCATCTAGAGGGCCACATGTGGCCTCAAGACCACAGGTTCCCCAGTCCTGGACTAGATGATCTCCACAGTCCCTTCGAACTTTTTGGCTCTTGACATTGTTCATGTTTGCAGGTAAAAATAGTGAGAGGGGAGAGATGTGGGGTGGCACAACTTGGTTTCCACTGGAGTAGAGGCAAAGGCTTTCCTCTCTCTCTCTGCTTGACACTCTACTTTAGAGGAGCTTGACAGGTGCTCACCAAACTGAGATGAAGTAATATTAATTAATCAGGCTTAATCTAAGACATTTCCTGAACAGGAACTATAACTCTAGCTTATCAGTCAGGAACAAGTTGATAATTTTACCCTTTATATAAATAATTCGAGTACAAGACAGGGAGAAATTGAGCATAATAAGCAGAAAGGATTTTTTTTAATGAAAAGAAATACATTAATTGTTTATCCTAAACACTGGTCCTGGGATGTGTCTATGGGGATAATAAGCTGCAGAAATGAAAGCATATGAGACACAGATGTTATGAAATCATCCTCTCATTCTGCTCACCTCTGGTATTTCCCTCACTAAATGTCTAGCCTATGGCCTGATAACTTGAAATGTGGAAGATTTGAAGTACTTCAGAGGAGGCAAAAAAGATGAATAAAAGGGAAAAAAGGACCTATGAAGGAAACCTAAACATATTAGGATGATAACAAAAACTGAAGGGTCACCCAATTATGACCATCAAATATGTCTGGATATAGCCTAGGGATCTCACTTCTTACTGGTATTAGTGCTACCCGTTCTCTCACCATTGACCATTTCCCATTGTCCCTCTTTTGCCTCTGTCTCTCTTCTGTCTTCTTCCCTTCTAGTTCCAGTTGAAGGGAGTATCTAGAGATGGAATGTGGGGAGGTATTACCCATGGCATTCTCCATGTTTGCAGGTGCAGTTGTCTTTGGGAGGAGGGCAGCTGGGGTTTCCATCTGGGCAGAGGCACTGGCTTTCTGCTTGACATGCCCACTTTGGAGGGCACAAGGAAGGTGGGCACAAGGAAAACTCACAGAGTTGTCCTAGGGTAGATAATAAATAAGACAGAAGGGTCAGACTCTCAGAGTCTTCTATGTCCTCTCTGAGAGAATCTCCAAACAGGTCCAGTTACATGATAAATCCTCTAGATGACCCTCCCAACCCCAGCTTTTCCTAGCTGAAGCCTGGGTACAAGAGTTGACACTAACATTGACCCCACAGTACCTTTACATTCCAAAAATGTCTCCCCTGTCTTTCCCTACCCCTCATTCCTCAAAGTGATTTAAGTATTTATCCTTTATTTCTAATTCAATTCCCTGTTGACCTGTAACATCTGGGGGGCAACTGCAGGCGAAGGAGCCAGGGAGGTCAAGACAGCTAGATCCTGAGGAGCAGGGATCACTAAGACATTCATCTATTTCCACTTGGCATTGAGAACCTTCAAATCCTGGATGTATGGGCAAAGAAGGGAGGGAGTTGGGTAAGTTTGATACACTTTGAAATACACACATACACACACACACAGAGCCCCCAACCCCCATGCAACTATAAGGCATGCTGGCACCTAGTCCCTTCCTCCCCTGTCCCAGCTTTCACCTGAAGGACACTGGCAGTAAAAGGCCCCTGGCTGGTCTTGGCACTTTCCACCATGGGCACAGGGAGAACTGGCACACTCATCTATATCCTCATCACAATGGGGACCAGTGAAGCCTGGTATGTAAATGTGGGAGAGTGGGGTGAGTCAAAGGTTAGAGAAGGAGGACTTCATTACTGACTATCTGGTAGCAAAAAGGTGTATCTGGAAGGGTTTCCCAGGGGATGCATGTAGACATAAGGGGCTGAGTGGACTTCAGGGAGGAGTACAATTCTGGGAATGTGGTAGGTCGTAGGGAACAGAGATAGCAGAAGACAGAGGGAAAGCTGGAGAAGCTGGGGGAAGGGAAAAGGGACAGAGTAGAGGTGCAGACAGAACTGAGAGGAAATGAAAGGGAATGGAGGTGGGAAGGGGGAAAGGTGTGGTAACTTAAGGAGATCTGGAAGGTGGTTAGAGAATGGAAATATGCCCCCTCTTATGGAGGCATAAGAGTTTGGGAAACAGGTGACTTGTAAAAAGGGCAACCTGTGGGCAGTGGTGGGGCGGGATATTTGAAGGGACTCAGAGGAGTGGGGATTATTTTGTAGGGAAGCAGGGATTGGGGTTATATGACTATAGGGAGTTCAGAGGTAAGGAGGCTGGGAGTTCCAGAGTAAGGAGTATTTAGAGACTCAGGGCAGGGGAGGGGGTGGTGCAGGTGTGAAGTACTCACCAGGAAGGCATTCACACAGGAAGCCATTCAGCTGATCATGGCAGACGCCCTGGTGCTGGCAGGGTTCTGACTTACACTCGTCTATCTCCTCCTCACACAGCTGTCCCTCAAAACCTACAGAACACAGGGTTGGGTTAATAAAGTGAGTTCATGCATCCCCTCCAACTTGGTCCACTTGGGCTCTTGATTCCCATCTACCTAATTCTGAAGAACAAGGTTTTGTATTTCTTGTTTTCTCATTGGGGCAGGGAACATGAGTGGGAGGGAGAGAATGGGAATCTGAAAATAAAATAAAATTGATTATGTAACCCAAGTTCCAAAACCCATTTGGTATACTTCCCATTATTTTCCTGTGTTCAGGGGCAGACACAGCTGTTTGGTCTCTTTTATACTATGCAAATAACTCTGACCTCACCTGCCATATCAAAGAAATATTGGGCAGTAGCACCCAGTAGAACAATCTTTCCATTTTTTTCTAGGAACCATAGAAATGCAAAAGAGAGCAGAGGCAGAGCTTCTCAGTCCAAAAGAGAGATTCTGGATTTCCAGTGAGACTAAAGAAAGCCCAAGAAATGAAGAGACTGAACAGGAGGTGAACAGCAAGAAACTTGGGGAAATCAGGCCTGCTAGTGCATTTTGCGATCCACCCACGAAGATTTGACATTCAACTTGGAAGATTTTGAATTCTTACTTAACATCTTGGGAGCTTTCCTCTGTGCTTGTTCTCTTTGTCACAAGTAGTAAATATCCTTAGAAAATCTATGAAAACTTTGTTTCCTTGAGGGGCTAGTAGGAAAAGGGGAAAAGAACAGCACAAATCTTCTTGGATCATGTGAGTTGAGAAACGTCAATTCTGAAGTGGATAGAGAAAATGAGAGGACCAGACTTGGACCCAAGAGCCTAGGGGGAAATATTTTCAAAGTAGGTGGTCTGAGATTTGGGTATAGTAGTGGGATCTAAAGACACCTGGGTACATGCTTGGTGACTTCTGGGAACAGCTGAGACCCCAGCTAACAAGAGGAAGGGAGAGGCTAGATAGCTCAGTGTTGTGATGATGGCTACAGAGGGGTAGAGTTTGTGTAGGCAAACTGTTGTAGCACAATTGGATAGCACACAGAGCCTGGTTAGGGATACAGGCAGCTGAGGCTCAAATCTTTTGGTGTGGAAAACATGCAGAACTATTTTTTGTTATTCAGGGAAGCAGCTTTGGATGGAGACAGTGTCTGAAGACTGGTCTGACCAAGGCTGGAGATGGCACCAAGGAAGAGAATGTTAAACAAAACAAAATAAATAGGAGTATCTCTAGAGAGGGTCATGAAACAATGTCTAGAGAAATCAGTGAGAGAATTAAGGACGAATAGGCTGACCATAGATGAAGGCTTAGCTCAGAGAAGGTCTCTGGTATGTAATTCTAGGCTAGGTAGAGGAGACTTGGAAGGCCTTACTATGTCCAGTAATATTTTGTTCCTCAGAGACAGGAGTGACTTTAGGAATGGCCTTTGGTAACAGAAGAATTCAATTAAAGATGCCTATTGTGTTCATGGAACTGTGCTAGGCACTTGGAACACAAAGACAAAAAACATAGCAGTACCTAACCTTAGGAAGGGAAGACACTGTTTGTACACTAGTATAAAAAAAAAGGAGAGAGCAGTAACCATCAGAAAGGCTTAATGGAGGAGTTGGCAGCCGAGCTGAGCCTTGAAGGAAGGTAAGGATACTGAGAAACAGAAATAATTAGTGCATTCCAGGCCTGGGGAATGGCATGTGTGTGACTGTAGGAGGGGTGGATAAAGGGAATGGCTAGTAGTCCAGTGCAGCTGAAATACAGAGTTCATGAATGGAGATTGTATGAAATGAGACTAGGAAGGTAGATAACTGAAACATTGTAGAATATCTTTGATGGCGGGCCAGGGAGTTTGTACTTTATCCTAGAGACAATGGAGTACCACTGAAGGCTCTGGGGCATTTAGTCAATAAACATTTATTAAGTGTCTACTATATAACCCTATGGTCACACCTCTGCCTTAGGAGGATTATTTTGCCAATTGGGTGGAGGATGGATTGGAGAGGAGGAGAGAACAGAAGCAAGGATAACAATTCAGAGGCTCATAAATGTTCAGGTGAGAGGCCATAAGGGCCAGAATTAGGGTGGTAACTGTATGGGTGGAGATAAGAAAAATTGTTGGTAGAGTTGACAAGTGGAGTTGGTAAGTCTTGGCAACTGTTTAGATATAAGGCGTGAGGGAGAGGTACGGATCATGGACCTAGATGACTGGGAAATTGGTGATGCTATCACCATAAATAATGGGGGAAATCTAGAGAAGATAATGAGTTGTATTTGGGGCATATTGATCTGAAGATATTTATGGGACATCTATGTAGAGGTCCAGGTGCAAGATGGTGATGCAGGACTGGTGCTCAGAGGGAGATGATGGCTGGACATGTAGATCTGGAGATCGTCTGAATAGAGATGATACTTGAAATCATGTGCTCTAATTACACTAGTGGAAAGTGATGGGATGCTGGGGGGCCTTTGTAACTTTGTTTGTAACACTGTTGTAACTTCATTCTGTAAAAATCTCACTTGTGTTCGGGTACCTAACATCAGTTTGTAACAAGCCTGTGCAATTAAGTTGTAAAAGTCACACTTTCCCCCACCAGCCATAAAGCATTAACTCTGCCTCTCCCTTCCCCCCAGCCTAAAAGCGTTTTCCCTGATACCATTAACTCTGCCAGCTATAACTATCCTT
>CM053593.1:199001040-199021377 GCA_028646575.1 Pseudocheirus occidentalis | reverse complement strand
TACTTTAAAAGGCAAATTCTGAGGTAGGAGAGGACTAGAATGAGGGGAGACAGGGAGAGACAAAATGTGGTTAATCATTCTGTGTGGAAGAGGCAAGGGATAACTGTTACAACTTTACTTTCATTTACTCTCATTGAAACTGGTTTAGGGAAGAAATGGCATAAACTCTAAACTGGGCATCATGCCACACAAGAGAGTAGGAGGCGTGGGGATGAAAGGCAGGATGACGAAGGGGAGGGCAGGGTCTGGGGGAGGAATGCTGGAAGCACACACTTCAATAAAGGGACAGGGACAGGGTAGAGAACAGAACAAGAGGGGGAGGGATAGGAAGGAGGGACATATGATTACTGTCACAATATGTCCACTATGAAGATGCCCTACACATGTCCTACACACCTACACAGCCTGTATTGAATTGGTTGTCCTTCCAACAGGGGTGGGTGACAAGGGAGGAATCAAAAAAATTAGAATTTAAAGCTCTGCAATACCTGCAACTAGGAATTAAGATATACAAGGGCTGGGGTAGGGAGACCCTCCCTGCCCTACCAGAAAGTTAGAGAGCAGACCAGGGGAGGGGCTCTACAGTGGGATCGCTGTTTTGGGGTTGGGGTAGGGGAAAGACAAGGAGAAAATTTGTAATTCAAAAATCTCATGAAAATGAATGATGTAAACAAGAAACAAATAAAATTTATTACATAAAAAAGAGATCCTTGGGCTATATATATAAGATATTTTGTAATCATAAATACTATGCATTAGTTAGAGAAGTAAGAGAAAGTAAGCCAAAAAGCTCCAGGCAGCCCTGGCCCAGGATTTCAGGTAAGATTAGAATCTGGTTGGATTCCTTTCCTCTCCTAGAGTACCCAGTTATTCAAATTTCCATGTCCATGAAGCAAGCACACGGCCCTTTCTAGTTTGGGGAGGTGGGGATTTTTATACTAAATTACTCCTGAGAAATTTTTTAAAATATGTCCTGACCACCAATCATGGTTTGAAAGCAATCCTAGGCTCTCCAAGGCTATTCAAGTAGAGGACAAGGTTTGATAAGTCTTACCAAACTGGAGGGGCATTGAGAAGAGTCCAAGAAACATTTGGTTTCTCTGTTACCTGAAAACTACTTAACTACGGAAAGATTCATCACCAGCAGGTTGGTCACTAGGTGATACGTCCTTTGGTCATGGGGATCTATGAAGCAGACATTCTGGTAGGGGTTGGGTGGGTGGGGGTGGAACTACAATACCTTTCCTTTCCCCATACACAGCAATGCCAGGGTCTTCTTGACTTCCTCCAAAGCCAATCAATCCCTCTCCCCTGAATGACACAGGAGGAGAAGAATAGAAATTTGAATAACCTCACCCAATTGACTCCAGATGGACTCACAGAATCTCAGAATCTCAGATCTGGAAAGGGAGCAAATCCCCGTTAGAATACAACTAACCAATAGTCACAGAGACTTTGTTCAAGGACCTCTAATAAGGGGGGAGCCACATCCACTGCCTGAAGCAGCCATTCTACTTGGAATAGCTCTAATTGTTAGGAAAATTTTCCTGACATCAAACCCAAATTTGCCCTATTTGCAACTTCAACCCATTACTACTGGTGCCAAGGAGAGAAAGTATAATTACTCTTTTGCATTACAGCCTTTTAGGTACTTGCTGTAATGTCTCCCCTAAGTCTTCTCCAGGCTAAATATCTTTATTTTCTTAGACTATTATTCATATGGCATGAGATAGAAGAGAACAAGGCAGTAAAGTGGATAGAGTGCTGGGCCTGGAGTCAGAAAGACCTAAGGTGAAATCTGGTCTCAGACGTTTATTAGCTGGACAAGTCATTTAGTCTACATCTGCCCTGGTTTCCTCAGCTGTAAATTGGAGATGATAATAGCTACTGAGATAATGTTTACAAAACATTGAACACTCTGTGTGTGTGTGTGTGTGTGTGTGTGTGTGTGTGTGTGGTACACAGTAGAAACTTAATAATTGCTCATTTCCTTCCCTTGTGAAATCAAGGCTTTTCGCCATGCTGGTTGCCCTTCTTTGGACATTCTCCGGCTTAACAAAGTCTTTTTAAACTGTAATGCCCAGAAATGAACAAAATATTCCAGATGTCATCTGACCAGGACAGAATGCAGAGGAATTTTTACTTGCTTATTCCTGGAAACTATGTCCTTTTAAATGTAGCCCAGTATCACATTAGCTGCCATTTGATCCAATTGACTCACATAGAATTTTCAGTTAACTAAAACCCTAAATGTTGGTTAGTTGGGGTTTTTTTTCCAGACAAACTGCTATGTTGCCATGTGCTTCCCCCATCTTATTCTTGGCTTGTCTATCTCAGTCCTAAGTGTAAATTTTTATACTCATTCAATCTTACCTTATTAAATTCAATTCTCTGTCCTATTTCTCAAAATCTTTCCTGGATGCTATCATCCATTGTGCCAGCCTTTCCTAAGCATGCCAGCTATGTCTTTGTCCAAGTCACTGACAGAGAAGTAAATAGCACTTGCCAACTTGACATCCAATCGTTAACCATGATGCTTTGAGGCCAGTCATTTGACTGAATCCTGACCCATTGAATTAAGACCATCATCAAGCTCACATCTCTCCATCTTTTCCTCAAGAATAGTATGAAATACTTTATCATGTGCTTTGCTAAAATTTAGGAAACCTATAGCTACAGTATTCTCCTGATCTATCCATTTAGTTATCCTGCTGTAACCAATTTTCAGGAAAACTGTGCTGGTGCTGTAAGATCACTGCTTTCCTTTTCTTGATCTTCTTTAAGAAGTAGTTAACTTCTTTAATCATCCATTCCAGAAATTTTCCAGGAATCAAAGTCAAGCTTACTGACCAATGGTTTAAATATTATTCTTTTCCCTTTTTTGAAAACTGAGACATCTGCCCCATTTTGCAGCCCTGTGATCTCTTTCTCATTTCTCTGTACTCTTTTTTACCCCCTCCATACTCATTCATATATCATCGGTGACTTAGGAATCATTCCAGCTAATTCCGTCAGTAACTGAGGATATAGTTTATTTGGGCCAAGTGACCTGAATTTATCACAAGCAGCTGGTACTTTCCCATGATCTCTTTATTCATAGTGATTATCATCTTCTTATTAGTCATTTTTTATTTTGTTTATTACAGTCCAAAAGTCATTGTCTTTGGCAGAGAAAACAGAAGAAAAATCCAAATACAGCAGCTCCATCTTCTCTCTACTGTCAGTTATCCCTGTCCCATCCACCCCAAAGAGCAGACCTCTATTCCTTCTTTGATCCTTCTGTATATGGAGTCTGGCTCATAGGCTCCCCTGATGCAACCTCTCTATAAGTAGGACACTAAAGAGTTCATTTCAGGAAGAATGGTGCTGGAAGGCTGTGTGCCATGTATAAACATTATAGATTGATTATATAGATAGTTATATATAGATTGTCAGCTAACCAAGTAGTGAAGGGGATGTTCTTTGATTGATCTCTGAAGCACTCAGAAAGGCCTGTCAGCAGCAGCCACCACTCTTTTTTTGCCTCAGTTGCTCCGGGGTGAGCTCAGTGACCCTTTTGCTCCTAGCACCCTCCACATTGGATTTATCAGTAAGTTGATGGAGTCTGTGCACACATCAGACCCTCCTTATACTTCCCTTTCCTCTGATAGTGCTAAACAAAGACAAAAACAAAACCCTTTTTCATGCAGAAGTGTCATTGTCAGGCTGAGTTTAGCCTGAGTTGCAGCAAGCATTATAGTGTCTTCATACAATCCTGGTGTTCTTGCATTCATCCTCTGGTACCTTCCCTTGCTTCCAACTCCTGATCATGCCTTGTTAAAAATCTAAATTGACTCTGAGTTCTTTAGTTATCCACATAAATCTCTTCAGACAATTACTGGGGTTTTTTCATATTCGTGAGAATGATTTCCCTTTGTGTCTTCAGAATTTCATTATTGAAACTGTCCTTTGGAAGTCTAGAATTTTAGTTTATGGGTTTCTACCTGTCCTTCCTCTAAAATATTTGAAACGTGCTCTCCCAAAATCTAGAGTGTACATGAGATTATGCTCAGCTCTCCTCTCCTCAGTCACAAACTCTAAGAGGTAATGGTCACTTCACCCAATTTTCCCAACATTTCCACCCTAGCAACCAGGTCCTCCCTGTTAGTGAGAATCAGATCCAAAATGGAATTTCCCTTTGTTTATCCCCCTCATTAACACAAGCCAATACATTATTAGTTGCTTACCTTTGGGCAGAGTGGGAGCTCCTAGCAGAGAAAGAAAAAGATATCTGGTTAACTGAAGTCCCCCCATCATTACTAGATCAAGCCTCTGGGCAATCCATTTACCAAATATCTATTTCCTCTTTTTATCTAAGTGGTGTGTACTCTGCTCTCATTTCTAGCTTTCCTTCTATTGATCTTTACCAGAAATTGTCCATCAAGGACCTATCCTCTGGTTTCTGGGTTTTCTCCCATGAATACATTTTCTTAATATAAAATGCTATGTCACCTTCCCTTTTATCTATTTTTATTCTCTTTTATTTTATTTATTTAATTTTAGTTTTTAACATTCGGTTCCACAAGCTTTTGAGTTTTAAATTTTTCTGTCTCCCTCCTTCCCCCCTCCCCAAGACAGCATGCAATCTGATATAGGCTCTACATATACATACATATTAAATATATTTTCACATTAGTCATGTTGTAAAGAAGAATTAGAACCAACGGGATGAACCACAAGAATATTTTTATTCTTTTGAATAAGATATACCCATATGAAGTGATATTCCAGTCATGGGTCGCATCCTGAGAAGTACCCATGAAATTAATGAGACCAAATTTGTCTCCTTGCATTAGACCTTTAGTCATGAGGCATAAAGAGACAATTGGGAAAAAATCAGGGCCTCATATCAAGCCTGTGCACTCATGGGTGGTGCTGGTGGGGTTGGCAGGTACTGGAGGAAAGAGAACATTAGATTATAAAATTCACCCTGAATCAGCCTGGTATTGTGAAAAGTTATTGGCTTGGAAGTTGAGAAGAACAAAGTGTTTCTGACCACTGGGGACCCTTCCAAGTCAGCAGATTTGTACTTCAAGGGAGAAAACCAGATTGTGGTACTTTCTTTGACAATACATTAGAACTCTACACAAGTAGACCAAGGTTCTCTGGCCAAGACAAGGGAGTTGTGGGGTATCATGCCCTGATGCTATGGAAGTGGCCTTTGACTAGGTGAAAGCTGCAGAAATAATTTTGTAAAAATTGCATCTTGTTCTTGTCCCCCTGAGACACACACCTATTCCCTCTCCCCCTCCACCCCGACTTCTAGACAGTAGTGTAAGTTTATAAGTAGCCAGCATAAAGGGGCAATAGCAGGAAATAAGATGGCAAAGGGGAACCTGGAAGTCACATAAAAACCATCCCAGAGATCAAAGGAGCATAATTTATAAATCATATCATATATTAACCAAAATTCACATCCTGATTATATATGGTGAGTCAGGGAAAGCCATCCAAGAACTGCTTATCAAGGTTTCTGGTCCAATGATATATAAAGTCCAGACAAAATCTAAACTGCCTCAGTTCCAGACCAACAAAATATCAAAAAAGGTACTAATAACTTTGAGATGATTTAGATATATTAATGAACTAACCTCAAGGTGGCACAGAAAGAAGTTGATCTGTTTCCCTAAAAAAAAACATCTAGAAAATTGAGACCTCAAACTCCTGCCCCACCCCACTCCCAGCACTCTTCTATCTCCTAAGGGTCCATGCTGCTTGTGTGTTCCCAACTCCAATCTGAGTTTACTAAGTGACTCATCCCCTCTCCATCCTCTTCCCCATGCTCCCTGGCTTCCTTCCCCATCCCATTTCCCCATCCATGTGTCATCTACCTCTGTATCCCCACTTTTCATTGTTTATCTCTATCCTGTGTTATTTATTCACCCTTACACCCATGGTGGTTATTTAAGTGTGATTACCATCCTGTTTCCAGCTGCCAGTTGTGATCTTTCCTGGCAAGTATCCAAAGAACCAGGCATACCTGCCCCCATTTCATAATTTCACAGTTTTATAAATCAATGATCAATTCAGCCATGAAGAGGAACACTGACGAGGTGTGGTCCTGGGCACCCTCGTGGAACTGTGGAAAATCTCAGGAGGAGACATATAGCTAGCATCTTTTTAGGGTGCTTTGAAGTTTGCAAAATACTCTTCTTATGTTAACTCATTTGATCACAAACCCAGGATCTGCACTAGATTCTCACCTCCTGGGACCCTTACTTACTTAGTGGTAGAAGCCTATGCTCAGAGTGTCAGTATTTCCCATGAACTCTGATATGTACTGTATTTTTTTTTCAAGATCACAGATCAGCAATTTAGAGTACTAAGGGACCTTACGGGCAGCTAAGTCCAATTACTTTGTTTTACAGATGAAGAAACTAAAGCCCAGAGAGCTTAAGTGATTTACTCAAGGTCACATAGCTAGTATCTGAAACAGAATTCAAACTTAGGTCATCATTTCAGGCCAACGCTCTAGGATATATATGGCATATTATAAAAAAAAAATTACTTGCAACCAAGAAGAGAAATAAAAGACATCATTGAGCATGTATATGTCAAGAAAGGGAGGGGGAATAGGAAAGAAGGAAACAAGTATTTATTAAGCACCATTTGTTAAGCACTGTTCTGAGTGCTTTACAAAGAATAAGCCTGGGAGATAGGTGCTATTATTATCCCCATTTTACAATTGAGGAAACAGAGACAGACAAAGGTTAAGTTTCGCAGGGTCATATCTCTAAGTGTCAGATCAGAGTTGAACTCAGGTCTTCCTGACTCCAGCCTCAGCACTCTATGCACGTTAATGCCTTGTTGCTTTGATATGTCACATAGTCAGAGGGCAGGGCAACAAATGCTGCCAGAGTTTAGCCTGGGTCCCCATGGAACATAAAACACAGATCTCTACAGATGATTTACTAAAGGATTTCAATGTGAGTGATTCTCACAGGATGAGACAATGGCAGAAGATTTTGCATCATGTATCCATTAAAATATTTTGCTATGACAAGAAAACGCAAAGAGGAAATAAAAACAAATGTGGAAAGTTTTCAAAGTTGCAAGGAATCTAAGGAAGTCTCATGATCAGGGATGGTCTTCACTGGAATTAAGAAGAGAGCTTGGATTGATATCATGGCTGCCTACTTCGATCACCTCAATTATTTTTTAGGCAAGAGATCTCCCTACTAATGGCTTCTACACCTCTTCTATGCCCCAGAAAGAATCTTCTGGGACCTTTTCCCTTCAGTAAATGAGCCTCCACACAAAGCAGGTTTTCTCTTTTGATCCAGTAAAAATGTGATTATTTCTGGGTGCTAATGGCAAATCTTGGGTATGGAAAGAAATCCCAGAATTATAAACTCATAGGTAGGTAGAGCTGGAAAGGTCCTTAGACATCATTTAATTCAACCTCTTTCTTTTATAGATGGCTCCAATGAGAGTAATTCACATCCACAAGTTATTAAGTGCTTGTAGTTTCCCATCTCACCTAGGAAAGTTATCCTAGGCCACCTTTGACACCTATGCTCCAAAACAGCCTCTCCATCCTCTCCTCCTACTCATCCCTCTCTCCCTTCTCCTCCAGCTACCCCTGTTCCCTGTACTCTAATCCCAAAGATTTCAGCTAGATGTGGAGAAGAGAGAAAGCTACATCTGCTGCCAAAAGGCAAGGGGCACCTGCTTCCTGAAATACTAACTGTCCTCATGCCTATGTTAGAAGCATCTAGGCACCTAGGTGGTTCCCGAGTAGAAGGAGCACTGGGCCTGGAGTCAGGAAGACCTGAGTTCAGATTTGACCTCTGATATTCACTACCTGTGTCACCCAGGGCAAATCACTTAACCTCTGTCTGTCTCAGTTTCCTCAACTGCAAAATGGGGAGAAATAGTAAAAACCTCACAGAATTGTGAGGGTCAAATAAGATCATATTGGTGAAGTGTTTACACCACCTGGTCCATAGTAGATGGTTAATAAATGCTTGTTCCCTTTTGGGAATGGACTAAGTTCCCTTCCAAGGATGTTGATGGTTCCAGAAGTCCCTTTGGCCCCTCTACCCTAGTTGGGTGAATTCACATGAAAGTAGTTAGTTGGCTCTGGGGAAGTGTCCATCCTAGCCATATGAAAAAAGTGTCCTGTCCTGGTAGTAGCCCCCCAAGGGGAGGAGGAGTCTTTGCCACTCCCTCATAACTTTTTTTTTCCAGTCCTAGCTTCTGCTTGGTCTTTAGAATCTCGGGTTCTTCAGCCAACCAGAGCAGCTAAAAAGACATGTGGTTCCCTGGGGATGGGAGGGTTTCATAAAACGTCCCCGTGTACTCTGTTTCCCTCCCCATTTGAACCCCCATGCCCACCCCCCTCCATACACCCTCTCATCCCAGTCCATAGCAAAGGGGTTTCAGGGATAGAAGGCCCCTCCCCTCTTCCCCCACTATGTTCACTGCTCCCAACTCCCTCCTGCTCCCTCCCCCCATCCCTAGGGTGTCCAGGACATTGTGTGTCTCAGGAAACAGTTCAGACGTGGGGCCTGGAGGAGGAGGAAGAAGGGGATGTGGGAACAGAGGAGATGTGGGAACAGAAGAGACTCTCCTACCACAACCAACCAAAGACTCTGGGGGGTCCCCTTCTTGAGAGAGGAGGGTGTGGAGCCTGGGGGAGTGTCAAAGATGCAGCACCTTTCCATGCTGCTGCTACTGCTGCTGCTCATCTCCCTTCCACTGACCAGAGGTAAGGATGTTGGCATGGACAGGAGCAGGGAGTCGCTCTCTATAGTAAGATTCAGAAATGAGTGGGGAAAAAGAATGCTGATTCAGGGTGTTGTAGGGATTAAGTGAGAACCAACAAAGGGGAAGGGGGAAGTTGAGGAAAAGCCACAGGATACACTAGTCTTACACCTGTAGAGGTGAGACAGTCACAGGAAATGTGAGTTACAAAGGCAAGGTCCTAAAGACCTAAACCTTCTACTTCACCCCCACCCCCACCCATCAAGCTCACCTTACCCTGCCCAGAAGGAACAGAAAAAGGTGAAAATCTAGTTTGGGAAATTACAGTAACTTTCACCCACAGATTCTCCAGCTATACAAGTTAGAGGGGGAGAAGGAGCTGGGAATGTGAAAGACAGAGAATCCAAGGTCTCCCTGAGCCATTCTTGTTGTCCCCACCCCTGTTAGCTCAGCACTGGGCCTTTCCGGTAGGATATCCCTTCAGTGTCTCAACCATTCACCTCCTAGGTCCCTCTCAGCCCCCCTCCCTAACCCTGTCATCTGCTTCCGAGGGACAGGCCTGGAGGCACAGAACTGGGAAGCCAGGGAATAAACAGGAAAGGGGTGGGGAGACTGAGAGCAGAGAGGACTAGGATCTGGGATGCTGCAGAATTGGAGAGTGGGGTACAAGTGTGGAGGAAAGGGTATCACTGGAGAAAGTTCTCTGTCCCAGAAAGGATGGGGATTGAAAGAGTCCATGAAGCAGGTCATGGGGAAGAAAGTTCTCATCCTCAAAAACAGAGGTCCTCAGAAGCTAGGATGGAAAGGGGTCCAGGTGGACAGTTCTTTCCCTAGTATTCCAGCCCCTGTCCCTTAATTCCTAGGATTGTCATGTGAGAAGCTCCCAGAGCCCTGTGCCAATGGAGGCACCTGCCTGAGCTTGCCCCAGGGTGAAGAAACCTGTCAGTGAGTGTTGGGTATTGGTTCTAGGTAAAAGGAAGTGGGAAAAGAGAAAAAGAAGAGATGTGGAGGGGGAAGCAAGTGTGGGGAGCAGGGGAGATGGAGAAAGACTGAAAGAGGTGGGGAGAGATAGGAAGGCTGATATGAAAGAGAGGAAAGAAGAAGAGAAAGGAGAAGAGGGAAAAGATGAGACAGGAAGATGGGAAGGAGCGATTAGAAAGAGATGGAATGAGAAAGAAACGAGGTTTGGTGGAACAAGAAGGGAGAAAGAAGACTTGTGGAAGGAAGGGGAATGGTTGAGGTTGGGACGGGTCTCCTCCTACTTCTGCTCACTGTTCCCAGGTGTGCTCCAGGCTTCTTGGGTGAGAGATGCCAGTTTCCAGATCCCTGCCAGAATGCCAACCCCTGCCAGAATGGAGGCAGTTGTGAGAGCCTGCTCCCCAGGCACCAGGGCACCCCCTCCTCCCACCCTCTTAGTTACTTCTGCTCCTGTCCCCCTGGTTTTGGAGGATCACGGTGCCAACTCAAAGACCCCTGCTTGTCCTATCCCTGTCACCATAATGGCCGATGCCACATCTTGTCTTCTGGCAACCCTCAATGTCACTGTCTGTCTGGATGGACAGGTAATGGGAATAGGACCAGAAAGGGGAAGAAATGGACTATGCTGTGTTCTTTCCTCTTCCCTCTCCTTTCTCCTATATTTTTATCTCTTCCTCTCAATATCTTCCTATTTTCCCCTCTCTTCCTTTCCATATTTCTGCGATCTAATATAGGTAATAAGAAACTTGGCAGGGAAAAAGGGGATCCTCCCTAAGGGCAAGGATTGCCTTTTACTTCAATCATCAAAGACTTAATTTAACAAATAGTTATCGTGTGCTACATGCAATATAGTAACCGCTTGCCTTCAAGAAACTTACAAATCCAATAAGAGGCTAGGACATGTTCTTAAATAGCATAATGAAAAGTAGAATGTGATAAGGGCAAAGATCTATATGAAATCTGAAGCAAGATAAATCACTTTTATTTGCAGGGATCAGGAAATATTTCATGGATGGGACTAACCCCTTATATGGAAGACCTGAAGGAAGAATTTCAATAGGCAGAAAAGCAGAATGGAATATAAACATAAAAATAATAACAACAATAATAACTAACACTTATATGACACTTTGAGATTTGCAAAGTGCTTTACAAATATCTCATTTGATCCTCCCAAACCTGGGAGGTAGGAAGTGCTGTTATTCCCATTTTATAGATGAAGAAACTGAGGCAAGGAGATGTTAAATGACTTGCCCAGGGTCATACAGTTAAGTGTCTGAGGCTGGACCCAAACTCAGTCTTTCCTGACTCAAAGTCCAGTGCTCTATCTACTGCGCTCTCATTTAACTCTCATCTTTTTTGATGGGATTTGAACTAGAAACAGCACTGGGACAACTCATTATCCTACTATTATCATTTTATTTTTAGCATCATATGGACTACAAAGATGAATAAAATAATTGGGTTTTTGTAATTGAATAAAAACATAAGGATGCAAGGTTGGCACATGTTGATCATTCAGCAAAAATGAAAATGTCTCTATAAGTTCACTGAAAGCATCTTTAGTACAACTCTAGGAGCAGATGGGACAATAAGGATGAAATTACTCTGTTCCCACATGATTTTGATCTTTTCCATTGGGTTTTTATATTTTGGAAGCTTTTTGTTCTATGTTTTTTGGAGATTGTGAATATTTGGAATGGTGATATCTATTAAAATACTGCTCTTAAGTTTTTCTCTGGGCCAGTATTACGTCTGGGTGAGCAACAGTTTGGTCTACAATGGTCCATTTCCAGTATTACAATACTGTATATTGGTTGAGTTCTCCAGAATATTATGAGAACTACTACTGCTGCTGCTGTTGTTGCTGCTACTACTACTACTACTACCACCACCATTATGTAGGAAGGTTAGCCAAAGCGACTTTCAAAGATCACCAACCAAGTTTCAGAAAGGCAGCAATCTTCATCAATGAAAAGGCTGCTCATACTAATAGAGAGAATGTAAGCTCCCTGCGAAGACTGGTTCATTTCTGTCTTTGTATGCCCAGTACCTGGCACATAAAGTAGTAGGTGTGGAATAAAGGCTTGCTGGTTGATGGATGGAACCCCAGATCCTTGAAATCTTAAAGTATACGATATGATAAATAAGATATAATAATGTGATATAATGTCTGTATGATATAAACAGGGTGTGCTATATAATAAAAGTGCAGGAGATATTCAACCTAAGTAGGATATAATACAACCCAAGCAAGATGTGATCAGAATAGGATGATTGTGCCAGACAGAACCCAACTGTGATTAGAAGGTAACTAGAGTAAGCAATTATGATTACCCAAGCAAAGTAGAATAGAACTTTAAATATTATTAATTAAATAATTAAATAATTAAAAGATTATAATAAAACTAATATACATGTATATTCAGGCAACTAGGTTGCACATTGGATAAAGTGCTAGCCCTGGAGTTAGGAAGACTTTCCTCAGCTCAAATATGGCTGTAGATGCTAATTGTGTGACCCTGGGCAAGTCATTTAATTCAGTTTGCCTTGGCTTCCTCATCTATAAAATGAGCTGGCGAAGAAAATGGCAAATCATTCCAGTACCTTTGCCAAGAAAACCCTAATGGGGTCACAAAGAGTCAGATATGATTGAAATGACTTAACAATAAATACATGTGTATGTAAGGAAAAAGAGACATAAGCAACAAAGGCTGTAAAAATTAATGTGAATGTGGGAGGAAAAAGTCTGTTACATACCATATAGAATAGGCTATAACTCATGCAAGGTGTAAAAATTCTTTCCTTTTCTCTCCTCTCTATCCTCCTACCCCCACACCCTAGGTGAGCACTGCCAGCAGTATGACTTCTGTGAAGCAAAACCCTGTGCCAATGGAGGGTCCTGTCTGAGGACATACCCCTATATTCTATGTAATTGCCCCCAAGGCTTTGAGGGCAATATCTGTCAATATGATGTCAACGAATGTTTCCAGGACTCAGAGCTATGCCCTACGGGTGCCACTTGCCACAATATCCTGGGCTCCTACAAATGTCTCTGTCCCCCAGAACAGGATGGGCCCCAGTGTGAATTCCAGGTGGGGCCCTGCCCTGCTACAGGCTGCCAAAATGGGGGCACCTGCCAACTAGTTCCTGGGTCCCCCACTTTGCACCACTGCCTCTGCCTCCCAGGTGAGTACTTATCCTTTTCTACGCCTGCTTTCCATCATGACATAAGGACATTCCCTTTAAGACCCCTATTACCCAAATGATCTCCATAATCCCTGCGCAGGTTTCACAGGCCGAGAGTGTGAAGTGAATCCAGATGATTGCATTGGACACAGTTGTCAGAATGGAGGCACCTGCCAGGATGGATTACATGCCTACACCTGTCTCTGCCCCGAGACCTGGGCAGGTAAGTTATTGAGATCACAGGGTAAGATCTATGACCCAACTGTCTACTTCTAAGATCTGGGACTCGTGTCCAGTCTCTCATAACTTTCAGAAACCATGGTATAAAGGCGCCACAACCCTGTTCATTTTCCTCCATAGGGCAGGACTGTTCAGAGGATGTGGATGAGTGTGGGGCCGCCAGCCCCTTACGATGTCAGAATGGAGGCACCTGCCAGAACACCCCTGGCAGCTTTCACTGTGTGTGTGTAAGTGGCTGGGGTGGCCCAAACTGTGAGGAGAACCTGGATGACTGCGCTTCTGCCACTTGTGCCCAAGGGTCTACATGCATTGATAGGGTGGGCTCCTTCACTTGCCTCTGCCCCCCAGGTCTCACAGGTAGGAGGCCCAAGGGACATTGAGGGAGTGGGGGAGACGGAGCAAAGACAAATCAGAGAACGAGTAAGATGTTTGTAAGGCTAATAACACAAAGTAGCACAAAGCAGACACTTAATTAAAGCTTTTTCCCTCCCTCCATCTCATTGCAAGAGACATAGAAATATGAGGATATGGGGGAAGCATAGGAGATGTGACAGAAACATTGCCTGGCACATAGCAGGTACCTAATGTTTATTGATTGATAAAGGAGCATTGGGAAAACTCAGGAGGCAACAGTAAGGGCACGGGAACACAGGAATATGAAGGGTAGAAAGTGAATGGAGTGAATAGAAGAGTAATGTGCCCTTAAGAAGTGCCCTTAAGGAAAATTACTTCTGCAGCAGTGTGCAGGATGGACAGGAACAGGAAATCAAGGCAGGGAGAAGAATGAAGAGGCTGTTACATAATCAAGGTAAGAGGTGATAAAGCCTGAAGGCAAAGGTTTGAGAAAAACTAGGTAGGTCATAAACCTAAGAGACTGGAAGAATGCTTTTTTTCTTTTTCTTTTTTTATGTCTTCAACAGAATAAAGAAGCTGGAAAGAAGGGTAAATTCAGGGGAAAAGAATGAATTACACAAGGAGTCACAGGAAGATCACAAGAAAGAAGAGGGAAGATGGCAGAGTGTAAACATAGAAGACATTGGGAGGGGGAAAGTAGAAAAAAAGAAAAACAGGGAGAGATAAGAAGGAAACAGGGAGACACAGAAACCTCTGGAAAGAATATAGAGTGACATAGGGAACTCAGCCTACTCTCCCGTTCCCCTTCCTCCTTCCTCCTCCCTCTCTTTCTCTCCCTCCCCCTCTCTCTCTTTTTCCCTCTCCCTTTCTCCCTCTCCCTCTCCCTTTCCTTCTCTTTCTCTCTCCACCCTAGGTCTCCTGTGCCAGCTACAGGATATGTGTCTGAGTCAACCCTGCCACCCCAAAGCCCAGTGCAGTACCAACCCCATCTCAGGAGCCATACTTTGTCTATGCCAACCTGGCTACTCTGGTCCCACCTGCCACCAGGATCTAGATGAGTGTCAGATGGGTGAGGAACCCCAATATTCAAATCTCCTATCAAGCCTTTCATCCTTTTTCCCACAGAAGAAATGTGAAAGCTAAGGGGAATAGGAAAGGGTAGAAAATTGGATTTTCCTACATTTCCTCAGGTTTTCCTATTTTCCAGGAGGAAAAAAAACCACACCTTTATTTTCTGAATATTTCTAGAATTCTTCCAAGCCATCACATCTCTATTCTATACACTCCCTTCTGATTTTCGGCTGTCCAACCCCCATGGACATTACCTTCCACATCCATATAGATGCCTCCTTCATTGTCTCCTATGGCTACACCCTCTCTTCCCTATCCCCCACAGAGACAGTGTGATATAATAAGTGGAAAGTGCTCTGGAGTCAGAAGCAAAAGGCGTGGCTCTTCCAGCTGATAGACCCTGGACAAATCACTTATCATCTTGTAGATGCTGAGGCAGCTAAGTGGCACAGTGGATAAAGCTCTGGGCCTAGAGTCAGGAAGACTTGTGTTCAGATATGTTCTCAGAAACCTACTAGCTCTGTTACCCTGGGCAAGTCACTTAATGTCTCCCTGCCTCAGGCTTCCTTAACTACAAAATGGGGATAATAGCAGCACCTGTCTTCAAAGACTGTTGTGAGGATCAAATGAGACATTTGTGAAGCACTCAGTACACTTTGTGCCCTGGCACAAAGCAGATTCTTAATCAATGCTTGTTTCCTTCTTTGCTTGCTTCAGAAGGCTTCAATTTCCTGCCTATAGGATTTGTACTATTTGAGCATGGGGAAAGCACTTTGTAAACCATAAAGTACTATCTGAAGTTATTTGGCACATTAGATAGAGCTCCAGGCCTGGAGTCAAGAAATCCAGCCTCAGACACTTAGGAGCTGTGTGACTCTGGGCACCCTGGTTCCCTCAGTTTCCTTATCTATAAAATAAGCTGGAGAATGAAATGGCAAACCACTCTAATAACTCTGACAAGGAAACCTCAAACGGGGTCAAAGGGAGTCTGACACAACTCAAATGACTCAACTACAAAAGTTATTATTAGCATCATTGACTGAAGCAGAAGGAAGTTCAGAGAGTTGTTTAGTCCAATCCTTCCCCCTCTTTTACAGATAAGGAAACTGAGGTTTAAGTTAAGTGCAATCACCCTGCTAGTAAGTGACAGAACTGGAATCCTCTGACCCCAAATGCAGCGTGCTTTCTACTACAGCACTTTCCATTATATCATCAGCTTCCTTTTCAAATATGTTCTGCCTCCCTGTTTTCATCCCTTATCCATATACCCTTCTCATCTTCTTCTTCGTTCCCGAAGACACATCTCCCTCTCTCTCTTCTCAGTCCACCAAAGCCTTAGTCCCTGTGAACACGGTGGCTCCTGCCTCAACACCCCAGGCTCCTTCAACTGTCTCTGCACCCCAGGCTACACCGGCTCCCGATGCGAGACTGATCATAATGAGTGTCTGTCTCAGCCTTGTCACCCTGGCAGCACCTGTCTCGATCTGCTCGCTACTTTCCACTGCCTCTGTCCTCCAGGTATGGAATGGCACTAGATAGCTGGGGGGAGAGGGGAGGGGAGGGGGCAGTGTTCTGGGTAAGGGAATGACAGCAATCAGAGGGACAAAAGCAAAATGGAATCCACTCTCCACTCAGTTGAACAGATCCCAGTTCGGTTTCCCGGAGCTCACTAGAAATCCTGAGGGTTAGCAAGGTAGATGGGACAGGTTCTTCACCTGAACTACTGTGGGCCCCCTGAGACACAAGTTCAGTTGCCCACTGGGGAAATTCCTATGTGGAGAAAGGTAGACAAAATAAGAATGGGAGATTGAGTGACTGGGGAAGGTACAGTTAAGAATACAGTTGGGACAGGGGGCTTCCCTGGTCTTATAGTCCTAGACAAGTTACTATGTCCCCAAAGTATTTATTTCCTGAGATCTAAGGTCAAACTAGTCCCTTCATTTTCTCATTGCTATCACCCAATACTTCCAACTAGGAATTAGCCTTTCCCAGCTCAGCTGTGCATTCAAAACTCAGTATTGACCTCCCCTACACCTTTCTCTACTGCCCTTCATTTAGGCACAATATCCTTTTTTAAGTTTTTGTAAGAATTTAAACTTATTGCATATAGTCAGTGGTAATCAAGGCCAGAGATGATCCATAGATATAATGAAAAGTTCAAAGTGATAAAGCTTATGAAATAAAAATCCCTGAATCTTGAATTGAAAACTTTTATCAGCTTCTGAATCACCTAGAGAACAGTCTGTCCATGTCCCTGGTATGATTTCATATCTGAGTTAAGGGGGAAAAATCCATTTGTACAGCCCAGAGAGACCCTATGCCAGCCAGCCAACCAAGTTGCTTAGTAGCCATTGGAAGCTAAACATTCCTTAACCCCAACCTGTCTTCACCATTGACTAATTATGTGCCTTAAACAACTCACTTCCCCTCTCTGTCCTCAGTTTCCTTATCAGTAAAATGAGAGGTCTGGACCAGATGATCTCAATGGGCCCTGCTTCTTTTTGCCAGTACCTATTAGACAAATCCTAAACCAGGGCTTTGGGTAAGCAACCACAATACTAACTACATAATATACCTTATTCAAATTTAGAATTTTTTATTCTCCCATAAACAGAACTGGATGTGGCATCACCAGACCTGGACTCTAATCCTGGTATTTCTACTTACTAGCTATAAAGGCTAAGACAAGTCTCTTCCTTTCTCAGGGCCTTGGTTTTTGTGAGATGAAAGGATTACACTAGATAAGATTAAGGACATCTAAGTTCTTTAGTAGGTGATTACTTAATTCAAAATCCATGTGTGGGGATGGGTAGGTGGCTCAGTAACTAGAGCACCAGCCCTAGAGTCAAGAGGATCTGAGTTCAAATCCGACCTCAGACACTTAACACTAGCCTTGTGACCTTGAGCAAGTCACTTAACCCCAATTGCCTTGTCTTCCCCCCTCCAAAAAGCAAGAAAACAAACAAATCCATGTGTGGATTGTAATTATACAATTAATCATGTCCAGCTTCACTGCACTTATGAGTTGGTCTAAGTTTAATGGTATGATAACTAACTCCCCCTTAGAACTTTGTCTGGTGCTTGGCACTTAGTAGGCATTTAATAAATGTTAACTGGCTGACTTGAAGATTTACAAAGTACTTTCTTCACCACAACTCTGAGAGATAGATAGTACAGGTATTATTATCCTCATTTTATAGAGGTTCAGAAAGGTAAAGTTATTTGCCTACGGTGACAGAACTAGAGTCAGGTCTCCTGGCTCCAAGTCCAGTATACCATGTAAAACGCTGGCTCATTCACCTGGATTTACTGCAGGAGTCTCCTGTTTGATCTCCCTGCCTCCAGTCACACACACACACACACACACACACACACACACACACACACACACACACACACACACACACACACACCTCCAATCCATTCTCTACCCAAGTATAAAAGCCTGTGTTAGGCATTGACAGACCCTCATAAGCCAGTACCAACCTGTCTTCCCAGGCTTACTGCATTCCTTTCTCCATCACACATGCTATGTATGGTCAGTCTGGTCAAACCTGCCTTCTTAACTAAGTCTCTCTCACTTGCAAGAGCGCCACAGTGAACAACTGATCCTTCATGGGTCAAAATGCACTGTTTTCTCCAGAAAAATCCCTGCATAAACTTGAATAGGATACAAACTGGTGTCTTAAGGTCCCTAAAGAAGGTCCTAACAAGAAAGCAGCTTGTTAGAAATTAATTGCATGTACTGTCTTTTGAGGATTTTCCAATGCTCCAATGCCTGTTGAAAAGGGAATAGGAAGGCTTTGGACCAAATATACAGATGTGTATTCTCCATTACCTGAGTCTCAACTGCCTGAGCCTCTGCACTAACTCCAGTGTCAGCAAACTTTCCCTGTCTGCTCTGTTTGTTCAACTTAAAACTGCTCCCCTGGGTGAATAGTGGAATCGGAAATGACTAAGGAAAAAAAATATATCAATTTATTAAGAAATGTCTATTGTAGGGCAGCTTAGTGGCATTGTAGATAGAGTGCTTGGCCTGGAGTCAGGAAGACCCGAGTTCAAATCCAGCCTCAGAAACTTACTAGCTGTGACCCTGGGCAAGTCACTTCACCCTGTCTGCCTCAGTTTCTCCAACTGTAAAATGAGTGGAAAAGGAAATAGCAAACCATTCCAGTATCTTTGACAAGAAAACCCCCAATGAAGTTACAAAGAGCTGGTCATGATGGAAACACCTAAACAACAACATGCTAACTCTATAATAAATCAGTACCAAGCCTCCTCAGCTCTGACACCGGACCCCAAATACAGGCAGAGGCAGATTGTTATGTATTAAAAACAATTAATCAAATAAGACTAATTAATTAAAAGGAAACAATTTAAAAGGCTATAAACTAGGATACAAGATTAGGTCATTTGATTTCTCATTGAAAGAATGATTAGGAGACTTTCCAAACTGAGAGGGAGAGAGCTAACAGGTAAAATCCCTGAAATCAGAAAAAGAGTTGTCCCACTCCTCCCCAAGCATCTGTATTCAATCAAAGGAAACAGTAACTGAGCGGTATGAGACCAGTTTTCAGATAAAACACAGAGATTGCTTGAGATTTATAATTGTGAGGAAACTCCTTACATCAGTCTGCAGATCTAATTGAGTTTCTGGCCAGTATAACCTAGCTCCTAAGTTAAGCATTAAAGAAATTTCATCTCTAAGCAACGGGTAGCATCCAGCTTCCCAGCCACTTGGGGCTTTTTTCAAATTTCAAACAATTTCTCAGTTCTCATAGTTGAATAAAGTTTTCTCACAAGACAGAAATTAAACTAGACTTGTAATTGAATAGAAAGGGAAGTGAGCTGTATCCAGAATTAAGTCACAAGATGCAGTCAGCATTGTTCTCTCAATTCCCACAATTCCCTCACCTGTGACCACCATCATCATATGGCTTCCAGCTCCACCTTCTTCCTGCCTCTACTGCTCTAGGCTAGGGTTATAGCCCATGACACCAGTCATAAAACCTATGCTAAAGCAGTTAGGATGGCAGTGATATATGCCTAAGAGGTCAGGACATGACTAAGGTAGGAAATTAGCTATTATTTTTAATACAGAGGCTGAAGAAGGTATATGCTTACTTGCATGTCACTGTGGTTGGGTGTTTTTCTCTATTGGTTGCTTTGTTTTTAATTTTAGCAACTTTATATATGACCTTTCTGAAGAGGTATATGGGGAGGATGGATTTCTATGAAATCCTTTGAGGGTTCTAAGTCTGAATGAATTACCAGGCACAAGCTCTCTTAGCAAGTTTGTCAGTGGGCAGTGGGGTGTCAGAAAAAGCCTGTGACCTGCAGGAATTAGAGATACTGATTATATAGTAATAAAACCATAAATCTGATAGCCATTATGGTAATTAGGTGAGTAAAGGTGGAGTTAAGGAGTATGGGAGGAGTGTAGGAGTGGTCAGTGCTTAAAGGGACATGCACTTTTTATACCAACTGCGAACTCGTGTTACCCATAATTAACTGGGAGATCGCCCTAGGGGGTCTATCTGGAGGTGTGGTTGTTGCCTTGAACCGTCACTAAGTCAGCTAGTGGTCAATTCTGAATGAGAGATGCCCAGTCTGTTAGCCATCAAAGTCCCTTTTGACATGATGGATGTTAGGAAGCTGGGCTAATTGGGGGTTCAGTATATGTCTAATGGTGAGGAGTTACCTTACTGATAATGCATTGAAAGATTCATAGTTTGCAGCTGGCCAATAGAACAAAGGAGG
>CM053593.1:198977436-199000540 GCA_028646575.1 Pseudocheirus occidentalis | reverse complement strand
AGCGGGGGTGGGTGACAAGGGAGGAATTGAAAGAATCTAGAATTTAAAGCTCTGCAATACCTGCAACTAGGAATTAAGATATACAGAGGCTGGGGTAGGGAGACCCTCCCTGCCCTACCAGAAAGTTAGAGAGCAGACTAGGGAAGGGGCTCTATAGTGGGATAGCTGTTTTGGGGTTGGGGTAGGGGAAAGACAGGGAGAAAATTTGTAATTCAAAAATCTCATGAAAATGAAGGATGTAAACAAGAAACAAATAAAATTTATTACATGAAAAAAAAGAAACAAGGAGCAGACAGACTTCATAATAACCTGGAGAGACATATATAAACTGATGCTGAGTGAGGAGAGTAGAACCAGGAGAACTTCATACACAATCACAGACACATCATATGTGTGATGACTGACTTTAACAGACTGGACTCCTCTAAGCAATGCAAAGCTATAAAACAACTCCAAAAGACTCGTGATGGAAAGGACTATCCACATCCAGAGAAAGAACTATAGAATCTGAATGCAGATTGAAGCAAACCACTTGCTCTCTTTTTTTGTTTTGTTTTGTTTCTTCTTTCTCATTGTTCACTCCATTGGTTATAATCCTTCTTTACAACTTGGCTAATGTTTAATGTGAAGGTATTTGTAGATCCTATATTTGATTACATGCCACCATAGGAGAGAGGGGGAAGAGAGAGGGAGAGAAAATTTGAAACTAAAGGGATTGTGGAACTGAATATTGTAAATTAAAAGTAAATAAGTAATTAAAAAAAGAAAACAAATCCCTATAATCTGTTGCTTATAAGAAATACATTTGAAAAACAAAGACATACACAAAATAAAACTGACAGGTTGGGGGAAAATTTTAGTATGCATCAAAAGAATCCAAGAAAGCAGGAGTTAACAATCAGGCTATCTAGAGACAAACATGGAAAATATGTTATGATGAAAGGAATTGTAGACAAAAAACCATTATCAGGAATAAATTTATATGTCCAAGTGCCCTAGCATCCAAATTCATAAAAGAAGCATCTGAACTACAAGAAGATATAATAGTGACAGGAAACTTCAATATTCTTTTCTCTCAGTTTTGGATAAATCTAACATATAAACAAAAGGGAAGCTATGGAACTGAACAAATTGCTGGAGAAACTAGAGTTAACGACTTATGATATCTTCTAAATGCGACAGCCAATAAATGTGTGTATTTCTCAGCACCAAATGGAACTGTTACAAAAATTGATCATGTTCTAAAGGCACAGAGATATAGCAAACAAATGTAAAAAGTCAGAAATAGTTAATACATCCTTTATAGACCATAATGCAATAAGAATAGTAGTTGGTTGATGGCAATAAACAAAAGATCAATTAACAATGAAGTGTTAAATAATGAGTATGTCAAAGGACAAATAATAGAAATAATAACTATGTAAAAGAAAATTATTATGATGAAACTACATACGAAAGTTTCTGGCAAATAGCTAAAGCAGGCCTCAAGCAGAAAACCACATCCTTACAAACATATACTAAAAATATAGAAAAAGAGAGGATTAGTGAACTGAATATACATTTTTAAAAAATTAGAAACTCAAAAAATAAACCTAAAATAAGCACAGAGATGTCAAAAATTAAAGGGGAAATAGATAAGTTGAAATAAAAAAACCCATAGAAATGATAAATTAAACTAAAAGCTGATTCTTTGAAAAGATTTTTTTGTTCAGTCATATCTGATTCTTTGTGACCCCATTTGGGGTTTTCTTGGCTAAGATACTAGAGTGGTTTGCCATTTCCTTTTCCAGCTCATTTTACAGATGAGGAACTGAGGCAAACAGAGTTAAGTGACTTGCCCAGGGTCACACAACTAATAAAGTATCTGAGGTCAGATTTGAACTCAAGAAGGAGTTTTCCTGACTCCAAGCCCCACCTTGTATACCCTGCACCACTTAGTTGCTCCTCAAAAAAGACTAATAAAATTGATAAATCTTAATCTGATTAAAAAGAAGAGCAGAAAATCAAATAAAGTAGCAAATAAGCAAAGTAAAATCACAGCAAAACCAGAAGAAATTAAAAAAGATTAGAACATATCATGCACATTTATATCCTAACAAAACTGAGAACACAAAAGAAATAGAGGAATACCTTAAAAAATATAAAGTACCCCAAACATCAGAAGACCAAATATAGATCTTAAATAATCCAATTTTAGAAAAAGAATAGATATACCTTATAAGGAACAAAAACAAAAACAAAAAAAGAAACAAAAACAAAAACAAACAACTCCTGGGCCTGATAGGTTCACAGGAGAATTCTGTACAACTTTTAAAGAAACCACACTTAACAGATTATTTTCGAAAGCTGAGAAAGAAAGCTTCACAACAGAATTATTTTATGAAACAAATATGGTCATAATGCCTAAACCAAACAAACAAACAAACTGCAGGGAAAAAACTATAGGCCAATATCATTAATAAATATTTACCCAATAATTTTAGATAAAATCCTGTCAAGCAGATTACAGTAATTTATCCAAGAAATCATTCATTGTGAACAAGTGGGATTTATACTGGAAATGTAAGCATGGTTCAACGATGAAGAAAACAATAAACACAATTAATTATATTAAAAACTAAAACATTCAAAACCACATAATCATCTCAACAGATTCAGGAAAAGTCTTTGACAAAGTGCAGCACTGTTTTATGCTAAAAACCCTACAAAGTATAAATATAGAGGGATCTTTTTTTTTTTTTTTGCTTTTTGGAGGGCAGTTGGGGTTAAGTGACTTGCCCAAGGTCACACGGCTAGTTTTTTGTGTTAAGTGTCTGAGGCCGGATTTGAACTCAGGTACTCCTGACTCCAGGGCCGGTGCTCTATTCACTGCACCACCTAGCCGCCCCAAGGGATCTTTTTTTTAATATCATAAAAAGAACCTGTCTAGAATCAAAAGTAAGTTATGCAACATTTTCCAGTAAATATGAGAATGAAGCAAAGATGTCAACTCTCCTATTATTTGATATCATTTTGGAAATGCTAGCAACAGCAATAGGACAAGAGAAAGAAATTAAAAGGCATAAAGTTAGATAAAGAAAAGAGAAAACTTTTCGTTTGCTGATGATAAAATGCTTTCCTTAGAAAATTAGAGAATGAGCAAAGATTCTAATGGAGACAATTGACTTCAGCTATGTTTCAGGTTGCAAAATAAATCCTCAACAGCCTTCCACATAATGAAAACAAAACACAAGAAACAATAGTAGAAAGCAAAATCTAATTTTAAATAACTACAAAATGCACAAAATATCTGAGGATTGACCTACCACAACACACAAAAGACTTACATTGAATCAATTACAAAGTCTTTCTTAAAAAAAACCAATATGATAAAAATGACACTACCAAAAATTAATTTATCCTTTTAATGCTATACCAATCAAACTATCAAGGGGATATTTTGCAAAACTTGATAAAATAATAAATTTATTTGGAAAAACAAGATTTTGAATATCAAAGGAAATAATAAAAGAAGTAGGGACAAAGGAGGAACAGCACTTCCAAAGTTCAAACTCTGTTATAAAGCAGCAGTCATTAAAACTACCTGATTTTAATAGTCATTAAAACTATCAATGGAGCAGACTAAAGAAAGATTCAGAAACAATAGAATTCAATAACCTATTGTGTGATAAAGTGGAAAACATAAACTACTTAGGAAAAATCTTAATAAAAAAAATCTGCTGGGAAAATTGGAAAACAGTCTGGAAGAAATAAAGTTAGGACTAACACCTCACACAAAGCTCTAGGAACAGAACGCAAAGGAATATTTGGGATAATTATGGTGATATTAAAAACAGAAAATATCTATAAAACTTATTTAAAAAAAGAAATAACCACTAAAATTCAACAGGGAAGAAATTAGGGATATGTAGGGTTGACTGAGAAGGAGATTAATACTTGGGGATGAATAGTCACTAGCAAAACAAGAAAAAGGAAATAATTCCTGTCTTTGACAGGGATCCTGAATGGATAAAATAAACCCCCCAAAAGGGAGAAAAGAACTAAAACTAAGGGGTATGGTGGGGTGGTAAAGAGAGAGGATGTTTTTGATTGCCTCCTAGATGACTGGGGAATGTCTGAATAGACTGGTATATGAATATGATGGAACATTAGCGAGAGAAATGACAAAGAGGCCAATACAGGAAAATCCCAGGTAGCATGAACTGACAGAGTGAAATGAGCAGAACCAGAACAATGCGTCCAAGAACAGCAATATTATAAAGAAAAAGAAGTCTGAAAGGCTCTGGTTAATGCAATGGCCAACTATGTGTTCAAAGAACCTATGGTAAAGCATTTTACAAACCTCCTGGTAGAAAGGTGATGTATACACAAGTACAGACATATACTTTTGGACATGACTGCTGTTTTTTTTTTGTTTGTTTCACTATGCTTATGTTACAAGGATATTTTTTTTCTCTTTCATTTTTTAATTAGGGAGAGAGGTCAGAGGAGTGTGTGTGTGTGTGTGTGTGTGTGTGTGTGTGTAGGGAGGGACACTGTTAGCAACAGAGATTTTAAAAAAAGAGGACCATTGTAACACTGTTCTAAATGCACAGAAAACAATAGAAGAATGTTCAGAAGGAGTCACAGGCAAATAGGATGGTTTTGAAAATAGCGTGTAAAATTTATTAACTACTCTGTATCAGGCCCTCTTTTCCATATCCTACCCATTGGTGATTTTGTCAACTCCCATGGCTTCAACGGGTGACCTAGATGGAGACTTCCAGGAGAATGTAGGACTGGGGCTTAGGAGAGAAATTAGGCAATCACCTGTAAGAGATGATCACTGAAACAGTGGGAGTTGATGAAATCACCAAGGGACAGAGTGGAGAAGAGCACCCAGAACACAGCCTGGGGGAGATCTCCATTATTGTGTTGAGTGTGAGTCATGGAGCATGATACAGCAATGGAGACTGAGAAGGAAAGGTCAAGCAGGCAGGAGAACTGAGACTAATAGTGTTATGAATTCCAAGGCAGGAGAGAGTGTTCAGGAGGAAGTGGTGGTTGACAAGTAAGACCTATAAAGAGGTCAAGTTGAAGACAGAAAAGAGGCTAATGGATTTAGCAACTAAATGATCACCTGTAGCCTTGAAAGAGAGCAATTTCAGTTGGGTTGTGGGGTCAGAAAAGCACACTACAATTGACAGAGAGGTGTCAGGTAAGGGAAGAGATGTCTTTTTCTAGTATTTTTGTTATAAAAAGGAGAAAAAATATAGAACTTGAGGGTATGGCATGGTCAATTGAAGAGCTTCTTTGTAAAGAGATTATACACACACATATAAAGGGATAGGTATATATACACATATAATTAATGTATAGAGATATAGATATATAAATGTAATCATTAAAATGCTATATTAACGTTAGCAATAATATAGGCCACAGGAAAGAATCTAGTAGATTGGGAGAGATTGAGAGGATGATGTAAGGGAAAAGTTACCAGAGGATATAGGAAGAGACAGGCTCATGGACACATATATGAAACACAGCTTCCTCTTTTGTTCTTGATGTGTCCAAGGCCTGGCTTCTCCAAGGAGTTCCCTTTGTTGAGTTTTGGGTGAAGAAAGTGATTGGTATAGCCCAACTTGACTGCAGAATCTTCAGTCCCACCTAACTTTCCCCATCCCCCAAGCCTGTGGTAGGAGTTGCCCATACAGACAGAACCTTAAACCCCGGTTCTACTCTTAACCCATTCTCTCACTTTCCTGTCTTTATCCAGCTCTTTGCTGTATCCTGGCTCTCTTTCTCTCTCCACTTGGAAATGTCTGTATATACCTTGATCTTCTTCTCAGCTTCAGTGTCACTACTTTAGCTGTTGGATTTATCTGCATTTGACAGCTATTCCAGGAGATCCTGGGTGTGCTTGTACAACTTGACCCCCAGCGCTCTGTTCTCTGATGGATAGGGGATAAGGAAGAAAAGGGACAAGTTCAACTGGAATTCTGAGGACATTTGACAGAGTCTGTAAGTACCAACTACTCCCTTCTCTTTCATTCCTGTTTTAGATTAATAGAATTGTAGAAGGTTCTATAGAAGGCTAGAACAGATCCTAAAGATCAACATTTTACAAAAGAGGCTACAGAGAAGGAAAGTGCCTTGGCCAAAGTCACACAGTAACAGAACCAGCTTTCCTTTCACTGTAGTCCTCTTTCCAACATATCACTACTGCCTCTTCTCTTTATTCCAGGTGAAATCTGTACCTCTCTCCCTCAGCCTCTTTCCCTTATTCTCCACTGATTTCTATCTCCCTCTGCACTGTGAGGGTGAGAGTGAGGATGGCTAGATTCAGGGTATAGGTCAGAATGTTTGTCAGGGAAGGAGCTGTAGGGTGATGAGTTCAGCAGTAGTCTCCACAATTTGGGGCAATAAAACCACAAGGTCTCTTTAATCTCATCTTTGGGAATATCACACCATCTTTGAGACTGTACAGTTTTATCAAACACTGAATGGGGAAGGGTGGGGGAGCAGCCCGAGCAGGTAGTAGGGAGATAAAGACCGGAGAGTTAGGTCCTGAGAAGACAAGGGGGTGGATCCAGGCCTAGCCCTGGGTGCCTGGTTTCCCTTGCCCAGAAAAAAGGAGTAAAGTTTGTGGATTTTCCTCTCCTTTTCTGGCTCCTCTGCCTGGGGAGGGTAAGACAAGGGGAGTTTAGTCCTTGGGGTAAGGCTGGAGGAGGTTCAGGAGCCAGAGACCCCAACATCTCAGTCCAAACATAAACAGTAATTCAGTCTGGTAACATGAAGGAGAAGGGGGCCTCCCTGGCTGTCATGGGAGCTTGGGACTGTACAGGCATACCTACAGTTGGCAGAGATCCCCCAGAAGGTTGGAGAGGCCTGAGAAGCAAGTGGAGCATCACACCAGGAGTCAAAGGAAAAGGGTTGGGGGCAGACTGTGTGGGGGATTGACCTCTACGGCTCAAATTAACCCAGAGTGATAGGAAGTCTGATTGCTGGAACCTGGGGAGGTTATGGTTCCTGTTAGGCTGAACTAATGGGGAGCTGCAAGCTTCTGTATCTGACTGCAGAGGTTCTGAGGCTCAAGGGAACTGGGTTTTGGAAATTTCCCAAAGGCCTTATTTAGGAAATTCCTGGGGATCTGGTTTTGCAGTTTCTGCTAGTGGAAAGCATCCTGGCCAGGTTTAGGGGTGTTTCCAGCTTTGGAGGCTCCACAGGCTGGTCTGGTGGGTATTTTGTGGGGAGGATAGGGGATTGGAAGGTCATCACCAGGGGAGGGGAAGGGGTGTCTCAGGAAAGTGCGAGTCTCCAGGGTGGAGGAGGAGGGAAGCCCCTAAGGGTCCCAGTCTGTGTCGTGGTGCTGCGCAGCTATGATGATGACCACTGTGAGAATGGTACAGAGCACCATGGCTGCGATGCCCACGGCCAGCGAGATGAAGGAGAAATTCCGAGCTTCCCGAGACGCGATCTCCGCAGACACCATGTCTCCACGGGCCACAGCGGTCCGCACCTGCATCGGAGGGAGGAGGAAGGCTTGGGATCAGGGAAACACCCCACAAATGCCTCATCACGCACCTTTGTCCGGTGCTGGACGAGAGAAAGACGAATCTCTGGAAAAATCCTCTCTGTTTCTCACGGGCCCAGTCTTTGGCCCCTCTCTCCCCATCAGCCATACCAGGCCTGGGAAGTGACAGAGAAAGGAAGCAGAACTTGCACAGTCCCTAGCCCAACCTTACACTTCAGCATCTAATAGCCAGCACACTCCGGGATCCATCAGTCCCCGCCCTCTCTGCCTACTTTTACGCTCCCCTTCCGATCCTATTCCACACTCTTTCATTTCTGGCCCCTCCCCTCAGTCCCTTTTACCTCCACCCCCTCACCTGTACCGCCTTGAAGATGGCTATGATGCCGGTGGGCCAAAAGCAACAAATTGTAGTGAGCACTGCTATCGGTAGGTAGTCGTGGGGCGGGCGCCTGGGCTCTAATAGGGCCAGCCCTGGGCCCAAGGGTGGAGGGGAAAGCGTAGGGGTCACTCCAGTCCCTCCCGGCGCTCCTCCTGTGTATGGCTTAGGAAAGAAATGGTAGGGAAGCGGGGTCACAGTCAGGACCTTGACCTGACATATCTAGTATCCCTCCCGTGGCCAAAAGAGTGCAGTTTGCAGTCAGTAGGCCAATCATTTTAAAGTCACTGTTTCTAATCAAAACTATCGTAAGTAATGTAATCCTTTGTTCCTTAAAGATCCGCATCCCTGCTATCCCCATTTCCTCCACGCCCAGGCCTCTTGGGTACCCCCTTCAGTGCCTCCCACTCCTATTCCCCAGTGCCCCTCTTCCTTCCATTTTCTGGATGTGCCCCTTCCCTTTTTTATTCTTCCCAGTGCCTCCAAGCCTTCCCCACCACCCTCTTTGTGCCCGCTTCTCCTTTCCCCTTACCTCCTCTCCTGGTTCTGATGCCCTCCGTACACCACCCCAAGTTTCCCCTTCCCCTTCCCCTTTCCCCTATCTACCCTTCTGCACTCACGGCGCCCACGGGATAGACGGGCAGATAGGCTGTGCAGGGCTGCAGCTGCAGGGGGTACCCAGGGGCCACGTAGCCTCCAAGGGGCAGCGTACCCACGGTACCTGGGTGTGTGGGCACCACAAAACCCTGTGCAGGAGCGGGAGGAGCAGGCGCAGGCGGGGGCGGGGCGGCAGCAGCCGGAGGAGGCGGGGGCAGTGGACCCTCAAAGCGAGTCTCTTGGAGGTAGGGATCTGGGGGCAGACGGGGCAAGGTAGCGCACCCAGGAGGGGGAGCCCCAGGGGCGGGTCCTGGGGGGGCGTGGTGAGGAGGGCGGGGCAAGGTAGCGGAGGACGAGGGGCCCCTTAGGGCAGGGACTGCTGGAGAAGTCAGCCCACCAGCCCCTAATCTTGGGAGTGTGGCGGTGCCCGACTGGTGGTAGTGGTGGTGATGGTGGTGATGGGAAGTGGAGGGTGCCTGAGGAGGTGGGGCAGGGGGCTCGGCTGGGGGCTGGGGGGCATTGTAAGGTGGAGGAGAAGTATGAGGAACCGAATCCGGGAGACCTGAGGTGGTAGCGGACAGGTGGGAAACGGTGGAGGGAGATAGAGACAGAGGGATACGGGGAGATGCAGACGACACAGGAATCAGAGACACAGAAAAAAGATAGGCAGACCAACACAGATAGAAACAGGGTCAGGGAGACAGGAAGAAGGGAAGAGAGAAATAAAAGGTGTAAGTCTCCATCCTTCAGCTTGGGAGAGGGGAAGGGGGTTAGTTATATTTAGGCTAGTCTCAGTCTTCGAGTAAAATCCCAGTCCACCCCTGTCAAAGCCTCCTCTTTTAATCTATTTTTTAGGTCGCTCTGCTCTCCTCCTTATCATATCCCCATTCCCCCAAAGTCCATGAGTTGCTAGGGTTCCTACCACATGCACCTTAATGTACTTTACCCATCTGTGAAAGCCCTTGACTGTACCGTATTGTATGTTTGTGTGTTAATATTAGTATGCTTGGATTTTGTCCATGTAAGACCGTGACAGCACATGGCAATTTATGTATTTGCATGTGCTGAACTAACTATGTCTATCTCTGTGTGGTGTACCCTTACCTGTGTGACTCTAGGAGGAGTTAAAAATTTTCTTTAAAGGAGGAGAAAGAATGCTACATTTCTCTTCTCCATCCGAGGATGTATTTATGATTCTCCATGAGTGAATGTGACTGTTCATATATTAGGGTATCTGTACAGCTGTCATTCCATGTTTTGATACATGTGGTATGCCCTTTTATATCTACATCTGAGCACCTGTGGTCCTCACTATCTTTCCCTCAGCCTTCCTCCCTTCTTCCTCTCCCCTCCCCCCACCAACCTACAGAAGAGAAAGGATGAAGCAAAAGTGGGCAGCAGGAAAGGAAGAGGATGGGGATTAAAGCAGAGAACCTGAAATGAGGAGAAAGAGGAAGGAGAGATGGAGGAATTAGGGAAGCAGAAGGGAAGGAAGGATGAATCCAGAAACAAATCCTGGATACCAAGGAAAATGGGGGGGGGGAGGGGAACCTAGGCTGCGGAGGTCAGAGAAGGAAGGAAGATTTATATGCTGGGGGGAAAAGCCAGAGAAGAAGGATTTTTTTTACCTGATTTTTCTGATGACATGACTGTGGAATCTGGAGTGCTGGGATGTGGAATCCCTTGTCAATTTGGGAATGCCAGCAGACAGCAGAGGACAGAAGCACGGATGGCGCAGCCTGAGAGAGCAGAGGAGAGATGGAGAGATGGGAGAGATGGAGACAGGGGGAGGGAGGTGGGTGGAGGAAGAGGAGAGAGAGGAGGGGGAACTTAAAGGGACCGAGATGGAAGGAAGCACCCTATAGACATACCCCTACTCAATCTCTCTTGGCACCACCTCCAGTTCTGCCTTTCTCTTCCTTAGACCCCCCTGAGGGACCCAGGGATTCTCGATCCCCAGCTTTTGGTCCTCTGAGGTTGCCATGGAAACAGGCTAGAACTAAAGCAGGTGGGGTAGAAGGAGGAGGGAACTAGACTTTTCAATGTTGCTTCTTTTCCCCAGTCTCCTATAATCCACTGAAGTAACTGAGTTTGGAACAAGAAGGATGGGAAGGGAAGAGGTTGAGAGAAGATTTCTTTAGGCACACAGATGTTCATTCTTCTACCTATATTTTTGGATGCTTCCCACAAATACCAAGGTGTCCAACCTTCCTCCAAGCAATTGACTCCTCATCCTCATCTCCATGTCACAATATCTGAGAAGACAAACACTTTGGGCATCTGTGTTTATGGGTAGAGACATGGAAGCAAGAGACCAAAGCTAGCCACCAATTAGGAGATGTTTGGTCCTGGGGTTCTTCCTGGTAAAGAGGATTTCAATGCTGTTCTGTGATATGCACCCATTTGCTCATAAAAGGGAGGGACAACTATAGGGTAAAATCCCTTATTCTCTAGCATTTGGAGATGGATTAAGAATACAAATCAATATTACAAGGGAGAAGTGGGTTGTGTAGCAGAGAGTATTGAAGTCAGGAGACTTGAGTTCCAATTCTCACTTGATCACTCATAAGTTTTTTTACTTTGGGCAAGTGAACAATTTATTCTCAGAACTTTGGTCTCCTCACCTATAAAAATAGGGATACTATGTATGTTACTTACCTTTTAGGACAATATTGTCTTATCTTTCTACACTTTCTTACTTGGTGACTTCATCAGCCACCATCTTAATTAGGGACTTCATTACCTTTTTTTCTCAACTATTATAATAGCCTTCCAAGCTGTCCCTTTTGCTCACATCTCTCTCCACTCCAGTCCATCCCTTTGCCTCACATCTCTCTCCACTCCAGTCCATCTTTCACACAGCAGCCAAAGTGTTTTTCCTAATATGCAATTCTGACGTCACACTCCCTTAACTCAATAAATTCTTTTTTTTTTTTTTTGCATTTTGGAGGGCAGTTGGGGTTAAGTGACTTGCCCAAGGTCACACGGCTAGTTTTTTTGTGTTAAGTGTCTGAGGCCGGATTTGAACTCTGGTACTCCTGTCTCCAGGGCCGGTACTCTACTCACTGCGCCACCTAGCCACCCCAACTCAATAAATTCTAATGACTCCCTATAACTCCTGGGATTACATAGAAATTATTGTTTCACACTTAAAAAATATTCACGAAATGACCTCAACTTACTATTTTAGTCAATATATATTATTCCTCTCCATTCACTCTAGAGTCCAGTCAGACTGGCCTGTTGATTGTCTATCTCCTTCACCTAGAATTCATTCCCTTCTCATCTCAGCCTTTAGGAATACTTGGTCTCCTTCAGGACTAAACCTGATTGTCACCTTCTGAATGAGGACTCTCTTTTTAAAAAATCTTTTATTTTTTTCATGAACAAAACTTTATTTCTTGTCACTTCAATTGAAAAAGGAAAAAGAAAAACAGTTGTGATGAATATACATGGTCTAACAAAGCAAATGCCCACATCGGCCATCTCCAAAAAAAAAACAACCATATATATATTTCATTCTGCATCTTGAGTCTATCACTTCTTTGTCAGGATAGGTAGCATTATTCATCATTGGTTCTCTGGAACCATGTTTTTGTTTTATATTTATTAGAGTTCTTAGGTACTTTGTAGTTGTAGTTTTTTTTAAACAATGTTATTGTTATTGGACAGGTAGAGTGTGTGCGTATTGCCTGTGTAGGTTATGTATATCTGCCTGAGTTGTCTAAATGTGGTTTTCTGGGAGACAAGAATAACTATCTCTGAAATCCAGTCTACCTCTCTACAACAGAGACTTTGATTCTTGACTGGAGGGGTGAAGTGGATATTGAGCCCACTAGGCTGGCTATTCTTTTCTCTTCAGAAAGGAGTTACCATGCTAGAATCATATCTATCTGCTCTTTCCTTAAATATTTCTAGGGGAAATTATTTTTAGGTTCAAGCTGCTTGCCTGGTTGCTGTCCTTTAAAGGGGAAAGAATATCCCAGGCTTATATCTTAAGGCTTTGATTGCTTCCCACCAAATGCTAGTTTTTATACACACACACACACACACACACACACACACACACACACACACACACCATTGCCACCCCCACCCCCACCAGCGAGAGCGAATACTTATAAGTTCATTTATCCAAACAGATAACAAACAGAAATCTAAAAAGTTTCACAGATTAAAATATACCAGACACATTATCTTTCCTACTGGGAGCAGAGAAATCTTAACTCAACCAAGACAGTCCCTGATCTCATCTGAGGGGAAACCTCCCAAAGTCTCTAGACAGGCAATCTAGAAACTAGGGATATGTTGGAGGATTGGCTTTCCCCTAGGCATCTGTCTTTCAAAGTCCATTCTCTTTCTCTCTATACTTCTCCCAGTAGGGAGTCTGGATTCATGTGTCTTCTCTTAAATTCAAAAGCAGGAAAAAGGCCTCTATTCTCACAAACTCTTGTGTCCTTGATTCAGGGTTTAATCATTATCCTGTGTACCAATAAGTTACAATAACTAGACCTCCAGGTTGTATATAAATTGTTCTCCTGATTCTAATCACTTCATGGAAGGCTTTCCAGGTTTCTCTGAAACTGCTCTTTCGATAATTTTTTATGGCATAATAGTATTCCATTACATTCATATATCTTATTTTGTTTAGACATTCCATAACTAATGGGCACTCCCTTAGTTTTCAGTTCTTTGACACTATAAAAAGAGCTGTTATAAATGGTTGTACATACGGATCCCTTTCCTCTTTCTTTAATCATGAAGGAACCAGCAGGTTCCTTCAGTTATTCCTCCCCCTGCTACACCCTAGGTTACTTCATATCTCTTTTGTATATACTTGTATATGTGTATGTTCTCTTCTCCATAAGCTCCTGGAGGGAAGAGACTTTTTGCCTTTTGTATCTCTCTTGAATTGTACAGTGTTTGGCACATAGTAGGTATTTAATAAATGCTAGTTGATTGATTGATAATATCTAGTACTCAAATCCCCTCCAACCTTTTGCAAAGGTGAAATTGACAGGCCATGACAACATATTGGATATATGGGTGGGGTAAAAGATAGTGAGGGATAGAGGATGACACCTATGTTTGCCTATAAGGATGTAGGAGTATTGTGTTGCTCTCTTACAATAACAGGGAATGTTAGGGAGGGTTTTTGGGGAAAGATAACAATCTTGGTTTTAGGCATATTGAGCCAGAAATGTTTATACCTGGGGCAGGGATAATACTAGAGACAAGAAGAAAATTGATCTAGTGTTTTTCCCTTTGGCATTGGTTTTCTGGGTTGTGCAGGGAGTAGGGGTAGGGACAGTGTGGTTCTCAAGTAATACCTGGATCAATCCTCCTGGCCTCTCTCTTCCAACCCCCACTTCCATCCACTATGTTGGGTCAATTCTGTTCCTCAGGATATAGTTCCATCTCTTCAAGGATCTGTAGAATGCTGCAACTTCCACATTGCTAAGGCTTTCTACAATCAGTCCAAAGTGTTAGTGTTTAGTGTTAGTGTTTTAGTGTTAGCTTGTTTATTTCCTGGTTTGCCTACTGGAAGGGTTAGAGAGGAGGGGGATGGTGGTGGGCATGGTAATGTTTATGGAGGGAGCTCAGAGGTGGCAATTGTATTGTAAAATTGTAAAGATCTCTCTCTCTGTCTCTCTTCTCGGTCTCTCCACTCCCCCCCTTCTCTGTAGCGGTTCCTCTCGTATCTCAGAGGCCCTGTGACAATTCTATGACCGTTTTAAGTGTTTCTCCCCCATGTTCAGCAAAAATTATGAAGTTCACTTCCTACCAACACAAATCATCCCTCTCTTTAAATATGCCCTTCTCCCTTTACACAACTTGGAAAGGAAATTGTTTTTATTTAGTGATAACATTTTGCAAAGAAATTTTGCAATACGACTTTGACATCTTGCAAAATCAACATGTTTTCCTAGATGCTTGCATTTTTCCCTAATGGCATGTGGGAAGCAAGAGGTGGTAATAAACCTGCTTTTTGAAAAAGGACAGAAGATTACAAGGAAAAGCAGTGGACTGGCAGGCTTGGTAAGAAACAGAGTACAAGGAGAAGGGCCCAGCCCCAAGGGCTGGACTGGGTGATCCAGTAGTGATTACAGAGTTTTGAGCATAGGGGCAGCTGAGATGAAAGGGGAGGGAAGACCCGCCCTGGTAGGAGTGTGAGTCAACCGAGTTGCTTTAGGGCCTTCTGATTCTTGGGAGTGGAGTGGTATTTGGGGTAGGGGAGGCTGTCCCTGAGGTACTGATCATACCAGTCTTCATACTCCACTTAAGTGACCTCGAGGACTCTCAGAGCGACTAGAGACCGTGGCCCGACACGTACTCAAGGCTGAAGAGGTGTAAGGAACTGACCCCGGAGCAGGGAAGTGGGGGCTGCGGGGAAAGGGGGGTAAACTGGGCCCAGGAAGGGCTGCCTTTGATCCCGAATCCTCTCCAGCAATCTGATCCAACTTTTCTCGGGCCTTCCTAGTGAAGTTCAGGCTGAGTGACAGTATGCTGTGTGTTCTGGCAAGGAAGGTAGATGGATGGATCTTGAGAAATGAGTGAAGAGAGCCAGTCTCTGGGCCTCCTAATCTGGAACGGAACGAGGAACTCTTCTCGTTCTCCTGGGTCTCCAAACGTCCTCCCAGATTCCATGTTCCTTTCCCAAATGGATCGCTCCACCTCCTCTTTTCTTTTTCCCCACTTCTTTTAGCAGATGGAACATTCCAATCTGTCGCGGTCCCTTACCCCTCCCAGATCTCCCAAAAGGTTGTTAGGAACGCCTCAGGGTTGCCAGGGAAAGCCCCGGACGTGACGTGAGATTGTCGCTCAGTCCCGAGCTCCCACCTCAACCCTTTCTGCGCTAAGACACTTTCCCCGCCTCCCGCACATCCCCCACCTCTTCCTCCACACTCCCCGCCCCCCTTCCCCCCCGGCTCTGGACTAGGGGGGAAGTAAACAAGGGGAGGAGCGAAGCTCACAGATCCAGGCAAGGGGGGTGGGGGTGGTGCAGCTTGGGGAGCTTGGGGGGCACACGAGGAACTTGCATATTCCCTGGGGGCCGGGGCTGCAGCTGACACTGCAAAATGGAAAGGGGTTGGGGGGAGGTGGGAGCATGGAGCATCCTTTGTGGGGGCCTTGCTGGAGGAAGACGCGGGACTTGGAACCGAGAAGGGCTGAATGGAGCCCCGAATTGAGTCGGGGCTGGGAAAAGAGTTTGGTATAGATGGCTAGGCATAGGTTGCAAAGTGGGGTGCACTGAATCAGGAACCATGGGCAGAGTTAGGGGAGGAGAATGGAATGTGAAAATGCCTCGGTTCTCGGACAGGAAAGTGATCTCTTTACCCACTATTGCTGACGGCCCATCTTGTCCTCCTTCCCAGGCTGGAGCATGCTGGGGTCCTGGGGGCCCCGGCTCCCCCCGCTGGGAGTCGTGTTTCTATTGCCCTTGCTGCCTCTCCTGCTGCCCGCGGCTCCTGAGTCCCCCAAAGTTCCTTACAAACCTGTCATCATAGTGCATGGACTCTTTGACAGCTCTGCCACCTTTAGGCACCTGCTGCAGTACATCAACGAGGTGCGGGGAGGGGGGTAGGAGGGGGCGGGGCAGGGGGAGAGGAAGCTAAGGCACCTTGGGTGCTAGGGAACAGCACATCGGTTCCTTCTAAGCTCTTTGGGGTTCTCCACCGAGCTGATGCTGATGTAGAGAAAGGCAGGGGAAAAAGGCCCTGATCTTGGGATGAGAGGAAGACTGGCTTGACAGGTATATCGATGGAAATGTGGATGGTAGGGGAGTTGTCTCATATTGCCTTATAGGTGCCCTGGTTTTGTCTCTCTCACTCTAGACACATCCAGGGACACTGGTGACAGTGTTGGATCTCTTTGATGGGGGAGAGAGTCTTCGACCACTGTGGGAACAGGTGCAAGGATTCAGGGAAGCTGTTGCCCCTATCATGGAGCAGTCCCCCCATGGAGTACATCTCCTCTGTTATTCCCAGGGTATGATTCCTTTTGTGTCTGACTACTAACCCTGACCTCCCTAACTTGTGACCATTTCTCCCTCACTTCCCACACCATCTCTTACCTCTGAACTCTGCTGTTGCTCATCTCTGATGCCAGTGAACGGTGCTGGCATTTGGTCTCATTTTGACTACTCCAGCTCCTCTCTATTGACCCTAGACTTTCTGACTCTGATCATTTTTACCTTTCCTTCCTCCTCCTCCTCACCTATCTATACTCATTAATATATTTAGCTTATATTGTATTATTTTGTCCTTGTCTCCATGTATCTGCCCAAAGTATGAACTAGATCTGTCTCCACTCCCTAACTTTTGCTCCCCCTATTCCTATATTCTTTGCTATCTTTGGATCGATTAGATGACTGCCCCCTCCCTTATTCCACCATGCTATAGGGGGCCTTATCTGCCGGGCACTACTTTCTGTAATGGATGAACACAATGTGGATACTTTCATCTCCCTCTCATCTCCACAGATGGGGCAGTATGGAGGTGAGTAGAGGCTCCTGATGCCATCATCTCTAAGGGGGAGGGGAGAGTGGGAACATCTGCTGGATTTCCCAAGTCCTTAAAGAGAACAGAAACTGGAGAGGATGTGAATCTGGGCTGGATTTCACAGGTCCCTGAAGGGAGCAGGAGCTCCTTTCTTCAGGTCTATGAGGAGCTGGGTCTGGGGGAGGATGTAATCAGAGGGTTGTCCCCATTTCCCCAGCTCTTTGAGGAATATGGAAGGGACAGATGCCTCACTTCCTCCTGGCTGTGGCTTTCCCTTCGCAGACACAGACTACCTGAAATGGTTGTTCCCCACCTCCATGAGGTCTAACCTGTACCGAATCTGCTACAGCCCCTGGGGCCAGGAATTCTCCATCTGTAACTACTGGCATGGTGAGAGGAAAAAAGGAGTCTTGGGAGAGTGGATTAGCAGTAGCAGTAAGTGGGAGGGTCCAATTCTTTGACTCTATTTTTCTGACTTTGTCACTCCTTTTATGGATCTTAAATTCTTTAAAGATCTGTAATTTCCTAGGTTTGGGTATATCTTTTCACCAACTCAAACGGAAACCCCTGTATGACTTAGTAGATGTTCTTAGGTTCATTAGGTTGTGGTTAACCTGGTGATATTTCTCTTTAATATAGACATGTGAAATATATATTTTATATACACACTTATGAACAAGTATGTATGTATTTTTAGCTGATATTGTATTATTTTGTCCTTGTCTCCATGTATCTGCCCAAAGTATGAACTAGCTCCGTCTTCACTCCCTAACTTTTGCTCCCCCGATTCCTATATTCTTTGCTATCTTTGGATCGATGAGATGACTGCCCCCTCCCTTCTCTATGTATATATTACATATGTTTGTATATATTTGTTTGTATATATTAATATATGTTTGTATATATTGTTTGTATATATTAATATATTTTATTACACATAATGTTTGTATATATCAGTATATATTTGTTTGTATATATTAATGTTTGTATATATTAATATATTTTATTACACATAGAATATTCATAGTTATGTCTGTATCAGGGCCCTTGAGGCCACATGTGGCCTTCTAGATCCTTGGGTGCAGCCTTTTATCTGAGTCCAAGTTTTATGGAACAAATCTTTTTATTAAGCAGATTTATTTTGTAAAGTTTGGGTTCAGTCAAAGGGCCTATCTTGAGGACCTAGAAGGCCACATGTGACCTTGAGGCCGAAGGTTCCCCACACCTGGTCCATATCTTCTCTACAACTTAAAGTCAGAGTTGCCCAGAGAACTGAGAAGTTAAATGACTTGTCCAGGGGTACTGAGCCAATATGTGTCAAATTAGGATTTGAACTCAGGTCTTCCTGGGTTTGAGACCAGCTCTCTATTCACAATACCATAGTGCCTCTCATCACACAAGCATATACTACATATATATGTATGTATATATATATATAACGTGTGTATGTGTGTGTATATGTAGGTATGTATGTATGTATTACATATACCTCTTCTATCTGTCTGTCCCCAGATCCCCACCACTCTGACTTGTACCTCAATGCCAGCAGCTTCTTGGCCCTAATCAATGGGGAAAGAGATCATCCCAATGCCACTGGTGAGATACCCTGACTACAACTCTCCTACCCTTTCCCCAAGGTCCCTCTCTCCAACCTGTATCCTCACCCCTTTCATATTTCTCTCTTCTTTTCAGAACTTCAGCCCTATTTCTCCCTGTCTTTCTTTGATTCGTACATCTAAACCTAAGTTTCCATTTTTTCTCCCCCGGTCAGCGTGGCGGAAGAACTTTCTCCGTGTGAAGCGTGTGGTTCTGATTGGGGGGCCAGATGATGGTGTGATTACTCCCTGGCAGTCCAGGTTGGAGACAATGGAAAGAGGGATGGCATAGTGGGCTATGGGTTCTGGGGAGTAAGGGCTAATTGAGGGAGGAGAAGCTGCTGGGTGCAGGAGAAGAGGAATTTGTGTCATCTAGGGAAGAAAATTCACCAGCTTCCTCCTCCCCAATCTTTTCAGCTTTTTTGGCTTCTATGATGCAAATGAGACAGTACTGGAAATGGAAAAGCAGCAGGTAAGAACCCCTTGTGACTCCCGTTCCCCTGTTCTCTCCTGAGAGAAACCCTGACACCAAATTTCTCCTGCAATCTGGAAGGAAATCCATCCCTGGGACCATAATATCTTTCCCCTCACATATCTCCCTGTGTTTTTCTCCTGTGTCTCTACCTCTGTTTCTTCTCTGCTCAAGGTTTATCTCCGGGACTCCTTTGGGTTGAAGACTCTGTTTGCCCGAGGGGCCATTGTGAGGTGTCCAACACCTGGGATTCCACACACTGCTTGGCACTCCAACCGCTCACTCTATGAGGCTTGCATTGAACCTTGGCTTTCCTGAACCCCTTCTTGGACAACCCAAGAACTCCAAACCTGGGGATGCCAAGACTGGAACTCCCAAACCTGTCTCTTTGAAGATCCAGCAGTGAGCCCTGGCTCTTCTGTTTATCACCTGGCTGCCCAACTTCTACCAAGCTGTCCCTTCCTCTAAAAGAGGGCTCCCAGGTCTACCTTTTCCTGTATCAGTTATAAACTACAACCTCCCAGCTATCTGACCCTCTTCCCTTTCTCATCCCTATATCCTCTCATTTCTGAGAGGGTAGTAGAAAACTAGGATTTTAATCTCTTGACTGCTGCTGTCCCCATACTCCGGGGATATGGAGGGAGAACCCAGCCCTTACCCTCACAGTGTGGGTTCCCTCCAAGTGACTCAGGACATTTTTAGTTTCCCTTCTCCATGTATTCCCTTTCTTTCCCTCCTCACCTCAGCCCCCAGGAGGATGACCTGGGATGTGAAATCTGGAGTCCCCCAACGGGGTGGTCCCAAGAACAAATATGTTTTTGAATCATCAGTATTGGTGTATCTATGGCCGATGAGGCCTGTCTCAGGTTTGGGGTAGCCCCTACCCCTGTCTTCAGTGTTGGGGTCTACCCTAGAAGCAGTTTCTCTGAGGACCCTACCCCATAAATGTCACCTTTATGTAGAGGGGATGTTTTCCCTGTATTTATGGAAATAAAATTCCATTTGCTCAATATAATCTGGCTTACTTAACAGCTATGGGGCTCAATACCTGGATCCTTAAAAGGGGGTGGAGACAGAAGTTAATGGCAAGGTGCCCAGATGCCTGGGCCCTGGGTGGAGGCTGGCTCTGTGTTTCAGCCCTCTCAATACCCATTCTGTATGGGTTCCTGATTCTCTCTGGGATTTTTCCTGTTGAGGACAATTCTCCTCCTGTCCCAGCCCTGGGATTGGGGGAACAGGACTAGAGGCACCAGATGCCTGGGTCCAAGGAGCTGTCAGCAGGCTGAGGTCTACTGGGTGGAATGTCTTTCTCTTGCCCCCCAGGCTAGACATGGAGGCTGTGGGGTGGGAGTCAGGGCTGGCATCATCTGAACCCCTTCTCGACCTTTGTGGGGTTGGGCTGAGGGTGAGTGGGTTGGTATTAGACAATAAGCCTCCTTTTCCCCCAAGCAAGGAATGCTAATCAAGACAAAGGGGCCCTGTCTGCTCTGGAGTGGGGGGGGGTGGGCTGACTCACAGCTTCTATGCCCCCCACAAATGCCAGAGGGAGCTAGAAACATTTCCCACAGAGGACCTCACAGCCCCATTTGCACTTGGGGGGGCATCTACTTTCTCAGATTACCTTTTCCCTCTTTCCTATAACCTGGCCTAATTTTATTCCCCTTTTATGTTCCCATCTTCTCTGGTCAGGTCTATTTATTTATCTGCCCCCCTCTTTTACCGTTACTCTCTGTCCTAATCTCCTAATACATTTCTCAGTCTCATAGTTGGGAAGTGGGGACTTAGGACACAGTGTCCTCTCCATTGGACCCTGAAGAGATACCAGAAGAGGAGGCCTCTGGGATAAAGAGTAGGGAGGTATAGGTTGGAGAAAGCTTCTTTGCAAAGGTTTGTTGGAGTTGAGTGGAAGCTATGTGAAAACTTTAACTTAAACTTTCTTTGCTGGTGCTAACTCTCATAGAATCTCAGCTTGTTGTGGGAGAGGGAATAAGGAGGAGGTGGGGAGAGAGTAGAGATGGGAGGCCCCTATGTCTAGCCCAACCCCTTTTCTCTTTGCTTTCCTCCTTGTGCCTGCCTGTCTGAGTAACTCTTGTCTGCAGCTGTTCCTAGTGTCCTGAGGGAGAGAGAGAAAGCCCAGGTGGGAATGGGTACAGGGGGTAAGAGGATGGAAAGGTGTTCTGAATGGGCTTAGGGATAAGTGTATTAGAGGTGGTGGAGGGTTCTGATGTGCAAAATTGTGGTATGAAAGAGACGTGTAGAAGCTGAAGGTGTGAGGATGTCTGTTTGGGGCATTTGTAAGATCGAATTCAATTCCACAAACACGTTTCAGGATGCTGTTAAGTACAAGGCACCAATATGTAAGATATGTGTCTCCACAGAAGGATCAGACCATTATGTCAGGAAAGGAGTGTCTGGGGGATGAGGACTTTGAGTGTAAGGGAAGAATAAACATTACAGGAGCCTATAGAAAAGTATATTAAATAAGGGGTACGTCTATGTATCTCTTATGTGTCTAAGTAGCAGCCTCCTGTTAGGAGAGAGGGAACAGTGTTCAAGGCATGTGTAGGGTATTCAGGGCACGCTGACAATTAGTAGAGAAGTAAATGACTGAAGACAAGTGTAAGGAGAGGTGAAGATTGCTACAGGTAGTGTGAGTGAATACTCATGTCCAGAGTCACATCACATTCAGCCTTTTGGAAGGGGCATGAATGAGGGATGCTTCCTGGGCTTCTGAGAGACTGAGAACAGACAGGTAGGAGAATAGTTGGGAACACTCCTCTATTAACCCTTTCTCACTCCTTTCAGGATAGCAGCGGGCGACCCCAATGTACAAGTGCAGGGTCCGGGTTTTGCTGTGCTCTCTGCTAGCAGGATTCTCAGTCCTGCTGTTTTTTGGGGGGCAGAGGGCGAATGGGGATCTTCCATACAGGTGAGGATGGTGGGTCCTTAGTGGGCAGGAGTAAGGGCATCTAGATGGACCATTATTAAGGGTGGGTGACACCAAGGTCCAGCCAAGAGAAGGAAACTATATGTGAAAGGGGCTCTCTAGGGATGTGTCTGTTCTGAATCTTCATCCTATCTTCTCCCTCCAGTAAGGGGGTCTGCTCCAGGCAGACCCTGGTGGTTCCGCTTCGGTACAACGAATCCTACAGCCAGCCAGTATACAAACCCTATCTGACACTGTGCGCAGGTCGACGCGTCTGCAGCACCTACAGGTGAGTGAGTGAGTTGGGTGTCCCAGTCTGAGAAGAGAGTGTGAACTGCAGGGGGTGGAAATTGAGTACTTGTGCTTAGGAACTGGGCATGGGACTACAGCTTGAGTCACTGAGGGGAGGTTGCTTTGGGATGAGATCAAGAATGACCTCAGGGAACCACATATCAGAACCTTAAGTCAGTTGCCTCCTCTAGGACCACTTATCGCGTGATGTGGCGGGAGGTTCGGAGAGAGGTGCAGCAGATTCATGCCATATGTTGTCAGGGCTGGAGGAAGAAGCACCCAGGGGCGCTAACCTGTGAAGAAGGTATGTGGGAAGGAGAGGAGGATGGATGGTGGTAGGGTTGTGAGAACCTGCTGGGGAGATGGAACAGGGGAGCGAGCTTGTTCTCTACCCTGACTCCATCCCCTTCTTCCTGTCCCCAAGCCATCTGTACTAAGCCCTGTCAGAATGGAGGAATCTGTGTCCAGCCTGACCAGTGTGAATGCACCCCGGGCTGGGGAGGGAAGCATTGTCATGTGGGTGAGTATAAGGCTTCCTCACTTTTGGCTCCTCAATCCCACTCTGACTCCCTGCTCTGGGGAATCTAGACCAGGGCACCTCAGGGCTTCTTTCTTTCCCTTTAGATATAGATGAATGCAGGACTGGCATCATCCTTTGTTCTCATAGCTGTTACAACACCCTGGGCAGTTTTACCTGTGGTTGCCCAAAAGATCTAACCCTAGGGACTGATGGAAGGATTTGTGAGGAGGCCCCGCCTGAGCCACTTCCCAGTCCCAGTATCCTTAGCTTAACAGGTAAGAGGAACACTTTGTTCTTCATAACATTGTCC